>CM048745.1:536371757-536971757 GCA_026315105.1 Locusta migratoria
CCAATTGTAATAAATATCGACTTTCTCAGTGAAATGTCAAATGAAGAACATTATTTACGAAGTGAATCTTATGTAGAATTTCTTATAATACATAAAAACAGGAACCTTACAACGGTCAACTCGTAAACTTGTCGTACGGGAAAGACCTGCACCTCGGAGATGCTGTGTGCCACCTCTCGTGCACTAACTGTTCATACTCACCCAAATCGTGATAACCGGCAACTGACACAACAGTAACGATCGAACGCATGTGCCAGAGACTGATATAGGCGTCCACTGAGGTTTCCTTTGTATCATCGCTTTATTATGAGGTAGTCACTTCATATCGTTGCAGTGGAGTAGGAAAAGTTTACAGTGTACAAACACAAACATCTACATCTACATAGATACTCTGCAAATCACATTTATGTGCCTGGCAGAGGGTTCATTAATCAATTTCATAACTTTTCTCTACCATTCCATTCTCTAATACCGTGCGGGAAGAAAGAACACCTAAATCGTTCCGTTTTCGATCTGACTTCTCTTAGTTTATTGGAATGGTCATGTCTCCCTAAGTAGGTGGGTGCTAGAAAAATATTTTCACATTCAGAACTAAAAGTCGGTGATTGAAACTTCGCAAAAAGATCACGCCGCAATGCGTAACGTCTATTCGATTAATATACTAATAAAACGCAAGCACTTAGCTGTCGTTATGATGAAGGCAATGGTGATCTACATTAATTTTTGTGTCATAAGACGATCTGCACTTACGAAACAGTTGACTGCAGTAGCCGTACTAGCCCACTCGTAGGAAGGGCCTACACTCGGTACGGGTTTCATCTGGAATATCTAGGACAGCAAACTAAGAAATGGGTAGACTTCTGTGAAAGCGAAATATTGACTTTACTTTCGGTACATAGCAGGTAAGGATCTTCAGGTGGCGATGCTGCTGGCAGTTAGGAGATGCGGTTGCGCATCGCACAGACATATTAACTAACGAACACGGGAGTCAAGAACTCAGCGAACTATGTAGAACAAACATTAACGAACGACATTAAGGACTCGATCCACTCGAACAACATTGGGGAAAAATGTGGAGAAACAATTGGCAGCATGGCTAACAACAAAACCGGCCGCGGTGACCGAACGCTCTGCGGTGTGCCAGTCACGGTCTGGCCGTGCGTTCGAATCCCCCCTCGGGCATGGGTGTTTTTGCCGTCTTTTGTATAAGCTGGTTCATAAGTTGTTTGTAAGTTTAGGGACTGATGGCCCCGTAGTTAAGTCCCATAAGTTCTACAAACATTTTTTTTTTTTTTTTTTTTTTTTTTTTTTTTTTTAGCTAGCCGCAAATTATGGGGCCGAGGTTCGGTTTCCAGAAGGAGATAGTGTTTTGTGTGTCCCTTCGTCATCACTTTCCTCATCATCGACACGCAAAACACCGAACTGGCGGCACCTATTATAAAGATTGATAGTAGTTGGCCGAATCACGATGGAGATATCGGGATCAATGGGAACCGTAATATCATTTTATTTCTTACAATTAGTATCTGATGATAGTTCAAGAATCAACAGCCATACATCTACAGAAGGGTCCTGAGTTATAAGTATAAAATTAAACAGCAGTAGAGGGGCCCGAAATAAACATATTTCGAAGCATATTTCGTATAGAATTGTATGGTCGGCAATAACATATTGAAGTGCGGTCTGGAGCGCCATGTTACAGATCGCGCGGCCTCTCGCGTCGGTGGTTCGAATCCTCCCTCGGGCATGGATGATTGTCTTTAGTAAAAGTTAGTTCATAAGTAGTTTGTAAGTTTAGGGTCTGATGACCCCTCAGTTAAATCCCATAAGCTTAACAAAAAATTGAAAATTTGAATGACATATTACAGCGGTAGCGCAATGAAAGAGAGGAAACTGAATAGGAAACCAAAGACAAATAAATTATTTACTATTGCTACAGGAGGTCTTACCTGAACTTCTGAACGATGTTTCAGTTGCTTTTCACAGAGGAATGTGGTACCAGGACGATTGGGACCCCAGTGCACTTCAGTCGAAACGTCAAGAATCACCTGCAGTGGATAGGACGAGGCGTATCAGCTCCCTGGCCACCCCTTACGCCTTATTGAAACTGCGTGGATTCCTTCATTCAGGGTCATATTAAAAGCCTGGTGTACGAGAGTCCCGTCGTATCTAAAGGAGATCTAGTTGCCCTAGTGTCTGTTGCTGCTGGACAGGAGATCGACAAGCTTGACGTCTTTTCCAATGCACGCCGGTCCATGCATCGTCGCTATGAATTATTGACAAACGACCTTTGAGTTTAAGTCATAAGAGACATTTCTTCTACAGCTCATTTTTATACATACCGCTGGAATCTAGAAAGTGACAGAATATAGTAAACCAGCTTAAAGCCCGCTGCTTCTCATGCGTAGGCTTGTTGGTCTGCACCAGTTGTTTCTCCCTCTTAATATAAATTTTCATATATATAGCTTAAGTACTATCATAATAAAATGTTGTGATACTACTTGTAGCCGCGGTAGATGGCCGTGCGTATTGAGGCGCCATGCTGCGGTGCACGCTGCTGTTCGCCGTCGGGGGTTCGATTCGCCCATCGAGCATGGGTGTTTGTGTTGTCCTTAGCATAAGTTAGTTTAATTAGTTTGTAAGCCTTAGGGACTGAGCCCCATAGTTAAATCTCGTAATAAACATTTGATTTTACTACTTGTAACCCCCTATGGCACCCCTTAATACTTGAATTTTGAAAAATACCGCAACAGTAATGAACCAAGTATGCAAATATCATTTTTGTAATTCTGGGTTCAAAATTGGCTTAGTAGCAACGTATTTTCAAAAAATGTTTCATCCCCTATTTCACCCCTAAGTGATTAATTTTCTGAAAATAAGGAAACACATCTTTTTAATTCTGACCAGGAAAACATATGCCAATTGATGTGGTTGTGGCTTCAAAATTTCCATAATAGCAAAAGATTTTCGGGAAAATTCCCTCTTCAATTTAACCCCCTTGATAATTGAATTTCCAAAAATATCGAAAGACATAGTTTTAAAGTTCCAACTAATAATACAAATACCAATTTTTGCAGCTCTAGTTTCAAAATTGTCGTTTTCCAAAATAATCTTTGATCCCCTATTTTACCACCTTAGTTGTCCAATTTACAAAAATACCGAAACTCATGACTTTTTTAATCCTGATAAAGAGTCTATATCCCAAGTTTCGTCGTAATAGTTTTAAATTTGAGTGAGCAGCAATATATTTTTGAAAATCAATTTTTGCGTCCCGTATTTCACTCGCCTTATTGCTCGAATTTCAAAAATACCAAAACACGCGTCTTTTTAATTCGAACCAGGAATCCAAGTCCGAAAATTTGTTGTTCTAACTTAAAATTGCCTAAACAACAACAGATTTTCGAAAAACATCCCTCTCCATTTTATCTTCCCTTATTGCTGAATTTCCAAAAATACCGTAGCACGTATTATTTAAATTCTAAACAATAATACAAGTACGAATTTTTGCAACTCTAGCTTCAAAATTGTATGAATAGCAACGTGTTTTCAAAAAGAATTTTTCGTCAACTATTTTACCCTCTTACTTGTCGAATTTCCAAAACTACTGACACCCGTGCTTTTTGTAATCCTGACCAAGATTCCCTATCCGAAATTTCGTAGTTGTAGCTTAAAATTTGAGTTAACAGCTACATATTTTTGAAAATCAATTTCCTGCGTTCCCTATTTTACCCCCTTATTGGCTGAAATTCAAAAAAAAAAAAAAAAAAAAAAAAAAAAAAACCGAAACATTCGTCTTTTAAATTGGATCCCTGGATTAAAATCCAAAATTTTGTAGTTCTAGCTTCAAAATTTCCGAAAGTCATTAGTATTTTCAAAAAACGTTTCATCCACTATTTCACTCCTCTTACGGCCGGAATATCGAAAAATCGCTTCTTAAATTACACCTACAGAGTAAGAACAAAACCCTCTACAAATTCCAAGTTTCTATCTTCAGTGGTTTGGGCTGGGCGATGATGAGTCAATCAGTCATTTAGTTACTCGGGACATTGCCTTTTATATATAGAGATTAAAGGCGTGAGGCTTAAATCAATTTCTAATACTATTATTTACTACTATGTTAAATGGTTACACTAATGGGTGCAAAATTAATATGCCGATGCATAATACAGAAGTTTAACTGTCAGTCACCACTGTGTGTAAAACGACAATCATGGATTACAGGCAGGAGCGGGACTCACTGGCAAAACCAGTGTCGCTCCATTCGGCTATGCATGTCAGCCGTTCAGAGCACCATTGTGTTGCCTCAGAGGTTAATCCAGCAATGAACGCCTTTCGGAGTGTCAACTCTGTAAACAGAGCGGAGTGACACTCGCGAATGCTGCCCTTTGCGCAAAAGTCAGCATTTATTATGATACGGTTCGTGGAAAGGAACAGCATTCCATCACTGCTGCGCGCATAAAATGTCGGTCATCACGTACAGAGTTCCTTCGGTCCCGTCGGTCCGTCATTCCCTCCTGCATCCAACTATTTCAGATACGCGTCATAGTTACTTGGTAACAATCGATACTCTCATCGATTTCTTGAAAGGTAATCCGTTGTTCCTTTAAGAAACTATTTTTCCTCTGTCGCTACATGCAAATATACTACATGTTGGTTCCGATTAAGACCGAATAAAATCTCGTTTGAGAGTACACAACATTCGTTTGATACTCCAGTCATGCTAAATCAAATTATATGTTTGTAGACAGGTTCTGGACCCTTGGAGATGGGGATGTTGCTCTTCGCATTTCGAATTAAAAATAGCAATAATTAAAAGGGTTAATATCAATTATCAGAGATTCTTGAACCGGTCAGAACGGAAACTGATGCATTAATTTCATCATTCTGTGGTAAGGAGTTTCCTGCAGCGAGAACGAGCACGATTCCTTCGCCGAACATCGCCCAGTTCGAAATTGTACTTTAGTTTAACTTCCACACTGACAGCCATTCCTTCGTAGCATTAGATACTATAGAATACTTCCCAAAAGAGAACTGAACTAAAATGTAGAAGACATTATTGATAGATCTGAAGCATTGAATTAAAATTTGTGGTGCGGCCGGGAATCGAACCCGGACCTCCATGCTTAATAGGCAGACGTCTTAACCGTTAGACTACCACACCATTAACGAGTAAATCGCCTCGGAATAGTCTATGTACGATTTCCCTCCACAACACAAACTTTAATTCAGCTTCTTTGTTCCAGAGATAATTGCCACTACTGCCAAGGCTCTCCATGCAGCGGAATAGCACCTCAGCAATGGACATGGTGGAACAATCCTGTTACGGTGATATAAATATAAATTAAATACAATGAAAGAATCCCTGAGACGGATTTACGTCTCAAATATGTCAAAGACATTATTGATAGATCTGAAGCATTGAATTTTGATCTACCAATAATGTCTTTGACATATTTGAGACGTAAATCCGTCTCAGGGATTCTTTCATTGTATTTAAAATGTAGAAATTAAATGGTCCATAGCCTTTAAAAGTCACGTACAACGATGATTTATATATACTGACTGAACGTACTTTTATAATTTGCACCAAGGCCAGGATTCAAATAAATACTTACTGAGCAGGAAGACCGCAGTTCGAGTAGCTGGCTTTCTGCAAATTTTCTTACTATGGTTTAGTCTGCACATTATGAACGTTCGTAACTGAACCACCCATTTCAATCTGGTTTAAGCACACATATGTCTAGGTTTTAGGCTGAATATACTTTTACTTTCCTGTAGAGCTTCCATTTCATTTGATATTGATAGCCTTTACAATGCCATTCGAAATTAAAGCGAACATCATGCGTGTTGAAGCAGGATTGAAAACTGGGATTGACTGGGTGGTGTGCCAGGGTAAACTTATACAAGTCGGGGAAGACACTGAACCTGGATAGTGTGGTGATTAACACAATTGCCTATTGAGTAGGAGGGTCGGGTTCGAATCCCTGCCACGATGCATATTTTAATACGATGCTTCATGTAGCACATACAGAAATTTTTGCAGCTGCCAATAATTACTCGATGGAAAAATTGTGAAGCTACGATGCTAATTTACACAGATTATAACATTTCTACGAACCGGAACGTAACTAGAAGTCAGTGATGTAATTTACCCGTACTACAACTGCAGGGGCTTACGTTCTTTCATTCACAAAACATATTTTTTTGATCCAGTTGTACTTTTTCTCCGGTTGAAAGTTGCAAATAAAAAAAAATAAAAAATAAAACATATTACAGACGATCCAGCTGTACTTGTTCTCCGGTTGAAAGTTGCAAATAAAAAAAAAATAAAAAATAAAACATATTACAGACGCTCACAAAGTTTCGATGATGGGGAACTGTGATACCGTCGAATTACAAACAGATTTTAACAGTACTCGTTAATAAGCGATAAAAATTAACGCTTCGAGCTATGGAAGAGTGAATAAACAATAAAAAGGTAACGGAAGAACTATCACCAATTGTCACGTATTGCTCAGCGAACGTGCGTAGAGAAGTACAAATACATGGTGGTTCACTGCGGTTTTCTACAGCGTCTCCTATGGCCGCAGGAGAAGAGCTCGTCAATAATGGTCGGTAGTGGCTGTAATCCCTTCTGTAGCGCTCAGGCGTACAATGGAGTCCAATGTAATTGAACTCCAGGATGCCCACTCGAGAAGAGAGATCTCCGTATATTGCAAGTACACGCTCCCCGTGTCTATATGCACGATGGGAAAGACGTTAATTACTGCAGAACGAGTTATTCACAGTGCGAGCCGTATCACCGACATATGTTTACTAGTCTGTATTTCCTCAGTGGATGCAAAACAATGCCTACCTCTCATTTATTGACGTCAATTTGCAGCCGGGTTTTGGAACATATCCTCTATTCAAAAATTATGAATTATCTCGAATTCTCCCAGGTCAACACGGATTTAGAAAATATCGTTCATGCGAAACATAACAAGCTCTATACTCACACGAAGTGATGAGTGCTATCGACAAGGGTTGCCAAATTGATTCCGTATTCCGTGGTTCGGAACCCACGTTAAACTGTAGGTCGCCCTATAGCTGGCTGGGTAAGTCAGTTCGAAGGTAGGAGGAAGGCAACGGCATACCACCTCCAAACAGGACCATGCCTAGTAAAGCACTGTGGTGTTCAAACCAATCTTCGGATTGTTGACTACTTTATTTATTTATTTCCAGATTGCTTTTGTCACCGTACCTCACAAACGGATTTAAATCAAATTGCGTGGTTATGGTATATCGTCCCAAATTTGTGACTGGATAGGGGATTTCCTCTCAGGCAGGACACAGTGTGTAGTAATCGATGATAAGGCATCGACTTAAACAGACGTGATATCGGGTTTTCCACAAGGTAGTGTCATCGGTCCTCTGCTGTTCCTTATTTGCATAAACGATTTGGGAGAAAATCAAAGTAGCTCTGTTATGTTGTTTGCAGATGGCGTCGTCATTTACCGTCTAGTAAAATCATCTGAAGATCAAAACCAACTGCAGAATGATCTAAATAAGATATCACTATGGTGTAAAAATTGGCAATTGACTGTAAATAAAGAGAAGTGTGAAGTCGTCCACATGAGTACAAAAAGAAATCCGTTAAACATTGCTTATAAGATAAATCAATCAAAGGTGAAGGCCGTAAACTCCACTAAATACCTAGGATTTAATATGACTTCAGTCTTAAACTGGAAAGAAAGCGGAGATAATGTCTTGGGAATGGTGAACCAGAGACTGCGTTTTATTGCCAGAACCCTTAAAAGATGCAACAGAAGTACTAAAGAAACTGCATACACTACACTCGTCCGTTCTTTTTTCGAGTATTGCTGCCCAGTGTGGAATACGTATTAGGTGGGTTTTACGAAGGTCATCGGAAGAATCCAAAGAAGTCCAATCGCCAACAGTCTCCACCGAATGCGAAAATGTATTGTTGACTCATATTTACATAGGTAGAAATGGTCATCAGAACAAAATACGAGAAAGAGCTCGAACGGAAAAATTCAGGTGTTCTTTCTTACCGCGCGCTCTTAGACAATGGTATGGGAGATAAATAGCCCTTTGCCAGGCACAGTGATTTGCACAGTATCCCATGTAGATGTAGAGGTAGATGTATTGTGGCGAACGTCACATCTCGTATTCAACTGACTGTATTGCACCTAATAAATGTAATCTCTGGGCTATATAAAGTCTCTATGGCTTCAGTGGTACATACAAACGACCATTACTAGAAGTCAGGCCCACTGTGCTCATGACTGCTGTCTATACAATCTAAACCAGATGCTCTTCTATACAACGAAGAAAGTACTAGGACGGGTTCTTGTACCATGTATCATGTCAGACTTTTTTCTCTTGTCACCCATGTAATAAAATAATATCTCCTGGTTTTCAGTGGTAATAACTACGAAACATGGGATATGCCGGCAAGGAAATATGTGAAATGTGAATCAACGTGGAATAGTTTGAGAAAATTGCCGTTAGACGTCGGTGAATACTATTTCTCGGATTGCAATTTGTCTGAAGATGGTATCCGTTCAATAGAAGACGCTTTGTTTCGTATAGTCTGCTCACAACAAATCACTGCAATAGATAAAACAGGAAAAGGGCTACTCCCTCCACTTTATCGTTAATCCCGCCCCCTCCCCAAAACGTAGAAATCAATACTCAAATGATCGGAACACAACGATTCCTATTATTATATGAGCTTACATCTCACCCCCGCCCCCACCCCCCGGGAGGGAGGCTCGCGGTTCTTTGGTGAATACGTGCGTGGCGATCACGAGGCCCCGAGCTAATGCAGTCTTCCTTCCTTCTTTACTTTCCGGTCTGAATTTCCATTCCCCTCCCTTCGTTTACTATCTTCCCCTTCTCTTCTCCACATGCGGACTGATAACCTTAGCCGGTTAGTTCCCCTATCCCAACCAAACAACCCCTCATACTCACACACACACACACACACACACACACACACACACAAAAAAAAAAAAAAAAAACAAGCCATATTTTTCATACGCACACAAAACAGACGCCCCATACACATACTTAGTTAAGATGGTAACACATGATGTAAACAAACTAATTTCTAAATGAAATACAGAGTCAAGATTATCAACTAGTAACACTGTAAATAGTGACTGGTAAAATGAAGAAAAACTACGCAAATTGTGGCGAATCTGTGTATATTGAGCCAGTGAACAGATGGGTCAAGACCGTGAGAATCGCATCTATAAAACGTGAGTAGCCTATATTACTTCGATTAAAACTAAGTGAACTGTTTGTAATCTGCTGAGGCTATATCAGTAAGCTAACATGTAATTTCCAATTGCTGAATCCACTGATAATGACATAAAATAAAGGACGAAACTCGTATGGAGAAAATAGAAAGACTGCAGCAAGAAAACGGCTGCTACATTTACGAAAACAAATTATCTTTAATAATCTGTCTGTTACAGTATATCTCTACTAGGCATCAACAAATAATAGGTGTCTGCAAATTAATAGTAGTAGAACCAAAAAACTATGTTCATCTGAACACAACCAGCGGATACAAGTTGTGCAACTACTAAACGCAGTCGAATAATTTATTCATAATCTTACGACAATGTGACGATAGTAAGTGTATGATAATTTTTATGGTATATCAAGAATCGACTGAGGCACAAATCGTTATAGGTTCTGAAAGCTGGCTGACGCCTGAGATAAGTTCGGCCGAAATTTTTTCAAAGGGCCAAATGGTCTTCAGAAAGGATAGAATAAATAAAATAGGGGGTGGAGTGTTTATTGCTGGTACTAACGGTTTGTCCCGCAGCTAAATTGAGACAGATACTTCCTGTGAGTTGGTCTGGGTAGAGGTTATTACTGACAACCGGAATAAATTAATAATTGGATCTTTTTATCGGCCCCCTGACTCAGACGATGCGGTTGCCGAGATGTTCAAAGAAAGCTTGAATCACATTTCAAATAGGTATCCCAAGCGTACTGTTACAATAGGAGGCGACTTTAATTTACCCTCGATATATTGGCATAATTACGTATTCAAAACCGGCGGCAAATATAAAACATCGTACGAACTAGTTCTGATTGCTTTTTCTGAAAACAACTTCGAACAGTTAGTTCATGAACCCACTAGAATAGTAAGTGGTTGCGAAAATACCCTTGATCTCCTAGCAACAAATAATCCTGAGCTAGTAAAGAGCATCAAAACAGATACAGGGATTAGCGAACATCGAGTTGTAGTAGCGAGACTGAATGTCGAAATGTCCAAATGCACCAAAAATAAACGAGAAATATATCTATTCAATAAAGCAGATAAAAATTCGCTTCACGCTTTCCTGAGTGATAGTCTCCATTCTTTCAAAACTAAAAATGCGAGTTTAGATCAGTTGTGGCTTACTTTCAAAGACATAATATCAGCAGCAATCGAGAGATTTATACCAAATAAATTAATAAAAGAGGGGGCTGACCCCCCGTGGTACACAAAACAGGTCAGATCTCTGTTGCAGAAGCAAAGAAAAACGCATGCAAAATTGAAAAAGACACAGAATCCACAAGACTGACAATCTTTTACTGAAACTCGCAACCTAGCGCGGACTTTAATGCGAGAAGCCTATAGTAGTTACCACAACGAAATTCTGTCTCGTAATCTTGCAGATAATCTAAAGAAATTCTGGTCATATGAGAAGTACACTAGCGGAAAAACACAAACAATACCTTCACTACGAGATAGCAATAGTAATACTACCGATGACAGTACTGCTAAGGCAGAATTACTAAACACAGCTTTCCGAAATTCTTTCACCAAAGAAGACGAAGTGAACACTCCAGTATTCAGTCCAAGAACAGCTGCCAACATGCGAAACTTAGAAGTAGATGTTCCTGGAGTAGTAAAACAACTTAAGTCACTAAACAAAAATAAATCTTCCGGGTCAGATTGTATACCAACTAGATTCCTCTCAGAGTATGCTGATGCAATAGCTCCGTACTTAGCTATAATTTACAACCGATCACTCAGCGCAAGATCCGTACCCAAAGACTGGAAAGTTGCCCAAGTTACTCCAATATTCAATAAAGGCAATATGAGTGATCCCCAAAATTACAGACCTATATCATTGACGTCAATTTGCAGTAGGATTTTGGAACATATACTTTGTTCGAATATTATGAACTACCTCGAAGAGAACGACCTATTAACCAGTAGTCAACACGGATTCAGAAAGTATCACTCTTGCGAAACACAGCTTGTCCTTTATTCACATGAAGTGTTAAGTGCCATCGACAAGGGATCTCAAATCGATTCCATATTTCTGGATTTCAGGAAGGCTTTTGACACTATACCCCACAAGCGGCTTCCAATGAAATTGCGTGATTATGGTATATCTCCCCAATTGTGCGATTGGATTCACGATTTCCTATCAGAAAGACCACAGTTCGTTGTAATTGACGGTAAGTCATCGAGTAAAACAAAAGTGATATCTGGCGTTCCACAGGGAAGCGTTATAGGTCCATTACTCTTCTTCGTGTTTATAAACGATTTAGGAGACAATCTGAATAGCTCCCTTAGACTGTTCGCTGATGATGCTGTCGTTTATCGGTTAGTGAAGTCAATTGAGGATCAAAAGCAACTGCAAAGCGATTTAGACAAAATTTCTGCATGGTGCGGAAATTGGCAATTGACACTAAATAAAGAAAAGTGTGAAGTAATACACATGACCACTAAAAGAAATCCGCTGAACTTTAATTACGCGATAAATCAGTCAAACCTTAAGGTCGTAGATTCTACCAAATACCTAGGAGTTACAATTACGAACAACTTTGACTGGAGAGAACACATAGAAAATATTGTGGGGAAGGCGAACCAATGGTTACGTTTCATCGGCAGAACGCTTCGAAGATGCACCAGCTCCACCAAAGACACCGCCTACATCACACTTGTGCGTCCTCTCCTGGAGTACTGTTTCCCCTTGTGGGACCCTCACCAGGTGGGACTGACGGAAGACATTGAGAAGGTTCAGAGAAGGGCAGCTCGTTCTGTTTCATCACGTTACGGGGGGGGAAAGCGTCACGGAAGTGTTTCACGAATTGGGGTGGAAATCATGAAAAGATGTTATTCATTGCTTCGTGATCTGTTTGCGAAGTTTCAGTCATCGACGTTTAGTTCTGAATGTGAAAATATTTTGCTAGCACCCACCTACTTAGAGAGACATGATCATCCCAATAAAATAAGATAAATCAGATCGAAAACGGAACGATTTAGGTGTTCTCTCTTCCCGCGCGATATTAGAGAATGGAACGGTAGAGAAAAGTTATGACAGTGGTTAATGAACCCTCTGCCAGGCACTTTAATGTGATTTGCAGAATATCTATGTAGATGTACAACAACTTTATACATCGCACCAAACTTGAGAAACAAAAGTTCGTAGAAAGTGGCAGCAGATAACGTTTTTCCTCTTATTAGAGCATTCGAATCTCCTAGTTGGCTTCATTTGTAAAATAATAATATAACAATAAAAATATAGGGTTATAACAAAAGTGCAGAACAATTTGAGGCGTTTGTATTCTGCAAAAAATGCAAAATACTAATTACTATTTGATGAATAATTTTAATAGTTTTGCACATAAACGCAACTCGGAAAGTACAAGAGGATCTTTCTCCTTCACAACACTTAATAAATAATGAAGGACATAAAATAAGAATTGAAAGAAACAAATGTCTCAGTCATTCGTACCAGGATGGTCATCGACAAAATTAAGAACTTTCCGTATGCAAGTACGTTTAATTCACTTACGTTTCCCCTGCCATTTTGACAATAACAAAAGAATAGTTGCTTTCTTTTCCAAAGAAAACTCCGCTAACAACTACTTAAGTATAAATTTTTATGTGGCCGTTACCGGTTTCGTGGCCTAGGGCACATTATCAGTTTCTGAGAAACAAGGAGTAAAGGTGACAGAACCTGTTCCGGTAGTGTCTGGATAAAAAATTATATTGAGACAGCCTTAGCGGATTTTTGCTTTGAAAAAATATTCTGCCACAGCTAGGCTACCCTGAGCAGCAAGTCGTCGGAATATTTACACGCTTCAGATAATATTAATACATTAATATCTTTTATTTTAAATGAAAACATTTTGGTATATGCTTTGCCGTGACTGTTGTTTGAAACTGATTTTTATTGTACCCACAATGCGTTTCGAGGGTTTAAAGCCCCATCATCAGGTGGAATAACATTAAGCTGTGTAAATGTAGGTTAGGCTGATCTGTTGCACTGCCTCCAGTGGTAACAGGTTCCTTGCATTGTCTTAACCTCACGTATAAATCACACCCATAATACACAAGTTAATGTCATTACACCTGATGAGGGTCTAAACCCACAAAACGCTTTGTGGGTATAATGAAACTGGTAACAGTAATACCTTGTGTTTCAATCAATACCTTTTATCTAAAAAATTGGATAGTCATCAAGCTATAACTAAATTTGAGAATCAAATATTGCATTAATTGTTTCGTTTCCATTTCCAGTGTTCAAATGTTTGTAAACCTAAGAAATCACACAGCTAAGCTATCGGTCCCTCGAATTGCAGACTACTTAAACTAAGGACAACACACACGCACACACACACACACACACACACACACACACACATACACACACATGCCATGCCCGAGAGAGGACAGGAGCGGTGCTCCAGACAACGCGGCCATTCCATTTCGTAATTAATTTTGAAATTGTGAGAGATAAACAACTTATGCGCTAACACAGAAATGTTTTCCAACTACCTGTACTATGGGACTGAATTTAGTTAATGTACTGAGATAATTTCGAAATTATCATTATTTCATGTAATCAATAAGGTATTTCCATATTTGGTTTATTTTGTAAAGTGCTAAATTTAGATGTATGTCTTTCGTTTTGTAATACCTCCATGGTGTAGCTACAAAAGAATGTATTGTTGTTCTAACGATAAGAAAGAATTACAAACAGCATATTTATGAAACGTTCAGAGCCAAGTTAGTGATAAAGAATCCTATGGAAATGTTGAAATTATTAGTTTCAACCAATTTAGCACAGATTGAAGAAACTCGCTGATTTCCTAAACAACGTTTTGCATTCAAACATGGTATGTCCCACCACAATGTAATAAGAAGTGCATATGTTTCAAAATGTTCAAATGTTTGTAAATCAATGGGACTTAACTGCTTGGTTATTAGTCCCTAGCTCACAAACTACTTAACACAAACATAGATGCCCCTGGGAGAACTCTAACCTCAGTCGGCGATCGGCCGCGCTCTCCACAACACGGGGCCTCAGTGCGCACGGCTATTCCGCCGCAGCGCATATCTTTCAGTTCACCTATTACTGCATTATTAAAAATTAACAATTGAGTCTTTACCGTATCTATATATTCTATCTTTCTAAATGTACTCATGCACTGTTCACAGTGAAACATTTTTCAGTACGAAACACAAATTTTAATCTATGATTCTTGGTATATTGAAGTGATAATTTTCAGTTAATAAATTATCTCGTTTCTTTGTTAACCACAATGGAGCGTAATATTATTAACTTTTGTTTACTCCTACCGTTCCAAGAAGGAATGCAATGAGCAATTTCGATTATATTTAATCTTGAATTCACACATTATTGCTTCATCTACTTCCATCCACCCTCTCTCCTCCCTCACCGACAAATCACCTGTCCTCTCATGATCCTTCTCAACCTTCCGTCTCTCTTCCCGGACCGAACCCTTTGCCATGCTCTCTTTTGCCCCATTTTGCTTTGACCTACTGCTTTATTTGAATTGTGTTGAACGAGAGCTTCGTAGCCAGACTTTCTACATACATATATTGCCAATAACAGCTTAGTATTTCACTGTCAAATCAGAACTTATAACGAGATTTCAAACTTGTTTCCAGTGCTCATCTGATTCTTAGAAATAAGTCAATCAAATAGTTTTAAGCATTTTGTACTTTACACATTTTTCCCTCTTACATTATAGAGTCTACTCCTATATCACCACGTCCAGTGAAAAATATGAACTTCCACAGTGCACCCACAGTTTTTGGGAACTACTAGAGGCAAATCACAGAAGTATGAAAGTAATAACCAATCAATAAATCTCTTTTTCTGTTATTCTGTTATTATGTCACATAACCAATAATTCCTCGACAGCTACTTAGTACCTTCGCTTTAATGACCCATAACTTTTATTCGAATATTAAAACGTTCGTCCTGTTATGTATGAGCTACTACTTAACGCATTGCACCCTAAGTGATCGACGAAATGGAGGGTTTCAGCTTTGGCTCATTACCGTATTTTTGACGAGGTGCGTTCGATAATACCCAGATAACAATTTATATTGTAGTATTTCATAAAAATGTTGTACGTAGTCAAAGGTAACTCCAAAGAGGGAAAATCAACTAAAGTAACGGTGCAGTACATCGCCCAAGTAATGAAGACGAATGAGGAGTAGAATAACGCGTCTTAGCGCTCAGTGTCATTACATTCGTGGTACTGGTAAGAAACCGACGTAATGCATTGAAGTGTTATACGGTATTTAAAGCTATACTCATATTCTCCAATATTCACATATTCACGTACACATATTCAATTCTATCTAGCACATGAACTGTTATAATGTACGACACGCTGTGAAACATTCGTAGGTACGAAGAGAAATTTTTTTTCGAAATGTCTGTTCTATACTGAAGGTAAATCACGAAGACTTCCGGTAAAACAGTCTTGCCTGCGAATATTAAAAATGTGTATGCATCAACATGTAAGTGCAAATTTCCCATTTTTTAGATTACCGTCAGAAAATTCTTTAGATATTTCATTTCCATCAAATTACAAAGAAAACTCCGTATCATAGTGGGGCAGGCGTCAAATGACTTTAGAGAATATGGCGTTGAGAAAACCCGTTAAATCCCCTAGCAGGACTGTAGAAACAACCAAGACATAACCACAAAATTCTCAACACTTTGCAATGTTACAAGACGTGTGTCAGCCTTGTAGTAGCGACTGCTATATATCGTGCAATGTTGGGATACGTAGTAAATGTTATGAAAGTGTCCTTATCGCTGAACCAACGTGGTTTCATTTGCAGCTCTGGTAGAAGATGTGACAGGTTCCATGGACCCCATATCATTTAATTCATTTATTGCCTGCTTCACTATGGCGCAGAGGTTGTTACTGAAAAGGTATAAAAATAAATGTTTCAAAAATTCTGATGCCACAAAACGGTGAAACGCGCTAACAAAATAAAAAATTCGCAACCAATATTGTGTTTAATTGTAGTTGAACTGGGCACTGTTATTGTGCCAGACAACCCGATTTCGTGGAGTGTATTTTACAACACTTCGTGATTTCATTGCATATTGTGTTACTGTTTTCTGCTTAAAAAGTGTTACGATATGTCGCCTTTCGTATTGTTCGCACATCAGATAACTGTTTATTCAAAGAAGGCTTTATTTCAGTTTTATGTATGCTTGCGCCGGAATATAAAAGAAGGTTTCCACATGAATAGTCTATTAAATAACAGAGTAAAGGTCAGAACAAGAGACCTTCATAGGTATAGGTAAAATTTGATGCATCTTGAATAAAAAATCCGAGAAGATTACAATGAACGGCAAACTGTGTCAGTTTCAAAGTCTTCCAACTTTTCTGAACGAGCCTTTGTAATAATGCCATGGTAAGTTCGACCGGATTATAAAACTTAAATGAAATAATAGACTACACACATTGTGAACATTATTCATAATTGGCAAAAATTTTCAACACTTAACGATAATGAGTATACATTTATCGAATTCGATTATTATGAACTCATAATAAATAATGCAATAAAGGAAAGTCCTGGTTGGAATTAACAATATTGTAAGGACAGTTCACAACTCACGGCAAAGACGTGGCGACGAGCTGCGACAGGCACATACAAAAGACACACACATACAACACTTTCAGCTATCGGCCATGGTCTTCTTCAGAAAATAGAACACTCGCGCAGTCACACAGGCACACAACACAGTCATACAACCATCACTTCGAAGTGCATCATTTTCAAGAAGTAATCGAAGAGACATACATTTGCGAATGCTGCTTAGACGGCCCTATTCCACTGTTATTAAAACGTTTGCAGCTTTTAAAGTATTTTGGAGTGGGACGTATTGATAAAGTTCTTGAAGTTTTATACTAATACAGTTACTATTGTTCTGAACTGTCAGATTTAGTGGCAGAAGACACGCAAATCTGCAGCACAGGATTCATACTGTGGTGCAACAGAAATTCCTCTCTTCTTCGATAACAAACTCTGTTATGCGTAGAAGCGCATCAGATGCGCAGCACGTTCCCTCTGTGGATGCCAAAAATAATGTTTACCAATTCGTCAGTTACCTTCCCAAATGAAAACAACTCTTCAACGTGAATTAATCCACTTCTTTTCAAAGTGAAAACGTTTATTTTTGTTTGCCCTATGCTAAAAGCTGTCATCCGTCTCCACTGATAGGCGTTACGCAAATCTCTTTACTACTGCCTCACTGAGACTACTCAGGATGGACGTGGCACATTCCTTTCGGAATTTTTAAAGGGAGATATAAAATTTTTATGTGCGCCTCGGTTGCACAGTAGTAGAGTGTCAGACTACAAATCCGAAGGTCCCGGGTTCGATCCCCGCCACTTCCTGGGATTATTATCTGTCAGTTTCCACTTCTTTCACCTCTGGCAGTATTGCTCATGTGAAAAATACAGAGTAGCACCGTGGTTCGGAATCCACGTTAAACTGTAGGTCCCCCCTATAACTGGACCATGCATAGTAAAGCACTGTGGTGTTCAAACTAATCTTCCGATTGTTGACTGCTTTACCTTTTTTTACCTTACCTATAAAAATTTTATATGGATCAAAAAGTAATTTGCACTTACATGTTGATGCATACGCATTTTTAATTTTTAATTCAATAATGATAACTACCACCATAAATGGAAAAGAAAATTACAATATTAAAAATAATTTCCCTCTCCCGTCTAAATAAGCTTTGTATGAACTGCCAGGTGTCAAGGTTTGCTTAGTTAATCAATATGAAAAGGATTTGAAAGACAGCCAGCTATGACTGATGTGAAATTGACACAATGCCCAACATGACTGTTCCACACAGAAAGATATAGCAGGGACAAACAGGAAGGCGTTAAAGGAAATCTGATAGTGATATTAATAATCTTTAGTACTCTAGGTTTTCAACTTTACTTCTCCACCATTTCTGCTTCCAGCTAACATCATCAAAGGACGAGAATAAAAGTAACGTTACCACCAAATTGGACAAGATCAAGTGTCCTAAATGGCTGTATGGCCGTAAGTCAAAATGAACATAATTTTAAAAAAATGTGTCCCATAGGCGTAAATTTTACAAAAGGAGTGTAACGAGAAATAAGCTAATTACAAATCGCCTGTATAAATTCTTTATAGCATTTTTGTATATGGCACACTTCATCGTGTCCAATTTGTTAGTGACATCTTCTTGATTCTTCGGGTTGCACCTTTTCCTGCACTTGCGCTGCTTCCTGGAAGGCAAAAGTTGATGATATTACGACATACCGGATATATATTATGTATATCACATAATTATTGTAATTGTAAGAGCTTTATGGGAGGCAGGGTGATACTCGAGTAAGTAGGTGGGTCGTGCAATGGTCCGTTCTAAAGAGTAAGGCAAAAAGATAAGGTAGTGTGGGTTGGCCCCAGCAACCGATTAAAATAATGGTGGACAATGGCGAACCACCGGAAACGGATAAACCTTTGTTTCTAAAGGGAAATGCCTTAACAGACGCTCTGTTGGATTCTTAAAAGATGAACAGTCTCTTACATTAGAAATAAATTATAAATCTCAGTTTTATATTACCATCAATTCTCAACTCATCTATGATGTTAGAGAAAGCAGGCGCATCTAATTAACTGACAAAAATTTTTAACGTCTTGAAAACTACAAAGGTTAATTCTCACATTATCTGAATATAACAAAATTAAGAATGTGTCACGCGATTTCAAGAAACTATGTCTTAGATGAAAGCTTATTATCTCAAGCTATCATCAGGAAAACAACACACTTGTATCTGTATCTTGTATCTGTTTATTCAAGAATATACTTCACTTGATTTATCAACTCCGGATGAAAATATAGTGGCTCACCATGTCCTCCACAGTAACTCGGCAAAAGCTAGTAACAAGATATGCCCCTCTTGTTCTAATATTTGTGAAATTATTTAGTAACTTTATGTAAATATTGTGTGGTATGAGCAGTCAAACACTAGAAAACTGGCTTGTTTATTTACTTATTTCATACATTATTTGTACAGCTTATAAATAGTGCCAACTTGACTCCATAATTATAAATTTTATTTTTAATATTGACAAAATAAGTTAATGTGGAAGCGGTCAAAAGTAAGTCAAAACTAGTCTCCCATGTTAAGAACTGCTAGTTTTGGAGCGGATGGCGGTCTGCCAATGGGGAACTTACTAGGACAGAAAACTGCTTTGTTCAAATAAAATACTTGGAATATTCATGACGAGCGTTTAATGCCTTGTCTTGGAAAAAGGCGATCTTCCACGATAGCTGAAGTGCTTCGTTTGTGACAGTGATAGCATCTGCGTGGCCACCGTTCGCATGTCACGTTTTTAAGTCAGTTTCAGTTTTCAATTACATTACGAAATTGTACCTGATCAGTGTATGCGATACGAGCAAGAATTGTGTTCATATATTATTTGTCGGATTTGAACTGACAAAGATTTGGCTGACAGTTATTTCGTGTTGTGTGCTGGCAAAATGGACTTCGTGTCTCGGCAATATCGATGACTGTTTAGTTGAGAATTTTGCTACCATTCTAATAACGCAGATAATGTATCTGTTTTGCTAATGTTATAAGTTGCATTTATATTCATTGTCATTGTTTTTGTAGAACCACTTCGTATAGATTAGATAGATTCATTGTCATTGTTTTTGTAGGACCACTTCGTATAGATTAAATCACATGTTTGAATAAGCACTATTCAACTCAGTTATCTGGCTTTGCCTACATCATTTGTAAACATTAAAATAAAACTAATTTTGCTAATTACTGATTAATTTTTATTTTAAATTGCACTGTTTTTTCGCAGATGTTAGCCTATGCATAGAGTGCATGACTCTATGATCACAGTACATGATTTTACTTGCAACTATCGTTAAATTGCTGGGCATGGAAGCAGACGTGTATGGTTCTACACTGAAACCACATCAATCCGTATTTATTAAACAGAAAAATACATTGCCCAGTGCATGTTAGTTGTGTTTGGCCAATACAACGTAACACATGTAGACCATATAAATCGCAACATTCATCCAAAGGATCAACATGAATTTTTTCAAATATCTCATGTGTGTGGACATCATATCTGTTCGTAACTTAGAGTAGAAGGCTTTGATACGTCTTATAAAGTCTCGAATAAGGTGCCAGAAAAAAGAAGGAGTAACTATATCGGGTAGGAACCAGAACAATGGGAATGCCCTGTATAGCATATTGGGGCCAATATTTGATATAGTTCAATGCCTGCTGGACCGTTCAAGAGAATCATGATAGATGGTGGGCACAAGCTTTCTTAAGAATAACGGAAAGAATCAACAGGTAATAAGTCGTGTGTCCCGATCCATCGGTAAGTGATCTGCAAGCAGCACGATATAAAAGAAGTAAATGTTGTGGGCTCAGAGAAAGTTGTCGATTCCAGTATTCGTAAATGTCTTACGTCGAACTTAGACTAGTACAACGAAGGGTTAGAAAAGTCTATAGTATTGGTTTGGTGCTCATGGACCCTGCCATTATAATAAGAAATCTAAGTAGATGTATTGTTGTTATTAGTAGTAAAATTAGTAGTTGTAACTGAAGTTTACTTGTAGTCGTTCAGAGAAATAATGAAGTTAGAATTAATACTAATTGTGCGTTCCAGTATATGTAATAATTATATTGTTATTGTAGTAACTGTACCTACATATTCTACTAATACCAGTAGGAATGAAGAGACTGAGAAAACGTAAAATATATGTCCCTTGAAACTTCCTGGCAGATTAAAATTGTGTGCCGGAACCGGGACTCGAACCTGGGACCTTTGCCTTTCGCGGGCAAGCGCACTACCGACTGTGCTATCCCGACACGACTCACGATGCCGGCTCACAACTTTACTTCCGCCAGTACCTCGCCTCCTACTTTCCAAACTTCACAGAAGTTCTCTTGGAAACACGCAAGACTAGCACTCCTGGAAGAAAGGATATGGTGGAGACATGACTTAGCCACAGCCTAAGGGATGTTTCCAGAATGAAACTTTCACTCTGCAGCGGAGTGTGCGCTGATATGAAACATCCAGGCAGATTAAAATTGTGTGCCGGAACCGGGACTCGAACCTGGGACCTTTGTCTTTCGCGGCCTTAGGCTGTGGCTAAGCCATGTCTCCACCATATCCTTTCTTCCAGGAGTGCTAGTCTTGCGTGTTTGCAAGAGAACTTCTGTGAAGTTTGGAAAGTAGGAGGCGAGGTACTGGCGGAAGTAAAGTTGTGAGGCGGCATCGTGAGTCGTGTCGGGATAGCACAGTCGGTAGTGCGCTTGCCCGCGAAAGGCAAAGGTCCCAGGTTCGAGTCCCGGTTCCGGCACACAATTTTAATCTGCCAGGAAGTTTCATATCAGCGCACACTCCGCTGCAGAGTGAAAGTTTCATTCTATATGTCCCTTATTCTCTCACAGTAAAAGAAAAACATACTGAAGGCGAAAAGAAATTGGGGGAACAACTGCACATAACTTTTCTACAATAATCCATCCAGTTGTCAGACTGACAAAATCCATCAACGGAAAAAAGTAAGGACATTATGTGAGGCACAGTAAACTTACTTCAGTGTTCAAATAGGAAAAAAATGAGCAACAATAAAAATGTAAAGGTTTATCACAATGTTATAATGTTGTACATAAATTTAATTTGAAATTTATGAGTCTATATAATGAAAAGAAAAATTAACAAGTGTGAGAATGGACAATTATAAACGAAAATTCTCTTGACAGTTTCATGTAATAGTCCACACGTATCAGTTTGTTGTTAATTTTTTGTCTATTCTTTCGGAGCCAAGGTACTACATTCTTCGTTTGTGTATATACATCTAGGTGTGTTAGAAATGTCACATTTGAAAATGTCTGTGAGGTCACATTTTCACAGCTATCCTGCCTACATTTCTTAAAACGAGCAGTGTTTACTTCCTCTAATTCTGTTCATTAAAATTTGAGGTTTGTCTATAATAATGATGGCGTCAGAAAATTATAAGAAAGCGCTTAACGCCCTTTAATGGGACAGTGTAACACGTCAGCTGATTAAACTAAGTATGAATAGGAACCTTCCTAGTCTTAATATTTAAGCTGACGTCCTAAGCGATTTGTCTCATTTCTCACCGGGTAAGTCACTGACCCAGTGTCCAAACTCTAATGAAACTATCCTCAAATAGTTCACACACTTCACGAAACGTTAATGTCTGACAACTGCCTGGGTGGTTAATTCCAAGTTATATACAGAGGAATCCTGCAGAAATGTCCAGGCAAACTAATGAATGTAAGGCACTAATTGCAGTGCCACCTTTACTCTTCCGCAGTATGCATTGTGGGAGGCGAGAATTAGTAGAGAAAAGGGGACTAACAATTTATTAGATAATAAGTTACCGCATGTCAGGTAGGATGTGTCGTTGAGGTGCGATCTCTTATTGCGTAAAGGATTCTGATAAACACTTTGCCCGCGGTTAGGTCCAGTGTTTATGGTAAGAGGTATTGCAGCTAAGAGGAACAACTCGAATTACGTTACACGGGAAACAACGCTGTGGGAACAGAATAACACAGTTTAATGCCATAGCCAACTGAATCAACTCAGGGATAATTCACTCGGGTGAACTAATTAATGGTCAGTTTATTTACCCCATTATCGCTCATTGCAGTAATACGTATTTGTAGATCGGTGGTGTCTATTCGAGATTATTAACAGCTATTTTGCAAGCACAGTTATCTCTATAGTTCCGAATGCGATTCTTAATCCACGATGTGGAGTTTCGAAACATTTGAAGAAAATGAAACTGAATTTCAATGACAAAATTTTCGGTCAGATAGTTCCTCCATCAGTGTCAGGTTAATGTATTGTTTATTTGTTAACTGGTTGACTGTAAATCATAAAATAACTACAAACAAGAATTGAAGTTAACTGAACATGAAGGAAAAAGAAATAGAAAGAAAGAAACAGCTGCTTGTCAACGAGACGCAGAAAGGAGTAAATACAGGCTCCCAGCCGAATGCCGTGTTCCTTGATTTCTGGAAGGCGTTCGATACCATTGCGCGCTGTCGCCTAATGAACAAGATGCGACCCACTGAATACCCGACCAACTGTGTCATTCGATTGGAAACTTTTAAGAAAAGGGAAGAAAACTTGCAATTCATAACGATAAATGGCTACCAACGTAAAAGTAATTCCTTGCGTGTGCCTATTTTAATCTCGCCCTGACAGTCTACTGTTTTCAACATATGATCCATGAATAGTATGAACAACAGTGGTGACAGGTTGCAGCCTTGTCTCACCCCTGAAACTACCCTGAACCATGAGCTTAATTTGACCGTCTACATAAAGCCCTTTAATTGCCTGCAAAAGTTTGCCTCCTATACCATGAGCTTGAAGAACTGACAGTAGCTTCCTCCTAGGAACACGGTCATAAGCGTTTCCCAGATCTATGAAACATAGATGCAATTCCCTGTTCCACTCATAGCACTTTTCCATTACCTGCCGTAAGCTAAAGATCTGGTCCTGACAGCCTTAAAGAGGCCTAAACCGACACTGATTTTTGTCTAACTTGCCCTAAATTTATCGGAACAAACTGCCTGGTTATCAGTCCGCAGCTTACAAACTACTTAAACCTAGGTAAACTAACCTAAGGACAAACACACACACCCATGCCCCAGGGAGGACTGGAACCTCCACGGCGAGCAACCGCGCGCTCCGCAGCGAGATGCTTTAGTCCGCCCAACTACTCTACCGCGGCTTATTATCATTACTTTTCACTAATATGAACAAATTAACATATTTCGAATCCAAGGAAGAAAATACAGTTTATTGTATGGTTAGAAGATTGCAATATGCAGCTATTGCTATAAACCATCTGGGAATAAGCATATCGAGCGATATGAAGCGAAACGAACATCCAAAGTGCATTATTTGTCAGGCAGAACACAGAGTGGGATTTATTGAAATAATACCACAGGAAACGTTCGCCATAAAAAATAATAATAATAATAAATAAATAAAATAAAATAAAATAAAATAAAATAAATAACTAAATAAAAGGAAGTGCATCAGAAAGTACTTGTTCCACCAATTCCGGAATTCCGGAATTTATTCATCATTATGGGATCTTTACCAGATATGACTGATGGAAGAAAAAGAGAAGATACAAATAAGAGTAGCACGGTTCGTTACAGGTTAATTTAGTAAACGCTGAAGCAAACAGAGATGATCGTCTTACTACCGGGGCAGACGTTATAGGAGAGGCGTTGTACGTCACTGTTCTACCTGCTGTCAAAAATTTGTTTAGCGAACATTTCTAGAATAGTCAACCAGAATACATCTCTTTCTGCGTATATCTCGTGGAAAAACAAGAAGTATAAATTTAGAAAGTTTCGCGCTTCGATACAGACTCATCTACAATAGTTCTCTCCGCGAACCTTATGTTGCTGCAACAGACAATGGAGGAATGTGGCAGCGAATGTAGCGCGTACATGCGGAGTATAGATTGAGTTTTATCGTGAATTATATTCAAGAATATTGCAGCGAAATTCCTAATTAATTTAGTTCATTCCGGCTTCATATAATTTACCTCAAGTACCTTCCTTCGACTACCATTTTCGAAGATTTCGTTTTATAATCGTCTGCCTTAAGGAATATTATGTACCATTAACATCCCTTATCAGTTCGATACGTACATATGTTGTTGTTGTTATGGTCTTCAGTCCGGAGACTGGTTTGATGCAGCTCTCCATACTACTCTATCCTGAGCAAGCCTTTTCATCTCCTCATAAGAACGGCAGCCCACATCTATTTGAATCTGCTTACTATACGCGTATCTTGGTCTCCCTCTGCGATTTTTACCCCACACACTTCCCTCCAATGCTAAATTTACGAATCCCCTATGTCTAAGAATGTGTCCTACCAAGCGATCCCTTCTTTTAGTCAGGGTATGCCAAAAATTCCTTTTCTCACCAATTCGGTTCAGTACCTCTTCATTAGTTATGCGATCGACCCACCTAATGTTCAGCATTCTTCTGCAGCACCACATTTCAAAAGCCTCTATTCTCTTCCTGTCCGCACTGCTTATCGTCCATGTTTCACTCCCGTACAAGGCAACACTCCACACAAATGCCTTCAGAAAAGACTTCCTTACACTTAAATTAATATTCGATGTTAGCAAATTTCTCTTTTTCAAAAATGCTTTTCTTCCCATTGCCATTCTGCATTTTGTATCCTCTGTACTACGACCATCGCATGTTATTTTACTACCCAAGTAACAAAACTCATCTACAACCTTCATTGTTTCGTTACCTAATCTAATTCCTTCAGCATCGCCTGATTTTCTAAGACCGCATTCCATTATTTTTGTTTTGCTCTTGTTAATGTTCATTTTATACGCTCTCTTCAACACACTGTCCATTCCATTCAACTGCTCTTCCAGGTCCTTTGCTGTCTCTGATAGAATTACAATGTCATCAGCAAAACGCAATGTTTTTATTTCTTCCCCCTGAACTTTAATCCCTATTCCAAATTTTTCCTTACTTTCCTTCACCGCCTGCTCGATATACAAATTGAATAATATTGGAGAAAGGCTACAACCCTGTCTTACTCCCTTCCCAACTGATGCTTCCCTTTTATGCCCTTCGAGTCTAATAACTGCGGTCTGGCTTTTGTACAAGTTGTAAATAACTCTCCTTTCCCTGTATTTTACCCCTGCTGACTTCAGAATTTGAAAGAGTGTATTCCAGTCAACATTGTCAAAAGCTTTCTCCAAATCTACAAAAGCTAAAAATGTAGGTTTGCCTTTCCTTAATCTATCTTCTAAGATAAGACGTAAAGTGAGTATTGCCTCCCGGGTTCCTATGTTCCTCCTGAATCCAAACTGATCTTCCCCGAGGTCAGCTTCTACCAGCTTTTCCATTCTCCTGTAGATAATTCGTGTTAAAATTTTGCAACCATGACTTATCAAACTGATGGTTCTGTAATTTTCACACCTGTCTACATATAAATTCTCATATTGTAACCTGATAAGCAAGTATCGTACGTAGAACTAGGACCATAGTGTTTTTGACGTCATATTGCAACAAAAAGGCACCACCATAGAATTTATTGATTTTGATAATTCGTTTTCGAACATAGCTCGGAAGAGCTATTACAATTACAATATTACAAGACATTACAATTAATATCAGGTAAATTACCACGAACAAGTAGCAAAACGTGACTTAAATTGGAACATACGCTATGCGTATAACTTGGCTGCCAAAATATTTCAACTGTGATAGAATGAGGGTGAAATGAAACAATCGATAATCTTGTCTCCATATGGAATCTTTTTAAGACTGATTATGTCGTACTACGTGATGCTAGAATTAGTGTTAATGAGCAACGAGAATAGAAAGATATGTTGCTCTACTAACACCGTTATAACAGTAAGATTGCACAATGTTATTTATCTCGAATAAAAGTGAAACTGCATTAAACAAGTATTTTTGTGTGAATATCGGATAGTTTGTACGCCAGGCTTACACCTACACTCCCCATTTAATGGAGATTATGAACTGTCAAACACCGATGACGTCAGAAGAATATTGCTTGACTACGTTTTGCTATACTGTCTGTAGGACGAAATTTACTACCAAAATTCGTAATACATTCGGAATAATTACGCACACACTAGTACCATCAACGACAGTTTCAAACGCAAAACACCTTTTATCTTAGGTCACTGCGAAACTAAGCATTTATATTTGATGCACAATCAGCAGTTATAAGGAAAGAATGTCTTTTATATACAAGTGCAGGGAAGTAAGTGTAAATTTTGTTTGTGTCTGTCTGCTGAAAATGATATATAGATGTCCATTTGCTCCATCGCTTACATTAGAGTATTAAATGAGAGAGCAGTACTTGCTTTATAAGGTTTCGAGTGTTTTGTACCTTTCCCGGCGCTGAAGCCGCATGAAAATGTGGGGCGAAGTACCTTACCTATCTTTTTACACGGGAATATGATTTATAGTCGAGAAAATAATTGAAGAAACGAATTAACTAATTGGAAGTGAACAATTTCTATAAGAAAAACATTTGTCAGTGGAGGCATTCATGAATCTGACACTAAAATCCAATTAACAGGTTAACAGGTAATTCAAATTTACTGGCTTTGAAATTACATTGAGCACTTCTGCTACAAAAAAGATTGTAATATGCCCGTTGATAATGATAAACTACATGTTTTGGATACTAACTTCTGCTTGTAACGAAAGAAGTCTAAATATCTAATAAACCAGCTGCTGTGGACGATTTTCCTAAAAAGTTAAATTTTTCTGTGCTTATTGGAAGCATATTCAGAAAAAATTATTTTTATTCATAAATAGACCTTACGGACGTATATGAATTTTTCTTAAAATGCTCGAGTTTTTATTGTTATAAACGAAAATGTCTCCCATCGCCATTTGTATATCTTCCGCATGGTTTAAGGTCAGTTCGAAGCTTAACTGTTTTTGACACTGATAATTTATTACTACGAAATATGTCGCAAAAGACCTAGCGTTTACAGTTATGGTTCAAGTTCCACCCTTGGAATCGTTGTTTACAGATGTCAAAGAATTTCCAAATTATGTGTTACTTCCCGTGGATATTTCTGTAATGTTTGATTGCAAGTGCATAATTTTCGAAACGGAGTACCAGTCTACGAGATATAAACACAGGATGAGTTGTATAAAAGGCTGACACGCAATGTTCGTTATTTAGTAGAGGCGATAAACCGACAGGTATCTCAATGTCGTTTCAGTGGTGTGTTGCGTGACTATGCAACACTTTGCTGAATGCAGAACGCGACTAACGTGCAAGATTTCTTAACAGGCAAAGAGAAATGATACACACACACACGTCTGTCGTTGGTGATACTTCACACGGAATATCATAACTGTTCTGAGTCAGTTTACCAAGAAACGTAATACCCCTACAGTTAAAATACTAAATTCTTATCTAATTCCTACAAGTTAAGGGTGACTAAGCGATTAAAACAAAGTATCACACTTTCCTATTCACTAGTACTAGTACGTCAGAATGCACTAAATATCCATAGAGTTTCTAGCCATTTCTTAAGATAGATGTATTTTAGAACGATTCTTTTGTGATTTGAACAGACATGAAGACAACGTTATCGGAATGAGGAGAATAACGCTGAAAACAAAAGCTCGCTTAGTTTATCTATGATATTACATGTTGATTAAAATTTTATTGAACTGACACTCAAAATAAAGGAAGTTATTTCTACATTCTTCCTATTGTCAGGTAATACAAAACGACTAAACAGTAGATTTGCGAAAATTGTAGAGTGCAATAGGGACACTCGTAAGCACTAGAGTAAATGTCAATTCAATTAATGTCATTTCAATTAATAGTGCAGAGTTGGACTCCTTTGTACTAATTTTATGTCAAAGTCACGTTATTAAAATGTTTTTTCTTGTGGCTACTTTCGACCAGCATTGGTCACGTTCAAAGCAATCTGCTAAAGAGTTTAAAATGTTAGAATATTATATTACGTCATATTTACATATTGTAATGAAACTGATATGCACATTTTTCATATTTGAAAGTGGCGTAATTGTCATTGAAGCTAACATTCACACACCTTAACAGTGCACCAGTGCACTGTCTATCGCAGTTTATTTGTAAGGAAATTTTCTTACTTACCCAATCCATTTTATAAATTTAATCATTGTTATTAATAGAAATCTTTGCAATCTGACCAACCAGCCATTTCATAATCGCAGGTATTAATCAGCGTGCCCATATGCCCACCTTTTTAGTCTGTTCAAATATGAAGTCGAAACAGTCTCACTATAAATTACAAAGTACAGGGTATCTGAATGATAGCTTTAATGACAATTATGTAACATTCAGACGTGAGACTAATGCACATCTGCTACAGCACTATGTAAACTAATGCACATCTGCTACAGCACTATGTAAACTAATGCACATCTGCTACACCTTATATGAAAATATGATTACACTAGTTGATCCGTGCGAGTAATTCACACTCTATCTTGATCAGTCACAGATATGTAAGATAGTAATGCAGAAAAGCCCAGATGCAAGTACTTACGTATAAAAGATAATAATATTGCAAGCGCTGTAAAGTACTGGGTAATTGAAAGTTAAATAAATTATTATAAGTTATAATAGTAAGTGGTACTTAACTGTGATGAAGAACTTTAAGGTAATTCAGTTCATTTGCAAAGGACACGACGCTTGCTTGAACAATTCCAACAGCTGTCGTTCATCGATGTGTGAAGAAAGCTCGTGATAAACTACGCTTGCTTAAAGAATCGAAACAACTGCAAGAGCTTTGGTGCTAAATTAAAATGTTTGTGTATTTTTCATTACATCGAGGTGTATAACGACAATCGTGTGACAAACTATGCTTGCATCGAAGAAGGTCTTTGGCTTGCAAAAAGAATCTAAACAACTGCAAGAGCTGTCGTTCATGTTAGATAAACAGATTGTCAATAGATGTCACCTTCTACAATGCTTTTATATCAGCCGCGCAAACTAAATTGATGCTCGGCGCGGTGGCTGATGGGACCAACCGTAAACACACGTTCCATTTTACGATCGTTCTCTGGGTATCAACTTAGATTGTACGAACATTTTTTTTTTTTTTTGGTTGTGAAATCAATAACGTTAAACTATGTGTGTATTTTTCGTCATTTGTGGAAAACGAAACCTTGAAAATTATCATTTAATTTTGGAGAAGTTTTACGGGAGATTGGCGTACCCATAAAGAAACACCGATGATAAATAATGTATATGATAGAAGATTGCTATACTTTTGTTTTTGGTAGCCTCCTTTGATAATTCATGATAATGGTCGCAAAATGTCACCACAAATAGATGGAAATGATGAGTACAGATTTTCGAAAATCTCACATCTGAATTTGTTATGAGATTCGACAGACAGTAGACCGCTCCATTCACACCATCAACAGAACAGGCTCGGAGAACGGTATGCTACTCCTTGCACAACGGGTCTACAAACGCTGGTGACTGCTATGAAGGACAGTAACAAGTGCAAACATGTAACGCTTTTGTATCGGCTGTGAATAAATAGGTGCCACAATTTAAGTCCCAACACTCGTATATTAGCAATTTGATAAATATAAAGACTTTAGGGGATATAGGAAATTGTAACATATGGATGTTTGGGTCTAATCAGAAAGCGTGCTTTGGTGGGGGAGAGGTTAAAGCAACTGTTCGTGAAACGAGACGGGCGAGATTTTGAGTCCCGAACCGACTCAAATTTTCAAGCGTCACAGAAATATAGTCCATCTCAAGAAGAGCAACTGAAGTCGGAAGATTGCGTAATTTACGTATACATGTGAGTATTAAGCACTGCTGCCGATCACTATTAATGTCCGTACCAAAGGAACACGCAATTCATAAAAAAACACTATACACAGAGCCGTGCAATAAATGGCGTACGTAGCCCCATGTATAAATGCAGTCTTTGAATAGAAGTCTTCAAGGAAGGTAAAAAGTTCAAAATATGTCGATTTTTTATGTTATTTTTATTTTTTTCTTGTGGCTTAGTTCCGCAAACACGGCTTCGGCGAGTCTAACTAGGAAATTTAATGTGCGCCTGGATGCTCTTCTTGTCACCATCCCACCGTACCCTTGGAAGGATGTATTTGTACCCTAAATTCGTGCGTATGATGTGCGAAACAGTGTAACTGAGGTGAAACACGGGAACCAGCCAGGTATTCACAAAGAGGGATGTGGGAAACCGCTTTAAAACCACAGCCAGGCTGGCCGACACACCTTCCCGTGCCGTTAATTAGACGTGCGGAAAATTGGCGCCTTAAGCGATGCCACTAAACGAGCGGGCAAAGATTTACGCAAAGATATATTTTGCTTCAAAGCGCTTGAAGACAGCTATATTATGTGCCGTTATTGCTTATAAAATATAGAAAAGTGGCCATTTACGAATGTAATATGGATTCCGAGATATTTTCGCATTGCCAGCCCCTTTCCAACTTACTATAATAGTACATTAATACCTTAAATTCATGAGATGCAATGTGTAATATAATGAAGAACGCAAAAGTAATTTATCTAATATATATCTATAAATGTGAATGACTGTTCGATGTACGTTTATCACGTCTGAAACACAAGACCTAAAGAGCTAAAAATTTGTACAATTACTAATGTCTACCCGGGGAAGTCTTTAGGCACGGTTTTATGGCGATCGGATAGCTATTTATGTGAATGTCTGTTTGGAGTACGATTATCACATCCAAACGACAAGACGCAGAGACTTAAATATTTGTACAGTAACTAATTTATACCTGAGGAAGGTTTTAGGCACGGTTTTATAGTGATCTGATAGATATTTAGTAATTTGAAGAATATAATGCGAAATGCGCAACAATAATTACTCTTTGAAAATGGTTTTATTGGTTGCATTGTTACTTGTGGGTTGATAATGATAAAAGGGTGGATAATGTTGGGATGGAAAGTTATCGGTGTATATAAAATTCTACGTCTGTATGTGTTAATATTCGCTCTGCAGCGAAAACTACAGAACGAAAACGAATGGTGTGTGTGTGTAATTGTTGTCCGAAGTCTCCCGTTGTACACCATAGCAGTTCCACGCCGACAGCTATAAGAGGGTGGAAGATATGGTGGTTGAAAGTCGTCAAAATATTAAAAAAATCGGACTGAAGGCCAGCGATGACGTTTGCGACTCTGTAGCAAGGAGGTTACGTACAGCGAAACGTGATGTCACAGACCATATCTTTGGTCTACGCGTGCTACAATGTATTCAGCTCTTGCTCTGTAAGGGTAAACATACGAATAAGGAAATATAATAATAAATAAATAAAGCAGTAAAAAAGAAATTTCTTTTAATACCTCTCTTTAAAACAATCGATTTGACGTTTCGCACATTACATCAAGTGTTCCATCTGTGATATTATTACAATCATTATTGTTGAATTTCGTGATTGGATTCTTCGAAACGAGTGCATTTTTACCTGTGATTTCTTATTATTTTCCCTGATAAATGTAACATGTTTTTAGAAAAAAAAGGCGATGGACGGAGAGAGAGTGGATAGGAAAAGTACTGACTGAAGGTTCGAATACATAAATAAATACCCGGGCAACGCCGGGTTTTCAGCTAGTACACGATAATTTCAAAAACAGTGTTCCTTTGTAGCTGAAAGCGTGGGTTGTCCGAACAACTCTTCAATCAAAAAGCACATTAAATTTCCCATGCCGAATCCGTGCTTACGGAAATAAGACATTTTCCACAATGGGGAAAAATTCCGCTCCCCAGCATGTGAAAGTGGCACGAAGAGGCAAACTGTGTAACATATTGTGACGGATTGCAGAAACCGCGTATACTGTGGAACATTCAGTACCTTTTTATTTGGGAGTAGTTAATCTGTAAAGTGTATAAAAATCTGGCGTTTATTTATAAATCAATAATGCCGAAAATTGTTATATAATCAAAGGTTAAACATTTGTAACATATTTGATTTTGTTATGTCTTAAAATTCCAGACGCTAAATAAATAAATCGATCAAAAACGTTTCTTTGGTATCTAGTATGATATGAAGCACATAAAATAGCATATTTACAAATGTTCAAATGTTTGTAAAGTCTATGGGACTTAATTACGGGTCATCAGTCCCTAAACTTACAAACTACTTATGAACTAACTAATCCTAAGGACGGCACAAATATCCATGCCTGAGGGGGGATTCGAACCCCCGACCGTAGTGGCCGTGCAGACCGTGACAGGAGCGCCTCAGTCTCCTCGGCCAACGCGGCCGGCAACATATTTACAAAATATATTAGCAACAACATATCACATGCCATTCCCGGACTCCTGATTGTTAGAATGGTAGGCCTATGTAATTAATTTAAAAAAAATGTAAATAGTCGCATGAGAGCCTTTTGGTATTAATAGCATTACTAAATTAACACAGTAACATATTATTCATTAACAATGGCACCACGCATATTCAGATTATTAAAATGTATATGAAACAGGGTTGTTTGCATACAGGTTAAATGTGTGTATCATAGAGGTAAGTTTGATATGTTCCTGAACACAACAAAATTCTTCATTCCATGTAAGGTGCCCTAATCCACAGAACACAAGTATAATCTCCAAAAAAAGTAACATAGCATTTTCTCTAGGTAACATCTACGTAACTGTAAGGGCTTTGGTTACATCGCCCCTCGTACGATATGGTAGTAAAAAACAGTTAGTTTGGCTTTCATAAAGGCTTACCAACATAAACTGCTATATGCTGCTTCACTGGACAAATATTAAATGCTCTGAATAAACGAACGTCACCCAGTGGAGTTACTATGGTCTCTCAAACACTTTTGATTGAATAATTCACGGAAATCTTCGAGATATTTAGTGTGAAGTGTACGGTATACATATTGGTTAATTATTCATACTAAACAGGACAAGTGCAGAAAGTTCCTTTGCCATTCGTAGTATATATCAAAGCCTTCCCATTCTGTATTCACGAAGATGCAAAGCTAGATGTTTTTGATGACGATACAAATATAGTAAACACATTCAAGAAATTAGAACTAAATGAAGAAGTTCTAAATAATATGTTTCTGAAAAGTATTAAGTCATTCTCTGAAAATTCTCTCTCATTAAATTTTGATAGTCACAGCATATATGTTCATATATACAAGAGTTGGAACGTAAATAGCGGAAACCACTTATTCACAATCGATACAATCGCGTTACATGCATACATCTGTTACTGTCCTTTAAAGTAGTCACCAGCACTCTGTAGAATCCGTTTCCAGCGGTGTGTAAGGCGTAGTATACCGTTAGCAGAGCCTGTTCTGTTGATGGTGAAAATGGGGCGGTCTACTGTCTGTCCAATCTCTCAACACCTCTGAAGGGAATGCCACGAAGTGCTTCCTTCATCTGCAGAATCAAATCAGAGTCACAAAAACTTAAGTCCGGCGATGATGTTGGTTGGTACAGTACTTCCCAGTCCCATCGACCGAACATAGCATCCACAGCTTGCGCTGTATGCACCCGAACATTGTCGTGCAAAATGATGAGTGAGTTGCGCAGAATGTGTAGCCACGTCTTTAGCAAAGCTGTAAAAAGTGCATCAGAGCCCCAGTATAGTGAAAGTTATGGCGATTCTTGCGTAAGACCTTGTACTGGTGTTCTCCTAACGCATTACTTTCTTGCAAGACATACCGTCAGTGCACAGTACTACTGTTCATTTTTGGAACATCACTTGCGACCAGCTTGGCAAAAGAAGCGGCGACACTTTCTGCTCAATGCAACCATCATTTTGCATGGGGGGGGGGGGGGGGGGGCTAATGACCTCCGTAGTTTTGTCCCCCTCAAGCAAAAGCAACCAACCAACCAATCATTTTGCTCGACAATGCGCTGGCGCATATGCCGCAAGATGTGGCAGCTCTGTTCAGTTTATGGGACTGGGAAGTACTGTACTATCTACCATAATCAACGGACTTAAGTCCTTGTGACTTTGATTTGATTGCAAAGATTAAGAAACCACTTCGGGGCATTCGCTTCAGAACTGTTCCTGAGATTCTAGAGACAGTAGACCGCTCCATTCGCACCATCAACAGAACAGGCACGGATAACGGTGTGCTACGCCTTCCACATTGCTGGCAACGGGTCTACAAACGCTGGTGACTACTTTGAAGGACAGTAACAAGTGCAAACATGTAACGTTTTTGTATCGGCTGTGAATAAATAGGTGCCACAATTTAAGTCCCAACACTCGTATATTCGCAATTTGATAAATATAAAGACTTTAGGGGACTTAGGAAAGTGTAACATATGGATGTTTGGGTCTAGCCAGAAAGCGTGCTTTGGTGACTGAGAGGTTAAAGCGACTGTTCGTGAATCGAGAGAGGCGAGATTTTGAGTCCCGAACCGACACAAATTTTCAAGCGTCACAGAAATATAGTCCGTCTTAAGAAGAGCAACAGAAGTCGGAAGATTACGTAATTTACGTAATATGTGAGTATTAAGCAGTTCTGCCGATCACTATTAATGTCCGTTCAGAAGAAACACGCAATTCATAAAAAAAGCACTATATACAGAGCCGTGCAGTAAATGGGGTAGTTTGCAAGGAAGGTAAAAAATTCAAAATATTTAGGTGTTTGCATTGATGGGCGATTGATTCGGAAGTAACATGTAGATGATCTGATGAATCTGACGATATTTTGGGTCATTCGTCATTGATAAAAAATAGTATTTCTTTCAATCATAAAAATAGAGGAGGCCCAACGAAGATCACGCTGCAAATACTTATTTACGCAACAAGGGACCTCACAGTAGCGTCAATATAAATAGATTCACAAGCTGCGCGAAGAGTATAGTAATATAATAAATGTAGATTCTTTAAGACGAAGATCATAATTATTAGTCGATAGATCGTTTGCTGTCAGTTTAGCCATCGTCAAATCTGTCATTACAACTAAGCCATGATGGAAACGTAAAAAAAAAAAAAAAAAAAAAAAAAAAAAACCAGGCCCCACTATTGCAGCACACATCTTATTGTTTCAAGCAGTAGCTCCGACAACAGGATATGCGTGCCAGTAGTTGCTCCTATTCTACATTTCATTTTGAAAACACATGACTGAGCACTGCTATCGGTACGTTTATTTAATGACGATGCCATAATGACTCAAATTCATTAAGGTACATTATAAAAATGACAGCCTCTAAGATAATCGGTTGTCTAATGACTAAATATTGTGGATATCGGCGTACATATAGAAAGTAACGAAAAACTTTCACCTCCGATTTTTTTATTAATAAACCAACCCAGTTCAAATGTAATAGCAGTGAGATTAGCTACAACACTAACAAGGAAACCACATGGGTATAGGATTTTAGAATTTTTATACATATGATACGTGAAGTTCAAAACTCAAATAACAATCAGCCAAAGGCTTAGACGCATCTCTCAGAAATTCTCGAGAAAATCGACTTTGAAGTTTTGCAAGTACACGTAAGTACCAATTATTGAATGAATCGCGGCTCAGGTGTATCGTTCTGGCCTTACAAAAATAGGGTTGGTGGTTCGAATCATGCTGTAACAGATGTTTCCGTGATGTTCGAATACTTACACAATTTTAATATCTAATGATAATGTTTACGCAAAATTAACATATTTTTGATTATTCCTAATTTTCTATATTTTATGATAGGTTGTTACTAATGAGGATTTCAATCAAATGACGTAAGTTACATATTTTACAGTATTGGCTTCACTATTACGTGATGATTGTAGTTTTTGATTGTTCAGATTGTAAAAAGGTACTACTTTGTTTTTGGAAAGTCATCTCCACAGTTACTAATGACTTTCCAAGCAGCTAACCCTCTCAACCATCGTTTTACGTGACGACAAGGTTACCAAAAACTAACACAACACGTGGAATTAGAGATCCCAAAATATTTTATATAATTGATTTCGAAAACGTAGAAAATATCTGCCACAGTGAGATTCTAGCCACCCACTCTATGGTTCTGATGGAAGAACCCCACCACCTGTGCTACGCTGACAGATGCTGCAACTGTTTTAATTATTGGTACATACGTGTACATTGAAAAACTTTAAAATTTAGATAGTTGCGTCGAATGGCTTTGGCTGATTGCTATTTATGTTCTTTCTGAACTTCACGTATCATTAATATCAAAAAATTCTAAAACTCGATAACCATGTGGCCACCTTGTAAGAGAAAAGTTATCTTGAATATTTACGGTTAAAATTCACTTTGACATAAAAGGGGGGGGGGGGCTGAATTTTGTTGCCAAGTCTTTCCTCACGTATCAAGTAGTCTTAATGATAGCCAAACAAAATTTTTAAAAATTCCTACTGAATTAAAATGTTTTCGTTAATAACTATGTAATTTTAGGGAGACAATTGAATTATGTCACGAAAAAAATACCGTTTTTAAACTGACACATTGATCACCATTACGAAATATCATACTAATGCTATATTTAACAAGCATTAATCTAATGTGATCTATTCTAATACAACTGTATTGGCATTGGCATTAGATACAAGTGGCATTGTTGTGAAAAGAGACATTTATGATCTATATGACAAGCATTTACCCAAAGTAATCTGATGTCATGTAACTTCATTGGGATTGGAAATATTTTAAACGTATAAAATCTAACGTGATCTATTGTAAACCAACTGTATGGGCTTTGGCATTAGCTACAACTGGCATTGTTGTGTAAGGACAGATTTATGATCTATATGACAAGCATTTACCCAAAGTAATATCATGTAATGTAACTTCATTGCGATTTGAAATATTTCAAACGTATAAAATCTAATGTGATCTATTCTAATCCAACTGTATTGGCATTGGCATTAGCTACAACTGGAATTGTTGTGAAAGAACACATTTATGATCTATATGACAAGCATTTACCAAAACTAATCTCATTTAATGTAACTTCATTTGGATTGGAAATATTTTAAACGTATAAAAATGACTGAAAAATGAAGCAGTTATTCAGATAACAAGACGTGGCTGAGCTGTGGGAAGTGCCTCGTGCGCCGTGTCCCCTGCTGGCAGGCAACCCGGCGCGCGTTGCCTACTTGTCGCTCTCGCCCCGCGCGGCCTGCGGTACTCACCGGTGTGAGACGGCGTCCCGCGTGGCGCCCGCAGCCGCGTCCGACGCCACACTGGCGGTCGCGCGAGCGCCGCCGCGGCCCGCCCCCGCAGGCGTCGCCGCCCCCACACCGAGCGACGCCGAGTCCGGCCGACCGAGGCGTGTCCTCCGCTCTGTCGTGCGGCCTCACCACTGCCGCTCCCGTTAGCCAACCATCCTACAGGGACCTTGTCTACATCTACATAGATACTCTGCAAATCACATTTAAGTGACTGACAGAGGGTTCATTAAGCACTTTCATAACTTTTCTCTACCGTCCCATTCTCTAATAGCGCGCGGGAAGAAAGAACACCTAAATCGTTCCGTTTTCGATCTGATTTCTCTTATTGCGATGCTCATGTCTCCCTAAGTAGATGGGTGCTAGCAAAATATTTTCACATTCAGGAGTAAAAGTCGGTGATTGAAACTTCGCAAACAGATCACGCCGCAATGAATAACGTCTTTCTTTTAATGATTTCCACCCCAATTCGTGCAACATTTCCGTGACGCTTTCCCACCCATAACGTGATAAAACGAGCTGCCCTTCTCTGAACCTTCTCAATGTCTTCCGTCAGTCCCACCTGGTGAGGGTCCCACAAGGGGCAACAGTACTCCAGGAGAGGACGCACAAGTGTGATGTAGACAGTCTCTTTGGTGGAGCTGGTGCATCTTCGAAGCGTTCTGCCAATGAAACGTAACCTCTGGTTCGCCTTCCCCACAATATCTTCTATGTGCTCTCTCCAATCTACATTATTCGTAATTGTAACTCCTAGGTATTTACTAGAATTTACGATCTTAAGGTTTGACTGTTTTATCGCATAATTGAAGTTCATCGGATTTCTTTTAGTGGTCATGTGTATTACTTCACACGTTTCTTTATTTAGTGTCAATTGCCAATTTTCGCACCATGTAGAAATTTTGTCTAAATGGCTTTGCAGTTGCTTTTGATCCTCTGTTGACTTCACTAACCGATAAAGGACAGCATCGTTCGCGAACAGTCTAAGGGAGCTATTCAGATTTTCTCCTAAATCGTTTATGAACACGAGGAAGTGTAGAGGACCTATAACGCTTCCCTGTGGAACGCCACATATGACTTCTGTTTTACTTGATGACTTACCGTCAATTACAACGACCGTGTCCTTTCTGATAGGAAATCGTGAATTCAATCGCACAGTTGGGGAGATATTCCATAAGCAAGCAAGCATTAGAAGCCGCCTTGTGGGATACAGTGTCAAAAGCCTTCCGGAAATGTGTATCCATGGGTATCCATTTTGTGTGGTCTTGGCCCATCGTCACTACTGTAGTTAAATTCTGTGAAATATTTTGCGGTGCTTCCATAGAGCAATTAGTGAAAACCTTCCGAAGTTGTTCACGACACCGACACGTTGCATGAGGTGCTGGGAAAAAGTAATGTGAATAATGTTTGAAATATAGTGGCGACCGTAACAGCAGAGAATGAAGACGAACTTCAGAAAGGCGTTCATCATTTCATCAGATAGCTCACGTCACAAGTTAACATTATCAGCAGCTAAAACGAAAGTGATTGCTTTTCCGGGCATACTACCAGTAAGACCTCAAATAGTTTAGAATAATACATTTTTTGGCCAGTGAAGAATTTGAAATAACGTGGGCTAGACATAACTTATGAACGTAGCTATCACGTTGACCAGAAAAAGGACATATGCTTCTGTATGTGGAAAAATAGTAAAAATATTGCACAAAAAAAGCAGCTGAAGATTAATAAAATGAGAGCAAAAAGAGCAGAACCTACCCTTACTTACAGAAGGTGTAGCATTATATTTACCATTCTTTTTAAAAATTATACCTGCGACTCTTTTTTGCTAGTATCCGATCTCTGCCAGTATATCTCTTATTATTTCGTTTTTAAAGAGACTTTCAACTTTTTTGACCGGGCTACAGGGAAAAAGAAATCGCTCGTCATGTTACGTCTTCTTGCTGTTGAATAGATCGGACGTCTTCTCTTTGGTCTCTTCACATTGGCTATGTAAGTGTGAGGTGTGAGCTTATAACTTATTAATTGTAATAAATACGCAAGTTCATTTGAAATAATTATTTCATTCAAAATGCCTTTCCTTATTTTTACCAATTTTTCTTCCGGCAGGTAAAGAGCAGAGTCTGCCACTTTCTTTTGTAATGATGCTTTCTGGTGTTGTCTTTATGCTAACCAGTACTACCGCTAAATCCTAATGCCGTAATCTTTCATGTTACTATGAGTATAGCTCTTTTCAGAATTATTATTCATTTCAATATTCCGAACATTGTTCAATTTCAATAGCGGTCCTTAACTTTGACGACAATACCAACGGCTTCTGGCGTTTTAGAGTGCCAGTATCAAATGTGTCGAAGTACATAATTCTGTAAGGAGATCTCACCCACCATTTGAATAGCATTTGTATGTTCCATGTACCTAACAATGCAGGCGTATCCTCATTAATGCTGTACCCCTAACATGAATACAGAGCCACGGCGGAGTAGACGAGCGCATTGAGGTACTATGCTCCGATGCGCGGGACGTTCCCCGTCGGAGGTTCTACTTCTCTCTCTGACATGAATGTTTGTGTTGTCTCTAGTGTTAGGTAGTTTATAAGTAGTTTGTAAGGTTATGGACTGAAGACCGTGCAGTTAAATCCCACAAGCTTAATAAATATTTGAACACAGAAAACACAAGAAGTTACTAAAACATTTGTCCTTTTGAACAAATCATTCTTGTGCCAGAGCTGTAAAATACTTTTATTTGTTATGTTCGACCGGTTTCGGCAGTTACTGCCATCAACAGGAAATCAACAAAATGATTTAGCCAACAAGATAACATTTTTACTGAATACAGCGACGTCAAATTTACAGTAAATATAGCGATCGTTTCTAAAAAAAGAAAACTGTCCATTTTACGTTATGTAGTAAGTATTCCTTCACTTAATCCTCATTAGTAACTGTTAACGATTAAATGAAGGAATACTTTCTATATGATGTAAAATGAACAATTTTTTTCTTTTTTTGACGTTGCTGTACTCAGTAAGAATATTATCATGTTAGCTTCGATGTTAAATATTTTTTTGGTTTCCTGTTCAAGGCATCAATTTCCGAAACCGGTCGAACGTAACAAATAAATTTATTTTCAGCTCTGGGACAAGAATGACTTTTTCAAAGTACATCGCAGCTGCAGACTGCCACCTAGAAACAACATCAGTTTCTTCTTTTATCTGTATAAAGTACAACACGTAAAAAATATTTCCTTAGAAATCTTTGAAAATTATCTGAGATATTCTGTATACACCAGTTTAAGATCTTTGAGCCTAAACATGTTTACATCACTGTCCTCTGTAACTGATTACATCTTTCCAAGATGGCCGCCAGTGAGTGACGCACGCTAGTTAGGCTCGCAAGTTTATCTGGTATTTGGAGGTGTTACTAAGCAGTTTGGCTGTTTGAAATAGTCACAAAACGTGTGTTAAGTGCAAAGTGTTGAATCGCTGTACTATTCGGAGTGCCTGTGATCGTGTAACTGCATCTAAAATGGAAAGTCGTCGAACAACGCGCAGCACCGCCAACGGCCAGTCCGGCGAGGGGGCAGCAGGCGAGCCGGTGCCGGCGACCGCGGCCGCGCCGCCCGCCACCGCCGACATCGGCGCACTCGTCAGGGCCGAGGTAAGTGCCGCGCTGCAGGCGGAGGGCGCGCTCGCCACGGTGCTCCAGACCATCACCGACGCCGTCACTGCCTCAGTGACGCTCAAAATACAGCAGACGCTCGACAGGAATGCCAGTGAGATATGCGCACTGAAAAAGACCCTGGAGGACACCGCAGACAGAGCACGATCTCTCGAGCAGAAGCTAATCGAGAGAACAGATGAACTCGAACAATATCAGAGACGTAACAACCTACGACTGTTCGGGATTCCAGAAAATAGTAGTGAAAACACCGATGAAATCGTAGTGAAGCTGGCCACAGAAAAGCTAGGGGTGCAGGTGACCCTTAACGACATTGACAGAAGTCACAGAGTAGGACGTAAGACAGGGGAATCCACTAAACATAGGCCCATAATAGTGAAGTTTGTTTCGTACAGGAAGAGATCCGAAATCTTTAGAGCCAAGAAGAAACTGGTAAAATCAGGTCTGACGATACGTGAAGATCTCACTTCCGAGCGGTTAAAAATTTTGAATAGTGCAATCGCAACATTTGGCCTACACAATGTATGGACAAGTGACGGCAGAATAATGGTGAAGACGAACAATGGCAAAATATCAATTAAAAATGCAAATGAACTCGAAAGCCTCTGCTTTAGGAGATAAAAACACTTGAACACTTGCCGCCACTACTTCTACGTGTAGCTTACTATTTTTTTTTTTTTTTTTTTTTTTTTTTTTTTTTTTTTTTTTAGTTAGCTTTCTCTTTATTATTTTAGTAAATTATCATTATTTGATTGGTGTGATTTGTTGTTACACTTTTTTTTTCTCTTTCTTCTAGCAAATTATCATTATATTTACTTACTGGTTCACTTTAGGATAGTGCTGTTTTACTATTACTCTCATACCTACATTATCAATTACGGTACCATATTAGGTTTAAATTCACTTTTATATAGCGTTGGTCTCACGCATCATTGGCAATTGTTTCGCTCCACTGTCGATATTGTTATCTTTACTTAGTGTCGTTCCGTGCAGATTATTTTGTCTTTGCTTGGCGAGATTCTCCCCCTCCACCCCTCGGCGCCTCGCTGCCGCTTGGCGTAAACAGGTCGTGCTGACCTTGGCTGCAGCGCCTCCCTGTCCCTCCCCTGTCTCTGAACCCACCTGACCTGCTTCCGCTCTCTCTCTCTCTCTCTCTCTCTCTGGTGTCCTGCACTCCTCCCCCGACCCCCCGGACCGCTAGCCACCCAGCCATGCCACATTCCAATGTGTCCTGCGTTCGCAGAAAAGGACGCCGCCACCCCACAGCCCGCTGCCGCTGCCCTACCGACTAGCGGTATCATCGCGCGCGCTACAACTGAGCGCACACAGCTCCACGTGGCACACGCAAATGTTCAATCACTACAAGCTCATTTAGTTGAGTTCCGCCATATATTTCAAGACTTGTGTCTTCATATAATTCTTCTATCGGAGACCTGGCTCAAACCAAGCATTACCACCAGTTCCGTAAATTTAGACGGCTATGTCTTCCTAAGACACGACCGATTGCACAAACGCGGAGGCGGCGTTGGAGCTTACATTCGCTCTGAATTATCTCCTACCGTGTTGCACACGTCAAATAACGATGAAACTGAACAAGTGGAATACATGTTCATAGAGATAAAACCTCACAAAGAAAAGTGTCTAATATGCGTCCTCTATAAACCTCCGAAGGTAGGTGCGTTGGACTGCTTCGAAACTGCCCTCTCAGACCTCGAATCAACCTATGAGCACATAATTATAGCAGGTGACACTAACATAAATTTTCTGTTCAACAGTCCGTCCTGTATGAAGTTCAAGCGTATGCTTACATCTTCGAATCTAACTTTACTTCAGCTTGCACCCACTCATCACACAGCTGATAGTCACACTTTAATAGATATATTTGCAACAAGGTTTCCAGACAGAGTAATTCGAACGTCACAAACATCTGCGCCTGGTATGTCTGCCCATGATGTAATTTTCATGACGTACTCGCTAGAATGCCCTAGGAAGAAACCACTGTTAACTGCATACCGTGACTTAAGACGCATCAACTTACCTGAACTGACAGCTGATGCACTAGAAATAATTTTCGAGCCAACCTCCAACACCCTCCCGGATGTAAACGAGAAACTTCACAAAATTACAAATAAACTTAACCAGCTGTATGATAAATATGCGCCCATCAAAACCAAAAAAGTGACAAGGAAACCCGCACCATGGCTAACTGATGAACTAAAACAGCTCATGAATCTCAGAGACACTGCACATCGGACACACAAACTGCACCCTACACCTGAAAATCACACCTCGTACAAGCAGAAACGTAACAGAGTCAGCCAGGCTGTGAGAAATGCTAAACTCAGATACGCCCATTCATTAACCGACAACATAAATAGACCGGCTGTCCTCTGGAAAAACCTGCGCGGTCTTGGTATTGGGAAAATAAAAACTGCAGCCGAACCCACTGTCTCCATTGAGGAACTAAATCATTATTTCACAACGCCTATCACTTCAATCGATCACCAAACGAAACAAACACTTATTGACCATATCACGAGGATCAACAACGCTAACCGTGATATGTTTTGTTTTAAGCATGTTAGTGGAAATATAGTCAAAAAAGCCATTATGCGTATTACATCAGCATCTACCGGGGATGATGGTATCACTATCCAAATGATAAAGCTGATTATTGATCCACTGCTGCCCATCATAACAGATATATTTAATCAGTCCTTAGCCACAAGTGTTTTTCCTGATGCATGGAAACGTGGACTAGTTAAACCACTGCCAAAAAAGGATATTGCCACAGCACCCTCTGATTACCGACCTATCTGCATTCTTCCGGCACTGTCCAAAGTCCTAGAATATATAGTACCTGATCAGCTAACCAGCTACTTGACTACTAATAAACTTCTTGACGAACACCAATCAGGTTTTCGCAAATATCGCAGCACAACATCTGCTTTGATAAAAGTAACAGACGATCTTAAGCAGGCAATGGATAGACAAGAGGCGACTGTTATGTGCTTCTTAGACTTTAGCAAAGCTTTCGACACTGTGGACTTTGATATTTTACTTGCTAAACTTAGCAGTCTAAATTTCTCTCAAGGCGTGGTGCAATGGTTTCGCTCATACTTGACATCGCGTCTTCAGTGCGTCATGTCCGGCACCGAAAAGTCACAGTGGAGAAAAGTTCTATCAGGCGTACCACAGGGTTCGGTGCTAGGTCCACTTCTCTTTTCGTTGTATGTAAATGACGTATCATCGGTCTTGTCCTTTTGTAAATACCACATGTATGCCGATGACCTCCAGTTGTATTTAAGTGCAAAACCAAAAAACCTGAAGGCAGCAATCGAGAATTTTAATTCTGACCTATGTGCACTATCAAAGTGGGCACAGAATATAGGATTAAAGCTCAATCCAAGTAAAACACAAGCGATTCTGGTAGGTCATCCTAGACTCATTAACCACAAATACCGCGAATCTCAACCACCATTAATATTAAATGACACACCTATCTATTTTTCGCCCTCGGCAAAAAGTCTGGGAGTGATAATAGACGACAAACTAAATTGGGCTGAGCACACAGCCGCCGTGTGTAGGAAGGCATCAGCATCTCTTCATGCCCTACAGAGATATAAGAAGTTTTTTCCTCTCGATCTTAAAAAGAAACTTATACAAACGCTTGTAATTCCAATTATTGATTACGGTGATGTTATCTTGCAAGGTCTCTCTTGGGAAAGCTCACGACGTCTGGAACTAATCATGAATGCCTGCGTTCGATATATATGCAACATCCGTCTCTTTGATCACATTTCACCATCTTATAAGCAACTATCCTGGCTCCGTGCTGACAAGCGCAGAGATTTTCATACACTCTGTTTCCTCTACTCTCTTATCAACGTACACTGTCCCTCATATGTTTCCTCGACCTTAACACTCTTATCTGATCAACATAAAAGAACTACTCGTTCATGTCAGAGCAAAACCCTTTCTGTCCCTATCCATCACTCAGCCGGTTTCTCAAAATCCTTTTCAGTAGCAGGAACCAGGCTCTGGAACAATCTACCTCAGTATATCAGAGAACTGAATAACACTGCCAGCTTCAAACGACAGTTAATGGATTATCTGCTAAAGCAATAATGACGCCAGTCTTTTTTACCCTACGGTCCAGGTACGTCACATCCATTCCTCCTCCCAGATATTCTTCAACTGCCATTGCTCTCGCCAGGTACAGCTTCTGTCAAAATTCGCCATGCGTTAACCAGTCTCGATATATTCAAAAGTAAATATTGTATCTGCTAATATAAATGTTATTACTTCTATTATTACACCAGCAGCAGCAGCAGAAGGTGTCTCAGTGGTACTGTTAGTATTAATCCTATTTAGAGTTAAGTTATTACATATGTAGAGTTAAGTTATTACCTTTTATTTACATCCTTTTACATGTAATCAACCTGTATAAATAATGTTATTAACTGTTCATCTGTAAAAATCATTATTATGTTATAGGTAACTCACATGTAAAGAAATACTGTATGTGTAAAACCCTGGTCCGATGTAAGAGAGGGCCTGATGGCCCTAATCTGATCAGGCTAAATAAATAAATAAATAAAACTAATAAACATTGTATAATACTACACAATTGCCTTCTGTGTTTCATTTCAAACAACAACAATGTTTTGACTCTCCTTATACTTAAGGAGATATCTGAAAATGTCTTAACAAGCTAAAATAGCAATTTTGAAAAGTGCAGTTAAATATATCTAAAATAGAGAATGAGGAGAAATAATTAAACAAAAATAAGTACGTAATCAGTAATACCTAGCAGCAATTTCCATCTACTTGGCCATTCGTTACCATTTTGTTGCTACTGCCACATAAATGGACACATTGGATGCAACTTGAATCTAAAAGGATCCTACTGCACACTACCTTCAGTTCACTATGTTTCAGATTCTTTCTTGTGGGATCAATGTGAAAGCAAATCAATAAATATAAATCTCATAAAAACTCTGAAATGCATTGGCAACATAAAGAAAACGATGACCAATATGAAATGTTCTGAATTGGACGGATATTGTTAAGTGTGATGTAAATTGTGCACTGTAGATTGTTATATAACAACTGATTGACGTTACAAGATTATGGCCTTGTAAAATATTTTATTTGACCAGATGATGCTGACACAGTTCAGCAAAACCGGTCGTCGTAAATAAAAATTGATGATCAGCGATCTTGGCTTTTTTATATCTTTCTACAATTTCTGTTATACGTCGATACATGTAGATATAACTTTCAGAGTAACTTACAAATCTCCGTAAACGCCATGGCTCGTTTATTTTGTTTATATATTTGTTTATGTGTCTATAGAAAGAAGCACCCAAGACCGACCAGCCCATCATATTCTTTCAATGGCGTTACTAACTTGTAACATGAAAGGTTGGAAGTCAGCACATCTATTTTCTAGTTCTGCAGAACTTAAACTCGTCAGTACTCGACCAAGTAGTTAGTAAGTTGGAATCATGGTGCTGAGAGCACTACTTTCCAGTCACCAAACAAGGAAAAGTCACTGGAAACATTGGGACATGACCCTAAGTGTTTTAGGAGAAAGAAAACACTTCGTAGCCAAGCTCGCTAAATTGGTCATTTATTCTCGATTACCGGTTTCGGCAAGCAAAGTTGCCTTCATCTGATACCTTTTCTTTACATTTACCAAAATGTTCTAGGACCTACACGAAAAACTTCCATAAAAAAGGGTAGCAATGAAAATCACTGATAAACTAATTGCTAAAAGACAGAACCTGCGGCGTACAGGCCAGATTACAATAACGTCGCGAGAGCGCAGATAAACTAAATTACAATTCATTTGAATTGCACTCTGTTAACAATATAGTAAATTTACTTATGACTCAGGGTATTCTCCAATGGCGCTTCATTTCGCGATGAATTTCATTCTTTTATCAATAATTTTATTGAAAGACACAACCTGGCACATGATCCTCCTTTTATGGAAGCATGAGGCCTTAGCCTGCTTTTGGCGAATGTGAAAAAAAGGGATCAGAGTCTGCCAAACCGCGAGGGAGTAGCCGAGCGGTATGGAGCGCCACGTTGCGGTTCGCGCGGACTTCCGCGTCGGATATTCGAATCCTCCCTAGGGCATGGATGTTTGTGTTGTCTTTAGTATAAGTTAGTTCATAAGTAGTTTGTAAGTTTAGGGACTGATGACTCCGCAGTTCAGTCCCATAAGCTTTACAAACATTTGAACATTTTTAGTGTCTGGCAACTTTGCTTGCCGAAATCAGTAATCCGGAATATATGACCAACGTACCGATATTGGCTACGACGTGTGCATTTTCTTCTATTGAATTTTCAGATTATACTGGACAACCATGAGGACACTAGAGCTTCATTTTATCCTTGCTCGTCACTCAGGTACGGAGGAGTATCTTCATACTCGTACATGTGGCAATTTAAAATTAAATATTAGAATCTTTTCTTCTTTTCTTTTGTTTTACTCTTCTTTCCTACTTAATGTAAACGTGGTAATAAAGTTATGTACTTACCTCCAAGCTATCTGAGGTCCTAGTTTCATTTTCGACAAGGTTATTCGAAATTTAATAACTGTTTCCTTCAGTTTGCCTATAAAAATTAAGTGTAAATAACTATAAAAAGAAATAATATATGCAGGTAGACGGAAAGAGTAGTCGCTGAAGGAGATGAAGGTAGGGAACACGTTTCCTCGGTAAGTAGTCAGAGATAGAGATAAACATTTGGGAGAAGGAAAAAAAGAGTTATGCCGCTGTGATGATATACACAGCAAAAGAATTGTACGTGATCTTCTTACAATGATAATAATATGGGATGAGGGAAAGATAAGTATCAAAATTTGAAAGAGGGTAGGATTATTAGCTAGTTCCCGGATACCTAAAATATTATTGAGAGTGAGGAATAAAGGATTATGTAACAGTCTGAGTATATGATTTAGGGAAGAACGTTTCAGACATAGAAAAGTACACCACTTATGGTACTGATTTGCTAAGAATCACAGTGAGAAAAATAAAGATTTGCTGTTTTCGTGGGTTTGAGAAAAGCTTTCTTCATAGTTGCTTCGCAGTACGTTGATGGGTATTTCAAAGAGAAAACGTTCTTATTGGAAGGGACGACGACTGGAGGGGATCTATAGTAACAACAGAAATCAGAATGAGGATATCACATGTAATGTCCGAAGGATTCGGTTTTCCGAGTTAAACACGTGTAGCCTCACCACTATATTTTTAAAATTTTAACTGGAGGAGATGATTTCCCAATTATTTGATGGTCATTGCTATACGAAGGACTACAATAACTTACGTAACATTTGTTGATTGTTTGGTATTACTGGCAGAAACTGAACAAACCATAAAACTTGTGTTCAAATGTTCAAATGTTTGTGAAGCTTAAGGGACTTAACTGCGGTGTTATTAGTCCCTAAACTTACAAGCTATCTTATACTAAAGACGACACAAACATCCATGCCCGAGAGGGGATTCGAAACCCCGAAGGGGAATGGCCTCGCACATCGTAGCAAAGCACCTCAATGCGCTCCGCCGCGACTAAAACTTGTGCGAAATATACAATAATGGTACGAATAAAGAACATGGTGATCAATAATGGAAAGAGATTATTATTTGCTAAATAAGAAGCAATTTAATACCAGAATGAAACTTTCACTCTGCAGAGGAGTGTGCGCTGTTATGAACTTCCTGGCAGATTAAAATTGTGTGCCGGAACCGGGACTCGAAACTGGGACCTTCGTTTCCAGGTTCGAGTCCCGGTTCCGGCACACAATTTTAATCTGCCAGGAAGTTTCATATCAGCGCACAATCCGCTGCAGAGTGAAAGTTTCTTTCTGGAAATATCCCTTAGGCTGTTGCTAAGCCATGTCTCCACCATATCCTTTCTTCCAGGAGTGCTAGTCTTGCATGGTTCGCAGGAGAGCTTCTGTGAAGATTGGAAAGAAGGAGGCGAGGTACTGGCGGAAGTAAAGTTGTCAGGCGGCATCGTGAGTCGTGTCGGGATAGCTCAGTCGGTAGAGTGCTTGCCCGCGATAGGCAAAGGGGCCAGCTTCGAGTCCCGGTTCCGGCACAAAATTTTAATCTGCCAGGATGTTTCAAGCACTTAAATACCTTGGACGTACGATAACAAAATATTAAATGTCATTAGAATATAGAAACTGGAACTGCAATAACAAAGGTTGCACTTAACAGAAAAAAAATAATTTGTGGTAAAAAGCTTGATTATCCTTTTAAGTGACTCTCAACGGAGCATTAACTTGGGAATAGTGACGATGGGATGAAACAAGAAACTAAGATGGTAAGCGGACTGTAAATAGTGAGTAATACTGCTAAACGGGGCCGTTGAGAACAGAAGACCGTTGACAGCTGTAAGAGAAAGTAAGAAGAACTGTATGAAAGATGTACTTAGATGGGAGTTCACATCAAACTCAAATGTTTGTAAATCAATGGGAGTGGAGTTAACTGCTTGGTTATTAGTCTCTCGGCTTACAAACTACTTAAACTAAGTTAAACTAGCTGAAAAACAAGCACACTTATGCCCGAGGGAGGACTCGAAACTCCACAGCGAACGGCCGCGCGCACCGCAGCACGTCGCCTCTGTGTGCACGGGTACTCTGCCGCGGCTTGATCGGAGTTCTTCAAACAACTGCGGAAGAATAATTTTGTGATAGGAGAGTATGTATAAGTTTATAGGCAACATATATGGTAGGAGAGATTACGCACACCTCAAAAGTATGGTAGAAGATAGTACATCATGGAGAGCTACGAAATTTTGACAATGCATTCTGGACCAGAAAGAACCTAGTTATAATTTTAATAAATCTATATGTTCCGTCAACATTGACACTTCAATTTTCAATGTTGAAAGAAAGGATTTATAATACACGTGATATCACCCGCGTGCTGACCTCTCTTAATCGTAAATTCTTGGAGAACAGTGCTCCGAGCTACAAAACCATGAGGAAAGAGAATCTCGTCCGCGTTTAAGCATTTTCTATTTTGAAGGGGACGTTTTATACAGTTCTTCAGACATATACAAGGGTAATGTAATACAGATACACAAAATCACAGGGAAAATATAAGAATTTAAATATAACATTGGAATGTTTTCATAATGCTGTTCCGTGATTCTGTACGGAGCAGGAATCCCTGTAATACAAATATCGACTGCTGAGAATGCCGGCATAACCGTGCTTTAGATACTAGCAGATAAACTCCTGACACAAATATGGTGTTAACCTTAGCCGATCGAGTACAATTTACAACATAGATTTCACGAAAATAAGAGAAACCTTGAGCCTGATCGCTGTTAAACATCGATCTATCGCTTGCTGAAGATCTTTGCTTTCCCCCGAGGTGCTTTGGATCTTTGTCGGGAGGGGGCGCGGAGTACGGCTGGAGTGACGTCACGGGCATAGATTCAGTGTCGCTGGCGGGATCGTGACCTGGTACTTGTTCGACCCACAGAGCGCACTCATTGCATGCCCCATGAGAGACTTCTCAGGCAAATTGGATCTTGTCTGTGTTGCCAGGAAAGAGATTCTGCTTCGCTCATGGAAATTGACGCCGGCCGCAGTGGCCGAGCGGTCTGCGGCACGCCAGTCACCGTCTGCATTCTCGCTACGGTCGGGGGTTCGAATACCCCCAAGGGCATGAATGTTTGTGTTGTCTTTAGTATAAGCTAGTTCACAAGTAGTTTGTAAGTTTAGGGACTGATGCTCCGCAGTTAAGTCCTTTAAGCTTAACAAATAAAGAACTGCCACAGCTATCGTTCATGTTAGTTTAACTGACTGCCAATAGATGGCACCTTCTACATTGCTTTTATATCGACCGCGCAAAGTAAGTTGATAATCGGCGTGGTGGCAGATCGGAGCAACCTTAATTACAGGTACTATTTATGATCGTTCGCCGGGTAGACGATTGTAAGTATAGTACAATTTTTTTCAAAGTAAAGCTTTTTTTGTGAAAATAATACCTTTAAACTATCTGTGTAACTTTCGTCACTAGTGCTCAACGAACCTTCAAAATGGTACCACAATCATTAATTTTGAATGAGTAATACTGCTGATATGGCGTACCCGCAAGAAACAACGATCAGAAATAATATATATGATTTAAAGGATCACTACATCAGGATCATTTTGGGGCAAGTTGTTGTACACAGCTGTCGTTTATGCTCTTTGTCCAACCAGTTTTGTGTATGTAATTGGACTGATTATTGTACGGCGTAAGTCGTGCACATTTTAGTAAGTTGTTGTTTTCAAATCGATTCGTAAGGAGGAGACCGGTCGCCGTATTGTTTTGTCTTAAAGATTTAAAACAGTTATTTGTTGACTTCTTGATTGATTCTACATTTTAATAGTGAGCATTTGATTACAATCGGACTTACAGTGCCGCGGTGGAGTAGCCGAGCAGTCTAAGGCGCCTCGCTGCGGAGCGCGCGGTTGCTTGCTGTCGGAGTTTCGAGTCCTCCCTAGGCATGGGTGTATGTGTTGTCCTTACGTTAGTTTACCTTAGTTAAAGTAGTTTGTAAGCTACGGACTAATGACTACGCAGTTTGGTTCGATAGATTTACAAACATTGGAAACTTTTTTCTGACTTACAGTAAAGTTCCTTTGAAACAGGAGTTACCATTAACAAAATAAGTGTGCTTAAGGTCCAGCAATGTATTACAAGGATATTAAATATATTTGTGCTTATATATAACCAGTCATGTGCAAGGTGTAAAGATCTTCCTTTCCTTCATCCTACAGTGGTCTAGGTTCTGATCCAGTCCGCATCAAACCTTACCTGGAGTAATTTAAAATAATGTTCTAAGATATGTTCAAGATACAGTTTAAAAGAATGAATTTAGGAAAAAAGGAATATGATTATCGATAATGGAAGGAGACTAGTAAATGTTAAAAGAGATTATTATGTGCAGAGTAGGAATCACTTTGGACGTACGATAACAGAAGATTAGGATGTGACAGTATCATGTAAATTATGAACATCAGTTAAAGACAGGACAAACTGACGCGAGCACGACAGGCACGATTCAAGCGTAATATCGTTTATAATGAGCATTCAGGGCCTTGAAGGTACAGCTTTTTATTTCATACATCCAGTTTTTACTTAACGTCAGTACTGTCACTGCTTTATTATGTAGTTATCAGATCGCTGCGGAGTGGCCGAACGCATTAAGGCGCTATGCTCTGTGGCGCGATACCGTTCCCGGTCGGGGATTCGAATGCTCCCTCGGGCATGAATGTTTGTGTTTCCTTCAGTATAAGTAGTTTGTAAGTTTAGGGACTGATGACCCGCAGTTAAGTTCCATAAGCATAACAAACTTTTGAACTCAGCTGACAGGGAAAATATCTTGCTCAATAAAATTCTGTCCATAGCTTCCTCAGCAAATTTTTATTTGACCATCGTTCCACAGGTACTACCAGTAATCACCCAAGTCATCGTGCCGTCCTGGCGATGGTCTGGAAAGTTCTATACATCACAGAGAAATTCGGCAGAAGCCGACAGGGTGGTGTGAACAGGCGTGAAAACAGGGCCTGGTTTCGCAGAATTAGGCGGACGCGGGACACACAATGCGGCTCCGGCAGTCTCTTGGGATTCGTTAGCTCAAGTACTCGCACGTTTTCCTCGCCTCACCTCGCTTGTCAGGCGAGGAACATTCCGGAAAGTTCAACGGTTGTGTCGTCATAGGGCACGAAACCTACTCATGCTACCGCTCACAATGTGTTTAAAGTAGGCCACTGTCCACCTCAAAGTTAAAAATATAAATATATAGGTGAGATCATAACGAAAAATGGGCTGGTCAAAGAAGCGCTTAGGGAACGGATATGCAAACTAGAAACAGCCTACCAAACATCCCGCACGATCTACAACAAGAAATACCTTTCCCAAAACACTAAGATACGTCACTACGAAACAGTTTTGAAGCCTGTAGTTTTGTATGCAGCTGAAACCTTATCCTTAAATACTGATAAAGGACTCCTCGATGACCTGGAGGAAAAAGAGCGCAAAGTCGTTAGACGAATCCTTGGGATACATGTACAAAAATGGCATCCATCAAACCAGATCCAACAAGGAAGCCTACAGCAAAAAATTACAGACACAATCCGTAAAAGACGGACACGATTTTATGGTCACCTCAAACGAAAGGACGGAAACGGGTTAATAAGAAATATATGTATCTTTATTGATTGAAATCCAAAAAGGTCCATGCCATGGTTTAAAAACACGAAAGACGACCTCCAGATGCAACGTATCAAACCCGAAGATGCCTTTGACAGAATTATTTTCCGAAAGAAGATTAAGACAAATGGAATAACCCGAGACTAGCATCCGAAAAGAAGACTCGATGCCCTTTGGACAGGAAAGCGCAAGCAGGGCCACTCACAACGAATAAGGAAAGTCTGGGCTCAGAGAAATGCCAGGCTCCGTGTTAAGTGCAGCAAGACTTAACGTGGTCTTAGTGGGCCCCAACGAATAATATATGTACATAAACTGTTGAAACAGCTAGGGGCGTGATTCGCAGCAGTCTTTCTGCACTGTTCAGAAAGTGGACGCAGACACTGCTGCCTCTTCACTTCTGGTGTTCGACTACCGACTACTGCGGTGTCTGTATGTTTGACGAACACTATTTTAAGCCTGAATTCACTGTGATTGCTGTGAGACAAACACTTGAGTGTCTCTAGATCACATGTAGTAGAATTTGATCGAGAAAGTGAAAGGCATAGAATTTTCAATCCAAAACACAGAACCGTTTCTCACTGTGGGATTAAGGGGGAACGTACACGAAGATGTCCAAAACTGTGAAAAAATAATGGTTCTTCATTTACTACATGGTACTGAAATTTCAATTACCTAATATTACGTTCCAATTCTGCTTCTAAATGCGAAAACAAATAATTTGTAACACCTTGCACAGAGCTACGCCTTCCTCTTTGTTCTTAGTTCTCTCGTATTATTTGTTTATATGGCGTTTTCTTTTCAATGTTGTGCCATCAGAATGCAGGGAATGTCTGTATATTACCACAAAAAGGCTGTGGAATAAAAGCCCTCCCAAGAAATGTGTTCATGGCAAAACGCAGAATCCTATTAGTCTCTGAAAGCCCTCATCTGAAAACGTTGCCCTAAAACTACATTTTTCTCATCCAAGATAGTTAATATTGCAGTTTATGATGTAGTTATTGTCTTTAATGGTGGCAGCTCAGAGAGGATAAGAGTCTTGTAGAGAATAGGCTTCAATCCAGGAGTTTTCACTCGCGGCATCTTCAAGGGGATTGACACTCAACGTATACATGCAGCCATTAAATTCCATTGAAGACGTTGCGGAGCAAACGAGGCTGAATAGAAGAAGTCAGAAGAGAAGTCTTGAAGGAAATGAAGGCATTCATTGCAGATTTGTAGGCTTTTGAAGGTGGGAATGGCAACGGAAAAGCACGCTTCACTTCTTTTTCTATTTAATTAAGAGAGTGCACATTCATGGCCGACACAAATCTGTAAGACTTTTCCATGAAGTGTCTTTCTCACAAGTTAGAAATACTGCTTCCACGAAATTCTTTCCTCTTTTTTCTTATATGTCAACAAACGCTGTAAGTGTAATTTAAAATTATTACGTGCTGCGTCTCATATTAAAAGTTTTTCCTGGATTTTTCTTGTCATAATATTTTTAAAAAAACCTCAAGGTCTTAATTTAGTAGTTTGGTGTTTCACATTTTCTGTAAAATCACATAATTTAATATTTAATTATTAATCGAGGTAATGTTTAATGAAGATGTTTGTCAGGAGAGGTAAGCCTCGTTTAAATGCAAACATCAGTAAATGGTAGAGGAAAGACATTAATCGACCTTCACATCTTTGAAATGCATTGTGACAGAGTTAAGGACCAGCATTCATTCTTTTTACTTGTCTATAACATTGTGCGCACACAACACATACACATGTAAATTACAAGGTCACAAAAATATTTTCAGCATTTCGGATGATTGTAAATAATCACAAAATAATATACATATTGTGCTGTTCGGTTATGTACTGTAAGCTGACAACACTCCAAAGAATATGGAGATTCTGGTAGTGGAGTTTTCTTTGATAATGATAAACGACCATCCAAAGGTGAACGTAGTAGCGGGTAATGGATCTATTACATTGCAACGCAGCAGGTGACGAGCAAATTAAATGTACAAACGCTCATGAAGGTATGCGATGGCTGGTTTTCACTGGAAGTTAGGTGTGGTGAATGACGTTCCATTGACCTATGAAGTAGGAAATAGAAAATTGTTACTAAGACGTAGTCAAGAATGTTGAAAGAATTCTTATAACAAGACAAGAGACATGTAAATGACAAACAAAATTTTACTTCTGTATACGTTTTTCCATTTGTTTGATTTAACGTAAAAATAGCAGAGAGTCATTAGCTGAAAGTAGATGACTTTTTGATTTAATGTGTGAATGCATGGTCTTGCGGCGATATGAATTAATAAAATCTTCTTGAGCTTCCAGCCGCGTCAAGAGGTTGTGAACCCACGAGCTTTCGGCCAAGTTCTCCTTGGCCATTGTCAAGAGGTAAAATTTATGACTTAATGCCTTATGATTGCTATACCATTCAAAATTTTTTGTGATAAACGTATAGGTCGAAAAAATCTCTTAGAAAGTAGACTGGCCCTTTCATTTCAGACTTTTGCTGTAAATAAAATGTATAGTAACATGTGTAACATCTGTGTAATAACAGGATTTTTGGCCTAATTATACGACTAAAGGGCCTTCGTTACTGCCTTAAACCGGAACCCAGAGGAATTGTTTAGCATTGTCTAGAAATCTTTATGGGCAACTAACACAAAAATAAATTAAAACTGAAATTGAATTATCTGTGAATGGAATTTTTAAAACCGAAGTGATTTTACATACGTAAAGACGTCTTGGAACAAGAAGACAAGAATCAACATACCTGGGATTAAACATTAAAAAAGAAGCTTCCAGAATGAAGAATTAGGACAAAATGGTTCGTGTAATTTATATGACGCTTCTGGCAATCATATCAGTACAGCACTTCGTGTGATGTTACCATTACTTTGTTGAACAAAATTAATATACTTTCTAAATGTCTCAGAAGAAGTTCCCACATGTTTTTCCACCTTATTCTCTCGATATTAACAATAAATTCGAATGTTTATTAGATTTTACCTAACCAGTTGAGTTCTGAAAAAATACGAACAAGATGGTGGAGGAATATGGCTGCTCCACATAATGTTACAGCTACGTGTTCCATTACATGGTGTTAGTGGTGGGCCAGTTTGCACCTTATTATCTTTCTAGATTAAAAACTCCCAGCAATGTAAGCTCTAAATCCTCAGAAAATTGAGACAGGGATTAACAATCTCCCAAAAAAGTTATGAGAAATTTAATCTACGACAATAGATTGTTTGAGTACTCGTGAGCTTTATATGAAGCTTAGTTTATCTCAGAGACTTTAGAGAATGGTGCCAACACTGTTGTTTAACAAACAGCAATAACGTCTTTGTGCAATTATGCAGTGAACAAAAGTGAGTCATTGCTATGTACTGTTCAGACATGTTTCGCAGGTTCATTGATGTAATCTTTTTAGAAACTGAAGGGTGAGTTATTATCTTCTCTTTGGAACGATACATTGATTAGCTGACATGATTTGTAGCATCTTACTTGCATTTCATTAATTTAATTGATATTACTTGTTAACAATAACTTTACATTCCACATAATGACAGAAAAATCGGTCCAGGTGTGTGATACTTGTCTAGTGGTTGTTGGTTGTCAGTTTTTGTATAGTATATGCTAATATTACCTTGCTTACATGTTCCTCATATTACCTCGCTTACATATTAAATGAGTATGCTTTTTCTGTCCAATGGCGACTACTAAATTAGTGTCTGTACGTGAAACATGGATTAATGGTAATATATGTACTTTTAATATAATATTTTCTTTTCTAAATATTTAGAAAATGGCATACTTTTCAACCGTGTCAATCAGATCTACCGAGCTAGACGGCGCGGTGACAACACCATCCAGGCTACGGTTGGTCAAACTGGCCTCCGGCCATCCTGATTTACTTGTTCCGTGATTTCCCTAAATAACTCCAGGCATAAACTTTAAAAAAGACACAACCGATTTCTTCCGCCAACCCTGAAAAAACTATTCGAGTGTGTTCTCCGTCTGTAATGACCATAATGTCAAAGGAACGAGCAAAATTTTCCTTGTTGAGATCGGTTTCCCTAGGAATTAGGACCAGAAAGGACTATACATAACACATAGTAGTATATTTCTGATACTACGGCTGCTATATTGTATGATGCTTGATCGTTACCGGTCACCATCGAAGATTTAAAGGAGAAATGTGTATAATAAGACAAGGTGTGAAGAAAATTGTTAAGGATTTTATGTGTAAATTATAAATAGGAGTTTAAATAAAGTGAATAAACGAGGGGTTAATAACTGAATTGTACAATGGGTACAAAATCTTACTGTGGCCTATAGTAACAGATCAGATCAGAAAGCTGTCGAAACAGGATCATCTCTGGTCGTGTTACGTGACGAACACAAAATGCACAGATCATTGGCAGTGGCGACATAGCATGCTGCCACGGAGTCTATTATTCGAGGTGGACCCTACACATGGCGTGGAAGTCGCAAAAAAATGTTCAAATGTTTGTAAATCTATCGGACCAAACTGCGTGGTCATCAGTCCGTAGCTTACAAACTACTTAAATCCAGGTAAACTAACCTACGGACAAACACACACATCCATGCCCCAGGGAGGACTCGAACCTCCACGGAGAGCAACCGCGCGCTCCGCAGCGAGTTGCTTTAGACCGCTCGGCTACTCCACCGCGGCGAGGAAGCTACCCGACGTCCCACCATCAAGGGCAGGGGTACCAATTATTTTGGCTCGGGGGGCCGCATTGGAGCTGCAGAAGTTAGCGAAGGGCTGCAGTTTCCAAAATGCTTTCAAAATGTTCAAATATTTGTTCAAATGTTGAAATGTTTGTATAGCTTATGGGACTTAACTATGGGGTCATCAGTCCCTAAACTTACAAACTACTTATGAACTAACTAATGCTAAGGACGTAACAAATATCCATGCCCGAGGGGGGATTCGAACCCCGACCGTAGTGGCCGTGCAGACCGTGACTGAAGCGCCTCAGTCCCCTCGGCCACCGCCGCCGGCAAATATTTGTTAACTGGGGAGTCATCAGTCCTTAAACTTACAAACTACTTATAAACTAACTTATGCAATACGCAACACAAACATCTATGACCGAGCGGGGATTCGAACCCCCGACGGGAAACGACCTCGCGCATCGGAGCATAGCGTATCAATGCGCTCGGCTACTCCGCCGCGGCGAAATAACCTAGTCATAGTGTTCTTCGATTTAATTTATTTTGTTAATTTTATAATATCTCCAAGTATATATAAATTCAGAACAAGTATAATGAGACAAATGCATCCTTTGATAATTTTGCACAATTTTCTTTTATGAAATCAGGAGTGAGACCGCTAGTTGAAATTTTCATCACAGCATGAAAGTTAATGTCTGTTAAAGACCTTTGGTTCTTGTTCTTTTTTATCTTTAAAGATGGAAACTGTGTTCACAAATATATGTAGATCCAAATGTAGATAACACTTTCTCACAAAATTTCTTTACACGTGGAAATTTTTCAATCGACAAAGATTTGTAAAATTTAACAAATGTCACAACATTATACATCTTGTACTCTGGTCCGACATTCTCAAGAAGAGATTTCGATTGTCTGTGATGGGGTGTCCCTGCTCTGACGGTGCTGACACCACAAACAACAAGATCTACCATATGCTATAAGTCCAATTCAGACTTACAGAGGCTCTTCCGACGGAAGATAGAATGAAAAGTGAAGATTTCATTGTCTGTCTTGTGGTGGAAATTTGCATTTTTAAAAGTTTAAAAATACTTTCAGTTTTCCCACTAAAAGCTCTGACACTCATCCGTTGTATGTTCAATATTTTGTTCCAAGACAAGCCAGTTGTTTCTACGCAATTCCCTCCACATTCAAACAAATCATGACCAGTGGTTATATCTTTATTTGGAATTATATCAAGTAGTTACTCTGTTAATACGGAATGTTCATTAATTTCACGGATAGAGATGAATACTTGGACAGTGTCTTCGTTATGTGTGCACTCGCTCATTAGTAAAGGAAACCATCCAAAATCTTCACTCCCAATCGGCAGTTGTTCTGTAAGTACGTCACTAAGTCAATGTGCCACACTATATTCCTCCTTGACAATGATAACTTTCAGACTTGGTTTTAACTTCTAGACACAACATACTCTCACACTCTACCATCTACTGCTTGAAAAACTCGCTTGTTAACTTTAGCAATGTTGTACGCGACCATGAGAGTAGCTTCTGCAACTCTATTTGCAAGCACTGTTTGTATTGTGAACAATGCTTGTTGCTTCACGTTTTCACGCACTATGCAGCTTTTATATTGCGTTCGTGATCGGATAGTTTTAGGTAAATTCGCTGTGTTTTGTTTCGTGGTGTCGTTTCAGCTTTTACTCGAATACGGTTATCGTTTCGCAACACAGTAAAGAAATGAAGATAAAGGAGAAGCACTGAATTAAAATTTGTAATTCGGCCGGGAATCGACCGCGAACTTCCTTGGTTACTAGGCGTACGTTTTACCACTAGACCAACGCATCACTAGTAACTAACGCGCTTAGGAATAGTCTAAGCACGACTAACCTCTACGTCACAAAAACTAATTCAGCCTCTGTGTTCCATGAAATATGCCCCGTCGCATCGCAAATTTTAATGCAATGATTCACCTTTACCATTAATGTCTTTGACAAAAAACAGTGTCAGTGTTTATAAATTTCCATTTATATTGATATTTACAGTATAAAATAACGCTTTATCTCTGTATCAACAAAGAGGCATTTGTTCTCCACTTCTCCATTAAACATACGACACTCATTACTTGCATACGTTCCTTCTGTGGGTTCATGATTGTACAAAGTGAGAAATTTTATATATTTACTGCCGCACAGACAAAATAGAAATAAATCAAGAGGTCAACAGGAAAAGCGCTGCGCGTCATATTGTGATACTCGTAGGAAAGGTTGAGTGTTCCCATCAGCCACCGCATCGAGTTCAAATGTTCAAATGTTTGTAAATCTATCGGACCAAACTTCGTCGTCATCAGTCTGTAGCTTAAAAACTACGTAAACTAAGGTAAACTAACTTAAGGACAACACGCACACCAATGCCCCAGGGAGCATTCGAACCTCCGAAGGGAGCAACTGTGCGCTCCACAGCGAGGCGCTTTAGACCTCTCGGCTACCTCACCGCGGCCCGCATCGAGTCTAAACACAGTTTGACCAACACCAGAACCTTCCGAAAAACAGCAGAAAGCAACAAGAAGAAGATCAGACTGTCATCATTCACATGAAACTGGACAGTTTTGTGCGGTAAAACCTGGGTTTGTTTCGAACGTTATCACGTCAACTTCGTTGTACTCATCTGTACTCATCAACAAGGCTGTGTCACGCATAGAAAGTTAACACTTCACTCCAATCCTGACATATATGGCTTGGAATCATGTACATTGTTAAAAAAGGATTACATCAGAATCCAAGCAACAAACATGAGGTTTATCAGGACTTTGAATCTGCGTATCAGGAGGCAAGATCAGAAATGAGGTACACAGAGAAACAGCTGGTATCAGGGTCCCTGTAGTCAACATCTTGGGGAAACGAAGACTGCAGTGGTATGGCCATGTAATGAGAATGGATAGCACAAGAACAGCTAAAAATACTTCAGAATGGAAGTGAGAGGAAGAAGACCAGGTCAAGGAAGCGATGGATAGAGGCAGTAAAATCAGACTTAGAGACGAACGGTTGAACTGAGATGAAGTCCAAGACCAAATGGTATATCAAGATCGGATGAGATGAAGAGCGCTGGTTAGCCACAGCCGGGAAACTGGAGATGGAAAATGATGATGATGATGTGTCACACATCATCATCGAGAGTGCGGTGGACGACAGCAGTGAGAACAACGTGAGCTTCAGGTCGCCACAAGTCATGGACGTTGTGCAAACGCCACGTCTGCGCCCTGAATCCGGCCAGTCGACACACCTGTCAGCGCCTCGCGAGGCAGTGCGCACGGAGATGATCTTTCAGAATGGTGGCTTCAGCACCCGGGCTACCGACCTCACCCGCCGTCATTTCGCACCTCGTCACAAACACCAATCTCTGACTTCATGACAGCTGGAGTGTAAACAACGATAAATACAGGTCTGAGAGCAGACGAGTGTTTGCTGTTTCTTTATCAGTAAAATTATCTACGACTAGTATCTCCAGCAGTCACTGAAGCTGGTACTCGAGCTCTCGTTGTCGATACGGCGTGCATAATGACGTGACGCTATCGGGATTGCTGACGACACACTTGATAGCGCTCGGGCATGTATTTGCCATTGGCCACCACCTGGAGTCTGGCTGGCCCACACTCCACACTGCGCAGCAACTGAGTTGTACGGTACTTGGAGGTTCCACCGCGCATTCTACTCACAGCGAGTAAGCGTGTGGAACGACGAGTTGTGTTCTTTTTCCGTTCGGTGGGTCTGTGTTCTTTTTCCGTTCGGTGGGTCTCTCGTACACTGATTAAGGGGAGTTGGAACGCCCTGTCCGACAATGTTAGATTAAGTGACTTGGCTTCGCAGTATTTCTAAAACCACTGTACCCACTCACACGAAACTTTTACAGGACATTAAACTGTAACTTCTTAGTCTACTGAACTACAATAATTGCATTTCAGCCACTGCTTTCGGGAAAACAATTTATAATCACACGATTTAAATTTTTCGTACTTTTTTGGCACGTTGTCATAAATAATTAAAATTATACGAGACATTACGTTTTGCTTTTAATTCAGTAGGCTCAGAATATGTATGTTATTACTCCATGAAAATTTGAATACTCGACTCGAAGTGGTTTTTGAGATTTAGGAAAATATGCAACAGAAAATGTAAATTTTCAGGAGCGGTTACTAAAGCTTCAGAATACTATAACTCACTAAATATACAGTACAGGCCATTAAAATTGCTACACCAAGAAGAAATGCAGATGATAAACAAGAATTTATTGGACAAATATATTTTACTAGAACGGACATGTGATTACATTTTCACGCAATTTGGGTGCATAGATCCTGAGAAATCAGTACCCAGAACAACCACCTCTGGATGATACGCCTGGGCATTGAGTCAAACAGAGCTTGGATGGCGCGTACAGCTAAAGATGCCCATGCAGCTTCAAAGCGATATCACAGTTCATCAAAAGTAGTGACTGGCATATTGCGACGAAACATTTTCTCGGACACCATTGACCAGACGTTTTCAATTGGTGAGAGATCTGGAGAATGTGTTGGCCAGGGCAGTAGTCGAACGTTTTCCGGATCCAGAAAGGCTCGTACATGACCTGCAACATGCGGTCGTGCATTATCCTGCTGAAATGTAGGGTTTCGCAGGGATCGAATGAGGGGTAGAGCCACGGGTCGAAAAACATGTGAAATGTAACGGCCACTGTTCAAAGTGCCGTCGATGCGAACAAGAGGTGACCAAGACGTGTAAACAATGGCACCCGATATCATCAAGCCGGGTTCTACACCAGTATGGCGATGACGAATACAAGCTTCTAATGTGCGTTAACCGCGATGTCGCAAAACACGGATGCTGTAAACAGAAGCTGGATTCATTCGAAAAAATTACGTTATGCCATTCGTGCACCCAGCTTCGTCGTTGCGCACTCCATCGCAGGCGCTCCTGCCTATGATGCAGCGTCAGGGGTAACCGCAGCCATGGTTTCCGAGCTGAAACTCCATGCTGCTGTAAACGTCGTCAAACTGTTCGTGCAGATAGTTGTTGTCTTGCAAACGTCTCCATCTGTTGACTCGGGGATCGAGACGTGGCTGCACGATGCGTTACAGCCATGCGGATAAGATGCCTGTCATTTCGACTGTTAGTGATACGAGGCCGTTGGGATCCAGCACGGCTTTCCGTATTGCCCTCCTGAACCCACCGATTCCATATTTTGCTAACAGTCATTGGATCGTGACCAACGAGAGCAGCAATGTCGCGATACAATAAACCGCAATCGCGATAATCTGGCCTTTATCAAAGTCGGAAACGTAATGGTACGCATTTCTCCTCATTACACGAGGCATCACAACAACGTTTCACCAGGCAACGCAGGTCAACTGCTGTTTGTGTATGAGAAATCGGTTGGAAACTTTTCTCGTGTCAGCACGTTCTAGGTGTCGCCACCGGCCCAACCTTGTGTGAATGCTCTGAAAAGCTAATCATTTGCATATCACAGCATCGTCTTCCTGTCGGATAAATGTCGCGTAATGTAGCGTGTCATCTTCTTGGTGTAGCAATTTTAATGGCCAGGAGTGTGTCTTTAATTTTATTATTTTTAGTCACTCAGGAGCATCCTGCACGATGTTGTATATCACCCTCTCGATCTCTTTCCGAGTGTTTTGCACTTTTCTTCTTTCTGGACTCCTTAGTGGCCAACTGTGCAGCACACTCCGCTTGATCGAAGAGAATCTTGTCGGTTCGTTCACGTTCTGTGATGCTGTTTGCTCCAGAAACAATTCCTATGTCCTGCAAAACTTTCACCGTACCAATGTTGCCATCATTAAAAGCAATTGTGGCTTTATTCCAACAAAAACATTTTTTGCTAAGAGAGTCTATATAAGATTATTAAACGACTTATTGGGATTTTGAGTCTGACCACGAAGACACCTTCTCAGCCATTCAGGATTTTCCAGGTCTCTGGAAATTGGTTTGATGATATCCATGACTGCTGCTGAGATGGTATGTTTATGACTGTATGAACTCTTAGAGTAGTACTAATTGCGGTAATTGCGCCATGAATTAGGTCTAGGAGGGCAAATGTTGTGTAACATCACACGGCACATGTAGGACACGTTTCCCTTTATTCGAAAATTTATAACCATGAAATCTACATTTCTTAGAAACACTTCCTTTTGGTGTCAAAATTTACTTTTGGAGAGATTTACCAATCTATTCGTCACTTTGCTCGGAAAAATCGTAGGCACTTCGACATACTACTCCTCTTTATACTACGAAACGTTACGAGACAGTTTTGACAGTGCTACCAATACAAACACGTAATTTAACCCTTATGAAACAGAAATCCGCAGCCTTCTGTAGTATTAGAAGCTACCAATTTTATTAGATCTTGACGTAATACAAGTAAACGTTTTCAACTTGAGTAGATTAAATTTTTAAAAACTTTCTTCACATGTAAGTTCATAAGTCTTCCTATATATATATATTAGGAAAATTGAAAATTTCGTACTGAAATAAAAATTTTAAAATGGGAAAAATTCCATTCTGACTTAAATTGTTTGTTTTTGTGCATGATTTTTTATGAACCGCTGCTTTCCTAAATGCTTAAAATTAATGCTATGTGCACCCAGAAAGCGATGGAGAACATACTACTCTTAGTCTTCAGCCAGTTAGTCCACACTTCAACTCGTTGAGACTGTAACACAATGTTCCTGACGTCTATTAATTCAGATGACTCGGAAACTATGACGAAAATGAATTCTTAATAAATTGGTATGCTAACTGTCGCCAAATTCCGCTTTCGCGTGTTCCCACGCAGCGGATGACGGCAACCACCGACAATGGGAATGGCACTCCAGCATTCGGAACATTTGACGTCACGCTTCTGCGCGGGAGCACGCGAAAACGGAATTTCCCCGCTGTCAGTAGCGAGTCAAGGTGTGATGCAGCCAGACAAAGAGGCTTCGATCTCTCTCAGAAATGTCCTCCACAAAAGGGAACGAAAATATGCATATCAATAATAAACACACACGACCACGGTACAATAACACAGAATATTTTAATAACTTTTGCCTTGAGTTTTTTAGTTTCATTTGTGAAAATACTGTGGTTTGTCCTTTCCTTATTTGTTGTTGACCATGTCAGGCGTAAAGAATATTGTAGTTTAAAGAGGATAGTTTACAGATAAGCGCAAAATCATACGTCGAGGTACGGCAGGCACTTAGAAAGACATGAACACTGAAATCTAGTTTTCGGCCATTAACCTACTTCGGAGAAGACATCGCCCACACAGACACACAACCCTCTAGTCCGGCCGTCGCACTGCAAATCACGCTTTGTGGCGAGGGTATAGGAGAAGAGGGGAAGGGGGTGAACAGGGAGGTTGCAAGGCACAGTTGGGATCGATACAGCATAGCCTTTAGGAGATTGTTTACACTAAATAGGTGGAAAAATTGTAGATTTGAATTGAAGTGTGGAGGCGGGGGTGGAAAGTGAAGCAAAAAATACACACACCCACACACAAACAAACACACACACACACACACACACACACACACACACAGAGAGAGAGAGAGAGAGAGAGAGAGAGAGAGAGAGAGATGGAGAGAGAGAGAGAGAGAGAGAGAGACTGAATGGGAGAGGTGTAGTTGTAGGGCAGGAGCTGTTGCGTTTAGGGAAAAAAGGTTATCGTAGGGAGAGGCTTGACAATTTCGGGATCGGAGAATGTACTGTAAGGATAACTTCTCCAATCTTTGCAGCTAAAAAAGTTGGTGGTTGTGAAGGGGGTGAGGGGAAGGATCCAAATGGCCCCGGGTTTTGAAGCAACTGTTGAACCACACGGAGGTCTATTTTTTTCACACAGTTTGGCGGTGACAATTAATTTAGTTGGACAACTGATTAATGGTCATGCCAATATATACGAGGGTTGGAACTTAAATAGTAGCAACGCTGCTGTGCAGACACTATGCAGTGGAATCTACTATTGTCGCTGACAGCACACGATGTTGACATTCTTACCTTATCTCCCAGCAAATGGACTCGCTCCTCCCACGTTAACGACGTTCGCACTATCGAGGAAAACACAGTCACTGGTAAGCGTGCGGTCTAACGTAACGGTGTCACTATGTTATCGACACAGGAACAATGTAGTTGGATCCAGACAATATGCCAGAGGTCGCACCGCACGACAGTGTCATCACGGTCTTAATGCGGCGTGCGGGGAATCGTCATTGGCACGTTCGGTAAAAGCCTTCAACGAAATTCGGCAAACTGTGGCACACATGCATCGGTCAGGTCGTCCTAGCATCGCAATGTAAGCACAGAATCACGACACTCAATTGTGTTATCGTTTAAATTGACTTTTAACAATTAAAAAAATAAACGTTTGTATTGGCATAACTTTCGACAAAAATTCAAAAAGTAACAACATTTTTTCTTTTAGTTTAGTTAAGTTTCCTGAAGTATACGAAACTGTAAGTCCAGAAAAATTTACTTAGATTCTTTTGGAACCTTCAACTGGAGGTTACGGTCCAAGAGCACCGTTGTTGTGGGCCGGTCGTAGGGAACCAACGGACGTCCACCTCGTCTGATGTGTTCAAAGGTTGCAGCTGCATCAAGCTCTGTTAGTGCTCGCATTGAGGCGGACACACCATCAGTGGTCACATTGGAGACAGCGAAAGACTTCATGGAGGACCGATTGAGAGGCCTCTCCTATTCGTCTTAGCGACAGATTCGAGCTGCTATCTATGCCGGACCGGACAATGTTCCTCAGCCTGCAAGATCCGAACAAACACAGAGGGTCGTATACGTGGTATTTGTGGCTCCAACGATAAACAGATAATGGAGCCCATTATATGTCTGCTATGGAGGAAAAGTAGACCAGTGTGCACTTCGTGTGCATTCCAATTGGAGCCACTACAAAGAAGGACGGATCCTTCTGGATGCCGTGAAGAGTAGCGAGTGCAACCAAGTGCAGGTTGTGGCTCAAGTTGGTAGCTAAAATGTGTGTCGTCTTGGATCAGACAAGATTCTGTTGATTGGGGGGGCGGGCTATGTGAAGCAGTGAAAATTGCTACCCTTGCTTGAAAGATGAAGGCAGAGCTCACAATCTCCAGCATAAATGACAGGACCGACTGCGGACGTCTGGTACAGTGCAGAGTGGAGGGTCTGAATCGGGGTCACAGACGGTCATGCGACCGTATAGGTTGCAAATTTGTCGACTTGCGCCTTAGGGTGGTGGGATTCCGGGTACTGCTGAATAGATCAGGCGTCCAGTAGACGCAGGGTGTGGCTAACGGAAAGCGGGGCTGTGTGGAGTGGATCGAATGGACAGATTTCATGCAGCTCTCCACGCTACCCTGTCCTGTGCGAGTCTCTTCATCTGAGAATACGAACGGCTACCTACATCCTTTTGAATCTGCTTACTGTATTCGTTCCTCGGTCTCCCTCGACGATTTTTGCCACATACAGTTTCTTCCAATGTTAAATTGACAATTCCTTGATCTCTCAGAATGTGCCCCTCCAATCGATCCTTTCTCTTAGTCAACTTATGCCAGAAATTTCTTTTCTCCACAATGTTGTTCCTCACCTCCTCATTAGTGACGTAGTCTACCCACCTGATCTTAGGCATTCGTCTATAGCACCACATTTCAAAAGCTTCTATCATCTTTCTGTCTGTATCCCTTATAGACCATTTTCATTCCCTCAAATACAATGCTACACTATAGAAAGAAGTGGCCAACAGCACCCGTATGTAGTGAACAGTGTTACATTACATAAAATTACTGAGTTTCGAAAAAGAAATGTAGCGTACGAAACAAATAGTATGTCTGTCCTGGGATTTTATTTAATTTAAAAATGTGCTTTTTAAATACTGTGTGCTACTTTTAAATCATTATAAGTTATTATAGTTCTTCGGAGGCTCATGAAGCTTCATACACCACCATAAAATTATTTACACTATTCGTCTGACAAAAATTCAATACTTTATGTTTAGTTTGTTATGTAAAATAAGTCAAATTTGGTGCTGCCAATATAGCCAGCTATTTGTCACAGGAAGTGGGCGTACTGATATATAATGGATACATAGTCCATATGTCACATCGTTATTCTAATTCTGGAACTATATTGAAGGAAGGGCGACACTCGTTGAGGTAGGTGAAACGTACAATGGGGCAAAAAAAGATTAACCAGCACGAATAATTTAAAGTCCAACAACAGAGCACTGCGCATGCCTTAGTTCGGAAGTGCGAGTGTTTCCAACACTAGCGATCTTCTGACGTTCAGCTTGGTGTTTTACATCGTTAAACAGAAACAATACAATAGTTAGGATACAGTATAGTTCGAGATTCCTAGCAGCATAAATCACGTATAATTTATTTTAGAAAACGTTATTCGAGCACGTAGAAGCGGTTGAGGTAATGCTTCTTACATATGTTTCGCAGGCTGGATGGATAAGTTGACGGTTTACGAACACAAGGAGCGGGATTTCAAATACTACTGGAACCAACTTTTTCTTATTTCCTGTTCAGGTAATATTTTTAACGAATTGGGCAATTATAGGCTTTTCTAGATTCCAGACTCTTAAACATATTCAATTTTGTAGTAGCCTAATCTTTAAACAACGAGACAAATGATAGTCTTAGTAAAAATGTTGGAAATGGATGCATGCTTTTACTTTGATTGCCACTTGGTGAATCTATAGTGTTAAGCTAGGATAAATGTATCAGCAGATATCCATAATGTTCTAAACCATTGCGCACGGTTTACGCGAGTGAGTGTCTGTGCCTTCCAGTATCTGTCGCTAAGAGTTTAACATTAGTTCTTCAACTCCGGTAGGACTATTCGACCATTGCAAGGTAATAAAAAAGTAAATATCCTTGCAAGATATTTTTCATCTGACCTCCCCATAAAAATAAACTACTTTGGGAAGTAATATTCATTTGACCTCCCCCTCCTTGGAGGGTGTTATTTATCTGACCTCAGATAAAAATAACATTAGTCTCCCTTGGAGGTTGATATTGGTATGACCTCCCATTAAAATAAATATAGCATATTGGCTGTCAATATTTTCTATATTTTGTCCACATGCCATTGGCATCAAGAACAGACCGGATCCTTTGACGCATAGAATCTACAAGTCTGTGGAAAATGGCATCATCCATGGTAATTCTCTCCCATTAAGAATAAACCAAATCCCACATGTTATTCACAATTCTTAGAGGGAGATCTGGGCAATTATTTCGCACAGTCTTCTTGAATTTAGTGCACACGTTCTCTATGGGATTGAGATTAATATAAAACACAGTCTTCTAAAAATCTATAAGAGCCTACACCTGCACAATTTTTTGCGAATTAATATTTAAGATATTACCTGCAACAGTTCTAAAAAATAAACTGACTGCAGTGGGACTCCAAAGCACGCCCATTGCTTGTATAAACCGTTAGCTTACCCACTCACCCAATGAAACATTGTGAGCCGGCCGCGGTGGCCGAGGTGACTGAGGCGCTCCAGTCACGGTCAGCACGGCCACTACGGTCTGGGGTTCGAATCCCCCCTCGGGCATGGATATTTGTGCCGTCCTAATTTGTAAGTAGTTCATAAGTAGTTTGTAAGTTTAGGGACTGATGACCCCGTAGTTGAGTCCCATAAGCTTAACAAACGTTTGAACATTTTTTGAAACATTGTGAAAAGCGGTTCATTGTAGTAATTGTACCCACGTGGAATTATTATACCTCAACCGTTTCTACATGCGCAAATAATGTTTTCAAAAATAAATTATACGTGAGTTAAAGTGCAATGAATCTCAACGTATGCTGTATCTTAACTATTGTATTGCAACTATTGCTCCTGTGTGACGATGTAAACAGCAAGCTGAAGCTGCACAGACCTCTGGAGTTGGCAACACTCGCGCTTATGAGCTTGGACATGGGCAATGCTCTGTTTATGGACTTTAAATTATTCGGGCCAGGTAATCTTTTTCCCCCCATTCTACATATCCATTTAGGATAGCCAGGCCAGCCATCAGGTAGCCAGCCGTGTATGGCCCCAGGGAAATCTCCTAATGCACATTCTGGAATGTACTTAAAATGGCGGACACTATCTTAATTTACAAATAAATAGTATTTCGCAGTGTTAAGTTCTCATAATTTCTGAAGGTATCTACGACAGCAGATCAATTTAGCACATCTCGTGAAGCAACAATAAATTTTATGCTTTCGAAACTACACAAATTAATGTTCACAGTATCCGACTGTAGCAAAAGTAGACTGTAAACTACCATCATTACAATGCATCTTGCGATTTCAATAACTTGTGTATTACATGGAAGCTTATTATCTCAAGCTATCATCTTGAAAGCAACAGTCTTCTTCCCAGTTATTTAAGGATTTATTACAATTGTTACAGCAACTCATTATGGAAGTAGTCAGATCATCGTATCCCACGCAGTATCTCGGTAATTTCAAGCAGCATGATAGGCCCCTATTATCATCGTGTCTCTGCAACTGTTGTTGTTGTTTATGTCTTCAGTCCGCAGACTGGTTTGATGGAGCTCTCCACGCTACGCTATCCTGTGCAAGTCTCTTCATCTGAGAATACGTTCGGCAACCTTCATCCTTTTGAATCTGCTTACTGTATTCGTCTCTCGGTCTCCAGCTACGATTTTTACTCCACACACTTCCTTCTGATGCTAAGTTGACAATTCCTCTCACAATGTGTCCTACCAATCTATTCCTTCTCTTAGTCCGGATATTCCAGAAACTCCTTTTCTCCTTAATTCGGTTAAGCACCTCATTAATTACGTGATCTACCCATCTAATTTTCATCATTCGCCTGTAGCACCACATTTCAAAAGCTTCCTGCAACTAGTTAATGAATATTTGTCTAGTTTGCCAGTAACTTTAAGTAAACATTGTATGGTATGAGTGGTCACGCTGATGGAAGCTGGCTTATTTATTTCACATATTATTTGTACTGATGGTAAACAGTACCTAGGAAACTAAATACTTATAACTTCTCTATTTAAAATTGTCAAAATGTGAAGTTAGTGTTTAGAGATCACAGTTAAGTCAAATTAAATATTTCATGTTAGGAACCACTCTAGGTTTGGAGAGGATGACGGTCTGCCAATGAGAGAGTGACTAGTACAGAAAACTGCTGTGGTCAATTAAAATACTTGCGTGTTTCGTGTGGAGAGTTCCTTAGGGCTATGACACTTTGTGTCTCGCCTTCGATAAAGGAGGACCTGCCAGGGTAGCTAAGTGAATCGTTTCATTCATTGTTATACTTTCGACGGTAAACGGCGGCTTTGTAGGGACTTAAACTTTCGCATGGGCTAATGATTGCCAGTTTAATAAGCTTAACTTTTCCAGATTCCATTACAGAATTTTACTTGAACAATGTATGTGGTTCCACACAATAATTTACGAGTGTTGATATGTTATTCTTTGTTATAACATTTTCACTATTTTAAGCGGACGATTGTTTCGTGTTCTGCGATCGCGAAATGTACATAGTTCAAATGAAATCTTTGGAACACTCGGCGACTCCACCGCGGCAAATGTCCTTAGTACTTCAGTACCGTCAGTGACTACCTAGTTGGGATTTTACTATCAATCTCATAAGGCACTTAACGGATCTAATTGAATAAGGATTATCTCTGTTCACTACTTTTATCTGCGTAAGACCAATTATTATAGCTCAAAACATTATACAAATAATTTATGTGGCATTGCTGGCATTTTCAAACGTTAGTAACAAACGTTTTTTATTATTCAGTTATTTATTTTCTTATTATATTTAGTTATTGTTCTCCAAACGATACCCTATGCGTAGTTTGTCTTTAGGACATCAGGGACAAGGAACTACTTGCCGTTATTGTAGTTGTATGGCATTACAAACAGACATGTATGGTTCGACCCTGAATGCTCAAATGTTCAAATGTTTGTAAATCTATCGGACCAAACTGCGTGGTCATCAGTCCGTAGCTTACAAGCTACTCAAACCTAGGTAAACTAACCTACGGACAAACACACACACACACGCATGCCCACGGCGAGCAACCGCGCGCACCGCAACGAGATGCTTTAGACCGCTCGGCTACTCCACCGCGGCCCCTGAATGCTAACTGAGACGTAGACATCCTAATACATGTGAAGTAAACGTTGCGGTATCCCTTTAATTCAGAAGTGCTTCAGTAGCCAGTAAATGTATCCGAGCTCTCCTTAAGACACATCGTCTCAGAGTTTCGAAACAGCAAGAATGTAACACATTGTTCCAGAAAATGTTGTGTGGTTTTTGTGTGTGTGTGTGTGTGTGTGTGTGTGTGTGTGTGTGGTTGTGTGTTTACCAGTCTGTCCTACGTAATGTAAAAGGAGTCTTCAGTGTAATTGAAAAGCTGATGACGTCTGTGCACATAGTAGCAAGCTTATTGCTATAAAAGGGAAGAGTCAAGTTGCTGCCTCATTTTCAGCAGAAAGAGGAAATCTCAACAACGTTGTAACTTGCATGAACGCAATTGGCACTAATTGTGCACCATTAACTGTCTTCATCACAAGGATGAAAATTAAGCTGGAATTGATAGACGATGCATCTACAAGATAAATATCAACATGTCCACCAAATGGCTGAGTAGAACCTCACATTTTTACGCATTCGGCTTAACGTTTGATAGTCAACTGAAGCTATCGTCGTACGAATATCATTTGGTTTCTTGATGTAACGTTATACCCACTTAACTAATCTCAACGTCATACACGGTGCATGCGATTACAAGAATGACACACCGTGTTTGACATCTCAGAAAATAAATAAATAAATAAAACTTAATCTTCTCATTCTCCGCAGTGAGGTGTGAAGCGGCTGTTTGATATCGGGCGCTTAAAGTGTCGCGGTTCTATTCATCCAATTATCAGACAAGCTGTTGGTGGGGTATAGGAGGATCAAAATTGGGAATAAGTGGGAGAGACTTAACAGTTCACGCATACACCTTACAACCAAGGAAAACATCCCGAAAACCTTGGTCGGAACCGGGGGATTTAATACATTTATTTCTGAGACGTTCAAAACAAAAACAAAAAAATTTCAGGATAGCAGAAATCCACTCCCGATAACACAAAATTGGGTCAGCATAAAAAAAATAAAAATAAAAAATATAATAGCCGGCCGCGGTGGCCGAAGGGACTGAGTCGCTCCAGTCACGGTCTGCACGGCCACTGCGGTCGGGGGTTCGAATCCCCCCTCGGGCATGGATATTTGTGCCGTCCTTAGTGTTAGGTAGATCGTAAGTAGTTTGTAAGCTTAGGGACTGATGACCCCGTAGTTAAGTCCCATAAGCTATACAAACATTTGAAACATTTTTTGAAAAATAATAAAACTTATTCTTTTCATTCTCCACTCCGAGGATTGGAGCGGACTGTTTGAGATCCGGCCCATAAAGAGTCGCGGTTGTATTCAGCCAACTATTAGGCGAGCTGGTGGTGGGGCAAAGGGGGAATCCCAATTGGGTTCCGGCATACGCCTTACAACCAAGGAAAGTCTCTCGAAAACCTTGGTCGGTACCGGTGGATTGGGAACAGTTTAATTTTTCTTCGACAGAGGGATTATGTAGCCCCAGAAATCCTGTTACGCCTGAGAGGTAGTAACATAATTGGCATGTAAACCTTGTCGTTTTGTTACCCCGTTACTAATGCCCTAGTTATTTGATAGCAGCTTACAAACTTGCAGTCTCTACGAATGACAAAAACACCTTAAGGAAACATAACTTGATGTTGACCCTCCCTCTCGGACTGATGCAAAATAAAACTGGTCTTAGGCTTGTTTATTCAAGCTGACAACACTGAAAACCTATCAGAAGATCGACAAGCCATTTGGAGATCCAATGAGTTCACTCAACGCAGAGGTAACATCATCAACAACTTGAACCTGTTACAATAATTTAAGCGTAATAAATTGTCAGCTAAAAATAAAGCAAGCGAAACGATATTCGGGGAGAAGAGCAGAAAGTTTTATAAATGTAAAGCAGAAGAACAGGACAGTGACTCTGCATTCTATGTCCAGCTTGAAGAAAGTTGTATTTTAAATAGCAGTGAAAACTATAACATGGAACACAGGAACCATGTCCCACAACAGACACGGAGAAATATCGGTAGAGTGGTAAGATATTTCGTCGCTGGGTACATGTACAGTGTGGTGGCAAGAAAGACAAATTTGTTTGCCTAGAATATAGTGAAAATTCATGTTTGTAGTACGAAATTAGTGAAGGATAATAGATATTAGTAAAGATTTAAAAACTGTTGGTTCAGTTTTTCAACCTCACTCAGTAATAAAAGGAAAGAAGGAATGTTAGGGTTTAATGACGCTTCGAGGGAGCGGACCTTTGAGATAGACTGTTTGAGCAAGGAAGGTGAAGAAAATCGGCCGTACCCGTTAAAAAACCTTCTTGGCATCTGCCTACAGTGATTTATGGGGGATCATAGAAAACCTTCATGTAGACGGCGGGAGGTGGATTTGAATCACCGTCCTTCCGGTGTGAGCTATCTGTACACTTTCCTATTTCTGGTAAACTGTATCCCATCACAATGCGATTAACTGTTCGTGTAGTTGTTGTAGTTGCTGTGGTCTTCTAGCCGGAGACTGGTTTGATGCAGCTCTACACCCTACTCTGTCATCGACAAGCCTTTTCATATTCTCATAAGAACGGCACCATTCATTTGAATCTACTTACGGTATTCATCTCTCATGTCCCACTTCGATTTTTACCCCACACATTCCGCTCCCCCTCCCCCCCCCCTCCCAATGATATATAGGCTATTCATTTATGTCTAAGAACGTGTGCTACCAGTTGATCCCTTCTTTTCCACAAGATGTAACAAAATTTCTTTTCTACCGGTTCTATTCAGTACCTCCTCATTAGTTACGCGATCTACCCATCCAATCTTCACCATTCATCTGAAAACAGCTCAATTCAAAAGCTTCTATGCTCCTCATGTTTGCTCTATTTTTCCTCCATATTTCACTCCGTCACAAGACAACTCTCCAAATATAAGTCCTTAAGAATAAACTTTCTATCACTTAAATTAACATTCGATTTTAATAAATTTCTCTTGTTTTAAAAACGCTTTTCTCCCATTGCCATTCAGTATTTTATAGCTTTCGTATTACGACCATCGTACGTAATTTTACTGTCCAGGTAATAAAACTCATCTACTCCTTTTATAGTCTCGTTGCCTAATATAATTCCTGCAGCATCGTTTGATTTTCTTAGACTACATTTTATTATCCTTGTTTTGCTCTTTTTAATGTTCATCTTATAAGCTGAAACGATACGACCAATCGGTAAAAAATCGAATATATATATATATATATATATATATATATATATATATATATATATATCTCACGGAGTGCTTTTCTCTCCCATGTTCATCTCTGACCCATTATCAACGTTGCTTTATTTCTCTGGACAAGAGAGAGAGAACAGCGTTCGACTTCAGCTGTCTGCTTTTATTTTCCGTCCGATACAGACGTATTTGTGTCCCCTCCGTTTCTGTGTATTAAATTCGTGTGAGTGTAGTGAAAGATTGTGTTATTTATTTTTTTATTTATTTATTTAAACAAATCAGAATGAGTTTCCTGAACATTAAAAAGAAGCTTAATTTTTTTTTTCGGCTGGCGTAGTAATCCCACGGCGCAAATCATGCAATGGGTTTGGACGCCATTACGGCTAACTTTTATTTCGTTCAGTCATAGCTGTGAATTTGCTAACGTTCATTAATTATACAAAAAAAACTTAGAACCTACAGTCGCGTTTCCTTTCTGTAATGTTTTGAAAACATTTTCATGACTTTCAGCTGAATTTTTCGGCTGTGCCCTATATTACTATTTAGCTCACGGTCAACTGCACGGAACTCAATCGCGCAAATGGTTCCAAATCCATGACATGACGGCAATTTACCTTCATAAATATTTTTATATCAGGATAATCGGCCGAACGACGTGCTGTTAATAACGAATGCTTGGTTGTAAGGTAAACTTCGTCTTTTCTTATGGTGCCGACTGGCGCCAAAACCTACCAAACAATTCCTAAATACCTGATAATATAAAACTGATTCAGCATTATTTCCCCATTCCGTTCAGTGGAATCATTTTTACTAGATTTCGGCTAAATTTGATCACAAACAAGACTTAGAATGTTTTTCACGTAATTTCCAAGCTCTTTGTTGTCTCTGCCAGAATTTCAGTGTCAATGGAAAACCACATTAAAATGTGTAGCAATATTAAATATCTTGAGCTCTTTAAAATTGATTTTAAATATGTGTCACACATTACTTACCTCTCCTCTACTAGAAACAAACTGTGTCAACGACATATTTGTAAGAGAATATTCAAAAATTATGTTCTATTTCCGTATTTTATCGAGTCTCACCCCTAATTCTGTTCACAGTTTACTAAGATTTAATTACGCAGTAATAATATAAATTATTAATAGTAAGGTTTCAATTATAGCTGAAAAAAGCAAACAAGGATGAAGATAATTTCCCCACATTTCCACGCCTTCATTATTTTTCTAAGTGCTAATGAAATGGGTAAACATTATACACAACGCTTTCCCTTCGTTTTCAATTAGCATTTCATAATTGGTATACCAGTCAGAAACATGAAACATGTCAAATATTTTTTCACATGATTAGGCGTTTTTCGGTCCCCATACGCCTGCCAGTTTTAACCAGTTTCGTGGAAACAATATTATCATGAAACGACGGCGGGAAAATAAATTCAATTACGTTTTTCAAAATATCACTACATGGCTGACAGACCAGTGGAATCACGACGAACGACACTGGTTGAGGTAATCAAGCTGCTCCCAATTAGAGATTCATTTGTAGTAATCGATACAGCACGATATCACTGTAACGCGCATGTTTGAAAGACAGCATGGAAATTGCGGTTTTCTTTTGGAGAGGGGAGGGGAGTTCTTGGTGATCATTTTCCTTCTAGCCTAGGGAGGGGGCTCCAAAGGATTAGCATTAGCCTGGCTACGCGTGTGTTTACATAGCCATTACAGAAACTGTTGGACTGTAATAATGTTACTGTATACTGTGTAGAGGCAACGTTTGTAAATTGTTCGACTGCAGCCAATTCCTTTTGTGAAAGATGCAAATTAGGTTGAAAATGAAGCTCATGTATTTGGTACCATTTTAATTGTTAATATTTTGTGAGAAAATACATGTTTCTTTCCGGGAGAATTTTCAAGCACGTTACTTTTATATTGCAAACTTTGCACGAATGCAATAAATGGGTAAAGTCCAAACGCAATTGTTTATAATAAGCATCAAATGTAAAGTCAAACTAAGTACATGCTGATGCTCGTTGGACGGCCAAACGAATGCGGAATAAAAAGTTTATATTCCTTTGTCAGTATTCACAGTAAAAGCGTACATGATCAAAAATTTTAATACACCTTCTAACAAGCAACCGCTGCCTCCTAGATCTCTCGACGACGGCAGGAAAAAAAGGTTATGAACCACAATGAATAATTAACCTGCAACAGCACAACAAACGGCGAATATGTTCAGCTCATATTCTCCATTTACCTGGCAGTTAAAAAAATTAAATATTCGAGTTTTCCTAGTTGTTCCTATTATTATCTATGTAATATATTAAATTGTGCCTGTGTGACATGTTGTGTTATACATATCAAGGAATTCAAACGTGCATCCTGGGTTACGTGATACCAGTTTTGTAGAACCACATCATATACTCTTACGTAACATGAGACATCAGGCACTATATGTTACAACGGCTAGTGGTATGGTAATAGTTGGCACATCACGTTCTGTTGTACCATTTGAGACATTATTTTACCCTAACATACCTTATGACAAGTGTCATTTCATGTTGTGACACTTGTAATATCATGGCAAGACAGACTACATTCTGATTGAACACCTGACATGTAATATTGTGCACTAACTATTGCCACTAAGAATATCTCAGAATGTATGATAGGAGCTGAAACGTTTGTGGGGCAAAAGTGACATGGAACGACGGGGGCCAGAATATGATGTTGGTTTTCTGTTGGTAGATGGTGTCTCCTCAGTGATATATAGGTCAACTTTGCTTTTTTATCCTTCCTACTGTGAATGGGTGTAACTGACCCAGTTCGTTTATCAAAATTAACGTAAACCCCTAAATGTTATTTATTTTGCAACATGGCATTATGTATTCCTCAAATACATAATCATTTATGTTATTTTCAATTTTCGTTTCAAAAACTAAAATACTTTCTGAGATACGTAGCTTTGACACACTTATTGTGAATGGGTCTTTTTAGACCCAGGCAGAAATTTTTATTTAGTTTCTACGAAAACATTGTTAGAATACTTGTGATTGGTCTAAAATGTCTCAGAGGCATTTCACATTGTTATGGGACTCTGTATAACGACTGAATATAGGCGTACAGTCTGATTTTGTTTATCGGTTTCTAAGTGATGAACAGTTAGAAAGGCTTGTATATGAGTCATAAGATGAAACAGAAGATTATACAGGAGAGCCGGAAAATGGACCACGAGAAGTAAACCAGGATAGAAATGTTGTATTGAGGCTTATGGAAAGAATTGAGAAAACTGGGCGAAACATTACCACTGATAATTTCTTTACGGACTACACTCTGGCCAAACAACTTCTGCAGAAAATTCTAACATTAGTTGAATCCTCAGAAAGAACAAAGCTGAGTTCCGAAAGAAATGCTGTCAAACAACAGTAGACAAGTGTTTTCAACCATCTTTGAATTTCAGAAGTATGTACCACTGGATTCGTAGGTGTCAGAAAAGAATAAAGCTGTCGTATTACTGTCTACCATGCCCATGACTCTACCGTGTCTGCAGAAGAGCATAAGTAGCCGGAGGTAATAATGCATTACAACAAAACGAAAGGAGGAGTCCACATCACAGATACACTCGCCAGTACGTATTCCTGTAAAAGGTGTACTAAGCGATGGCAATAAATGCTTATGCGTAGCATGTACACACTAACCCAAGCTACTATTGAAACAAATTGTACAAAAGACGCCTGTTTCTAAGAGAGCTAACAAGAACAATGCAAGAAAACAGAAGTCCAAAAATATTCATAAAAAGATAAAAGTAAATTTGGAAAATATTGCAGGCACGAGTTATAGAGCCAAAGGAACAGAAAAGGGGCCAGTACAAAGAGTGTGGACCGAAGAAAGACCGAAAGACTAAGAAGAAATGTAACATTTGTCAATCATTCCTATGCCAAAATCATGCAAATATTTACTGCAGTAATTGGGTAAGCTAATACAAGACACATATATTGAGGCTAAATATTGTTCTTCTGAATAAATTATCATATTTCATTGTAATTTTAGGTTAATTAGTGTTTGCAATAAGTGACAAAATTTAAGCCTTAGCTTGCACTTTTATGCAACAATTCACTTATAAAAACTTGTAGGAACATGGTTTCACAATCTAAAATGTAATAATTTTTTACACTAATTACATTCAATAAATGCTAGAAACCTTCAATATCTATTTTTGCACATGAAAAAACTATATATAAAATATATTTTGAAGTAACACCGAAGGAGATATATTTTATTTAAATTGCGGGTGTAACTGACCCATTCACAATATGTATGTTTCTGTTTCGAACACAATAGGGAGGTTATGTAGGATGCTATAGTCTGCTACTTATTTCTGGTAGCGGCTATCGAGAAGAATCCAGTGATGTGTAACAGTAAGGTCTTTGATGGTCAAAGAAGGAAAAAACGTTGACAGCAATGAGGATTGTGAAGCCGCCCACAGGTTCTGTCGCGCTTGAATGGCGACAAGCGCTTAGCAAGATGGGTCATAAGTGGCATTCTGGGGAGTGAAATTTTCATTCTAATTCCCATGGGAATGGCTGCAAATGCCTCATGATACGGAATACCACTTAATCGATAATCAGAAAATTGCAGCGCTGCATTGATACAAATGGTCATCACTCCGAACACCTTCTGTAAATGGACGTTCATGTCACATTTTTTACCTTCGCTGATCTTCAACGACCTTACAGTTAGACATCACTGTATTCGTCTTGATATTCTCTATCAGGAAATAAGTACCAGATCCCATCATCCCATAGAAAAAAAAGTTAACCATATCTCTGAAGCGACCCTACCTAGCAACAAAAATTCTAAGTTATATTGAAGTCCCCGTTGTCTCATGCAAGTATCGTCTACCAAACTTTTTAGCTCTCATCATACTTTCGGAGTTATTCTTGATGTGACTCACCATGTATATTAGATAAGCAGGTCCTTTAATTTCACATATTCACAGCTGGGCACTTTTCACACCGATTTTAAATCGAGGATGTGTTGTACAAAGATCATGCGATTGAACATATAGTCTATAATTTAAAACTACAAGGGAAGTTGTATGAGATTCAAGGAACCAATACATTTTGGCATAATGAATATACCGATGCTCAGCAATTGTTTTTTATGACATTCATCCAATTATGGGAAATGAAATTAAATTTTTTCTTTTCATTATTGGAGGTAAAGCGTAATTTAAAAGATAGCTAATTTTATTTTTTTTAGAAATATTCACTTGTGTTTATTAAAAAAAAAGGAAAATATAGGTTGAAGTCACCGCCATAATATTAATTTCTTGTGAATTTTGACCTAAAACGAATTAATCTGAGTGATGGTACTTGTGTATAACTTTGGAACGACGTTTAATGACAAACATTACACAAAAGGACAGCTTAATCGCCTCGTGAAAAGATTTTCGGAAGTGTTGGTATTCTGAAATATATATTCTTTGAACTCTGTACTGCGGTGAGAAGACAAGCCATAAATGCAGTTTCATATCAGTGATGTGTTGAATACACTTACGTGCGAGAACTGGAGACAACTGAAAAAATGAGAATAATTCTCTGTATGAGAAACCGACCTGCAAGTTACACGTAAGAAATCATGTCAAAGGAAGATATATGGGGCCAGAGAGTCTGAATAAAATGTATTGAGTTTGATAACTTCCGCAGCAGTTACAGTATCCGCCCCTTCTCTTCTGGCGATTCCATTATCAGCTCCATGTAGAGTGAGAATGATGGTGTAATTATTATTGACTTCTGCCAACATTGCTGGCTATAACCACTGCTACAAGCATCGACAATGAATCAGAGAGTCTGTGGATGTGCAGCTAGGCTATAGGAGATCATCCTTCTTTCACATATTGTCGGAGTTTCTATACTCTAACAGCGGCTTGCGTATGCCCAATCAGGCGTTACGTAATCAACGATTATGAAACGCTACGTCTTGTGAGACCAGGAAAGTCAATGCAGCAACGCAATTCAAAGCAGTGGGTAATAAGAAGTCTTGAATTATGTTTACTGACGGCAACGGGCTCCAACACCAGAGTTTTTGCGGTAAATGGTTGTTGTACCGGCTATGCGTGTTAGGGGGAGGACGGAGTAGAATCTCTATTCAATATAACAGCGAAATGACACTCATTCGCTCACTCACTCACTGAACACAAAAGCTCGAAAACTACTTCACCCATGATTCTGAAATTTGGTAGGAATGTAGTTTATAGGTAGAAGACGTCAACTAAGAAAGTATTATGCGATAGGGTCGATAGTTCAGGAGATATATGAAACAGTGAAAACTTCTCCGTCTTACGGACGTGATAGTGTGATTTTACCAGTCCACTATTTGAGATGGAGAGCACTCAGCGACTAGCAAAAACTTTTAAAAATAATTTCAAACCTTTACGAAACATTCTGTCACTGACAACCCCAGATAAATGATGAAACTGAAAAGATTGTCTCTTTCTAGTTTTTCGTCATTCATGCAGTAAAATTATGGCATTTGGCTTGACAACTTATTACCCCTACACTAGTCTCTGTATTTGCGAGAAATGTTACACACAGAATACACACATGCCACTGAACGAACTTGCGAAATTTTATCGTAGTACGACACACAGTTCGTGAGACATGGAGTCATGAACAATCAGATTCATAAAAAACCGCCTCATCATGCATAACGATTTCATTTATTATGTCTTTCCTACTAACTCTACTCGCGATGTATTTTGCAGAAACTTCACATATACACTACTGGATGTACAGCCGGTGACAGAATTCACGAGACCACTCGCCTGATCGCTATACACAACCGCAAAGTTCTGCTGCTTGGGGGGAAGTATATACAGCTAGACAACACGATCTTACATACTGTCGATGGCCCATCTGACACGAAATTTGAGAGGACAAATGTTATCTCTCAGTATCGAAGCCAGTTGTAACAACACGCGTGCTTTCTATGCGACGTGAAGGCGACTTCGAAAACTGATTTTAGAAACTGCATTGCGTATTAGCCATAGCGTTTTAAGTTGTTCGCGACTGATAAATTCCTTTCCGCATTTCTTTTCTTATAGTTTCAATGAACAAAGACAGCAATTAGAATTGAGATGCTGCAGTCCGTGAATATTTTCGGACGTTACTGACACATTCAAATGGAAAAATTGCATGCCTATCATAGAATTAATTCAATTACATGAATGGACTTTGTTTTGAAGCTAAGTGTTACATCACGGTGCATCATGTTCCGAGTATCGCTGACGGTTTCCGCCCACCGCCTCGGTTGCGCTATAAAGACGACAACCGTTTGGCGCCGTAGATCACTGATGGTATTTCCGAGCGTGAAGGTATCGTGTCATTTCCACTGGTTCTCTTTCGGTTGATGTTGCAACTAAGATATCAGCACAAATTTAACAAACATAAGCCAGCTGTGTCACCACAAATTACAGTTCTCCTCAGTGTTTGGTACTTTTCCATACTCCTTGTCGTATTGAAATGCCTAATATTAAGCATTCGAAAACATATTGGGCTATTATGTCAAATGAATGTGCAGAGGAGCAAACAAATGATAAAGATAAGCTTATTTATCTCGCCAAATGGCCAACTACTGATCAACCAAAAATAAACGAAAAATATATCTATTCAATAAAGCAGATACAAATTCGCTTCACGCTTTCCTGAGTGATAGTCTCCAGTCCTTCAAAACTAAAAATGCGAGTGTAGATCAGTTGTGGCTTACTTTCAAAGACATAATATCAGTAGCAATCGAGAGATATATACCAAATAAATTAATAAAAGAGGGGGCTGACCCCCCGTGGTACACAAAACAGGTCAGATCACTGTTGCAGAAACAAAGAAAAACGCATGCAAAATTTAAAAAGACACAGAATCCGCAAGACTGGCAATCTTTTACTGAAACTCGCAACCTAGCGCGGACTTCAATGCGAGAATCTTGTAGTTGTTTCCACAACGAAATCCTGTCTCGTAATCTTGCAGAAAATCCAAAGAAATTCTGGTCATATGTGAAGTACACTAGCGGCAAAACACAAACAATACCTTCACTACGCGATAGCAATGGTAATACTACCGACGACAGTACTGCTAAGGCAGAATTACTAAACACAGCTTTCCGAAATTCTTTCACCAAAGAAGACGAAGTGAACACTCCAGTATTCAATCCAAGAACAGCTGCCAGCATGCGAAACTTAGAAGTAGATGTTCCTGGAGTAGTAAAACAACTTAAGTCACTAAACAAAAATAAATCTTCCGGGCCAGATTGTATACCAACTAGATTCCTCTCAGAGTATGCTAATGCAATAGCTCCGTACTTAGCTATACTTTACAACCGATCACTCAGCGAAAGATCCGTACCCAAAGACTGGAAAGTTGCCCAAATTACTCCAATATTCAAGAAAGGCAATAGGAGTGATCCCCAAAATTACAGGCCTATCTCATTGACGTCGATTTGCAGTAGGATTTTGGAACATATACTTTGTTCGAATATTATGTACTACCTCGAAGAGAACGACCTATTAACCAATAGTCAGCACGGATTCAGAAAGTATCGCTCTTGCGAAACACAGCTTGCCCTTTATTCACATGGAGTGTTAAGTGCCATCGACAAGGGATCTCAAATCGATTCCATATTTCTGGATTTCCGGAAGGCTTTTGATACTGTACCCCACAAGCGGCTTCTAATGAAATTGCGTGCTTATGGAATATCTCCCCAATTGTGCGATTGGATTCACGATTTCCTGTCAGAAAGGACACAGTTCGTTGTAATTGACGGTAAGTCATCGAGTAAAACAGAAGTGATATCTGGCGTTCCACAGGGAAGCGTTATTGGTCCCCTACTCTTCCTCGTGTTTATAAACGATTTAGGAGATAATCTGAATAGCTCCCTTAGACTGTTCGCGGATGATGCTGTCGTTTATCGGTTAGTGAAGTCAACAGAGGATCAAAAGCAACTGCAAAGCGATTTAGACAAAATTTCTACTTGGTGCGAAAATTGGCAATTCACACTAAATAAAGAAAAGTGTGAAGTAATACACATGACAACTAAAAGAAATCCGCTGAACTTCAATTACGCGATAAATCAGTCAAACCTTAAGGTCGTAAATTCTACCAAATACCTAGGAGTTACAATTACGAACAACTTTGACTGGAGAAAACACATAGAAAATATTGTGGGGAAGGCGAACCAAAGGTTACGTTTCATTGGCAGAACGCTTAGACGATGCACCAGCTCCACCAAAGAGACTGCCTACATCACACTTGTGCGTCCTGTCTTGGAGTACTGTTGCCCCTTGTGGGACCCTCACCAGGTGGGACTGACGGAAGATATTGAGAAGGTTCAGAGAAGGGCAGCTCGTTTTGTTTTATCACGTTACGGGGGGGAAAGCGTCACGGAAATGTTGCACGAATTGGGGTGGAAATCATAAAAGAAAGACGTTATTCATTGCGGCGTGATCTGTTTGCGAAGTTTCAATCACCGACTTTTAGTTCTGAATGTGAAAATATTTTGCTAGCACCCACCTACTTAGGGAGACATGACCATCCCAATAAAATAAGAGAAATCAGATCGAAAACGGAACGATTTAGGTGTTCTTTCTTCCCGCGCGCTATTAGAGAATGGAACGGTAGAGAAAAGTTATGAAGGTGGTTAATGAACCCTCTGCCAGGCACTTAAATGTGATTTGCAGAGTATCTATGTAGATGTAGATGTAGATGTAGTTCGATTACTGACTCTCACATTTTTCTTCTATTTTGAAATATGGCTCATTATGTTTCTCACGTAACAATAACAAACAAACATTATAATTGCCGCGGTGGAGTAGCCGAGCGGTCTAAAGCGCCTCGCTGCGGAGCGCGCGGTTGCTCGCCGTGGAGGTTCGAGTCCTCCCTGGGGCATGGGTGTGTGTGTTTGTCCTTAGGTTAGTTTACCTAGGTTTAAGCAGTTTGTAAGCTACGGACTGATGACCACGCAGTTTGGTCCGATAGATTTACAGACATTTGAACATTTGAACACATGATAATTGAGTAACAATCTGTATCGCAATCATTATTCCGCAACCATGAAAATATATTGATAATACTATATGAAACATGTGCAACAGAGAATACTGTCGAGCTCCGTGTTCGCCACTTGGCTTCCCCAGAGCTTAAACAGATCTTTTGGTGTGAGTTGGTCACTGGCGAGTATCGAAGACAATATGTTTCGCATACTAATCAAAAATATAAACCTGCCAAACCACCCGCACCTAGTAATACATCATGCAGGAAGTAGACGTCTGAACAATCACTTAGGATGAAGTCGGTCATCTCTTCAAAGAAGCAGGCATTAATTTGATAATGCAAACAGCAAAAACAAGTAGATTGAATAATTTGTAAAATCTCAAATCTAAGAGTCGAGTTTTGGTGATTCTGCATCGTAGCAATTAGAGGAGTGAAAGATTCTAAAGCTAATTCCTTGGTTTTAGAAGCCGCAGCCGTTTATTCTGTACTAGGACAGTATTACACACCGGTGGGTTTCAGTTACTGTTCAGAATACAAAACCACGGTTTTTCGTCAAAAGCGTGCGTAGTTTCCTGCCACTTATGAATAGGTATTAGAAATATGTTCCTGCAGAGATTCGATAAACGGCTATGCTATAGTATGTGTGGGTGGCGCCGGCATAAATGCGCAGATGCGTAACACGAGGTCCTAGGATCGATCTGACATCCGCAGAACTTTTATTTTTAATTATTCACTCTTTTTCACGAGTTTCAATCCGTATTTTTTACATACGTAAATTTTCTGCTCAGTTACAACTTTGGTAGCAAATATAGTATCAAAAAGTTTTAACCCTTCATTTAGCCAATTGATATGATAACAAAGAGAATTTTTAATGAATGAACGAAATAACAGTCTATTTGCGTCCGATGTTCTGAGCAGATTGACACTGCCACCAGAAAAATGCAACAGATCGTGTGAGTCATAGCGTAAGTATTTCCACAGATAGATAATAAACGTTGGTTTCAGGGCGCGTATCGTATGAATTTATAAATATCAAACAATATAGTAGTCACAATTTATTAACTGAAATAAGTGCATACCGGAAAACGTTGCCTTTATGTAGGTTCAAAACTTGACAAGCACATACCAAGAGTGTCACATCGTTGAGTACAAGATCGCCGATGAAGGCGTAATTTGTGAGAGAAGTTCAGTTCAGCCTAGAAGAGCAGATAAGGAGGTCCAAAGAAAAAGAAACAAGAACTGGCAAATTTTTATGAACGAGGGGAAGGAATAAGAATTAGGAAGGAAAGACTGATAGTGCTGAATTAGGGCACTGAAATTAAACAATGGCGATAAGTGAAAATATTAAGCGGGACGGGAATCGAACCCGTCTCTCCCTCTTCGGGCCAGCGGTGAACTTAACCACGTGGCTGCCGGTGCTCGCCCAGCGTCTGCCTTAAACTTCCACAAGTTGCACGCTATGGTTGTAGCACCCATATCGTGTGAGGTCGAACGTATGACCGCATATGCGGTGAAGTGATTGAAGAAACGCCGTCTTCGCGAGTCGTAATTAATTATATTGTTATGGTGTCTGTTACTTCTGATATGCCCGAAATAACAGACTCCACACCAATATAATAAGAAACGAGAATACCCAATAGACTTCGAATCGTTGCGGAAGCAGTATACGCCGAAGACGTTCATTTATTTATAATGGTTTAGTATGTAACAGTATAAGAGTGCTACTAATAGGACTCACTGTTTGGCTACCATTGGCCAAAAAGCAAACAAGTCAAAGTGTTTGAGAAACACCGAGGTTTAATAGAATAGAAAAAAAATTCACCTACGAAATGAAATCATTTTTAGTATATTTCTTTTAAAGAGGGTGTAGTATGTTTTTACGTTCTAATCTATGATTTCATTTAATATTGTGTGCTTTTTTTTTTCAATGAGGGAAAACAGTATTACTTTTAAACATTATTTTAGGGAATGAATAACATATTGTGAACAATTATAGTACAGAAGACGAAGCAAGTATAAAAAAGCGTTGTGCAAGGAGCAGGTTCGTCTGGAAGGGCGATGAAGGCCGAATGAAAAATAAAACACAATGAAACCCTTTATCATAATTATTGTTGATGGTAAGTAGCCATAAACGACATGTCTTTTTATTCAGGCCAGATGTTTCCAGCAGGCTTCTCGAAGAAGGTTGCAAAGCTCTTTGTACGATATATAGTAGTACTACTCCGGGCATACCGATAGTATACAAGGTAAGCGCCAATAACTTGGGTCGTGGAGTAATGGATTTTATACATTACTTTCAAATTCGTCTTGAAGCTGTGTATAAAACTTACTTCTGAACCAGCTAACAGATACAGAGACTATAACAGAGGTTCGAAACTTTTGTATTTTTTGTTCATACAACAGCATACTTTGTTTCACCATTAGATTTCCCGAAGGTTAGTTCTTTGCTTGCAGCTAAGACTATCGAAATGGTATTAAAAACATTAACAACTTCTCAAAACCAACAAACAGACTAGACGTTCAAATCAATACGTAACTGCCAGGTCATAAAAAAAAGTTTAAATTTTTGTTAAGCTTATGGGATTTAACTGCGGGGACATCAGTCCCTAAACTCACAAACTACTTATGAACAACCGTACACTGCAGACGGTACAAACATCCATGCCCAAGGTGGGGATTCGAACCCCCGAGGGGGAACGGCCTCGCACATCGTAGCGTAGCGCCTCAATGCGCTCGGCCATTCCTCCGCGGCCATGTCATTATTAAGATATAATTTGATAGTTGCTTCGAGGTTAATGTGTTACACATTCAACAGAATACAATTTTAATAGACCATACATGCCTTTTTTTCAACGTCACGATATGTTAATGTTCAAATATAAAGAAGTTATTATAGACTTATTGTTAAATAATGTAAGAATTGCCGATAAATATGGCAACTAACAGGCGGGCTATCTGAAACCATCCAATAACAAAATTTTTAATTCAGTGCACAATATATAACCTAGAACGAGAAGCCATTAGGAGATCGGTATCAGGATAACCAGGCATCATAAGGCAAACAGTCCATTTGAGAAAAGACGGGTTGAGACACATCAGTGGGCAGTCGAGAAGAGGCGATGCATGCCTCTGCTCAATCGCAGCGAATGTCTCGTCCTCCAGTCCGTGCTGGTGGCCGGCCAGAGGTTTGAACGGAAGTAAATGGGGCATTTCACAGCACGGCTAGCGCATGTAAACAAACTTCCTTACACGACAATCTACTACAGCTAAATCTTACCAACTGTTATTCAGTTGGTCTCAGACGTTTCATAAATGATTCTTGCGTTAGATATGTTGTTAATATGAAACTGTTCATTAAAGAAATCAGGGTGACAAAAATAAGACCACCTTTTTTTGGTAACTTGACAAGCTTCATTTATTAAAAACACCGTACTGCTTTCAATAAAGTCAGAGGACATAGAACAGCGATTGACAGTAGAATGAACACCCCAGAATACCAAGACCTTGCATGTGGGTGTTTAGTAGTGTGGCCCACATACGTCACCCTCACCTTTTGTTACAAATTTTTCTCCAAATTACTCTCAAGTTACCGCATGTGCCTTTGAACTATATAACACTCACGAGTCAAAATGCCGTCAGAAACACGTTCGTATTAATGATTTAGATTCGTTGCTGTTTCGTAGATCAGACATTCGTAGCTACAGCGTAAAGTTTCTTTATAAATATTAACAGAAACTACTTCATAAACTTTATTCCCACAATTTTTACGACTGTCGCTGTAACAGGACACTGAATTTCACAAAAATATCGCGTCTCAGTCCGTGGATCATGGATGAGGATGTTCCTACTCCTAGAATTTTAACCCTCAAGGATTGGGGAGGGGGGAGGGCCAGGAAATTTCCTCAACGATTCTGTCTTTCAGTTTATACTGTAGAATATGACTGACAGAGTAGATTGCGGGATCGTTTTCAAAGATTTTGTTCAAACCCTGCGAGAAGGAAGTTGACAAACCTTTCAAATTCCCAAAATATCCCGTCCGAGTTGGCTAAAGGGAAAGCGAATACGGTGGCGAAAATTTCTCACAGACAAATAGGTGTTATATAAGCTGCTTATTAACTTCCAGACTTTGAGGAGTGTGCCTAGCGTAGTGGACAAGTGCAAAGATGGAAGTCAGGGTTCGATTCCCCGGTACTCCTTACATTTTTGTTCATTTCATATTACCCCTCGCAATGTAAACCTTTTATTTATGAAATTGAAATTTACTTAAACGTTTCAGTGTGCCACGGACGTTGATGTCAAGAGGTGTCTAAATTAAAACACATTCAATCCTACAGCATCAGTCCAGTGCCACAATTCCCATCCATACACTTGGTATGCACAAAAATTAGCAGTGAAAAGTTATTTACTTAAAAACTTGAATAAAGTAAATTTTGCACCGAAGCATATTTCGGATAAAATTTCTCGCTTAAAATACTTTGGTAAAGTCTGCATGGTGTGGAGATTTTCTTTGACGATGAACACCCTAAGGAATGTAATATAACTTCCGCATATAAATACGTGCTACAATTTTTGAAATATTATTTTCATTTAATACTTCATCGAATTATGAAAATTAAATGATAAAATAAGATATATTATTTAATTAAATTAGTTATAACGAAACCAAATATATATACTATGCATTGAAATTTTTATAATTGATAATTAAAACTAGAAGGGTTAATATAAGAAAAGTATTTTGGAAGGGACGGGATTCAAACCGGTGCTGTTTCATTCAAAAGCTAATCGTTTAGCTACTTCGCACCACCGAAAACACCTTCATCAGCGATGGTGAGCCTCAATATTAGCTGATATTGCACCTATCTGTAGTTGGATCATTTGGAGTGAGTTTTCTCTTTTCCTATGGCCTACACAGGGGAGATATTGTAGGAATTTAAAAGGTTCATATTCGTGTTTCTTCTCGCACAGATTGGGCCAAGTAGGCGAGACCCATCCAGCGATCCCTAGTGTTGAGACTTTCAACACGCAAACGTATAAGGCCTTTGTCAAGACAATCGCATTCGAAGACTGTCATTGTAGCTATTACACTCTTGGTATGTGCTTGTCAAGTTTTGAACCTACATAAAGGCAACGTTTTCCGGTGTGCACTTATTTCAGTTAATAAATTGTGAGTACTATATTGTTTGATATTCATAAATCCATACGATACGCGCCCTGAAACCAACGTTTATTATCTATCTGTGGAAATACTTACGCTATGACTCACACGATCTGTTGCATTTTTCTGGTGGCAGTGTCAATCTGCTCAGAACATCGGACGCAAATAGACTGTCTATTTCGCTCATTCATACAAAAATTCTCTTTGTTATTATATCAACTGACTGAATGAAGAATTAAAACTTTTTGATACTATATTCGCTACCAAAGTTGTTACTGAGCAGAAAACTTACGTATGTGAAAAATACGGATTGAAACTCGTGAAAATGAGTGAATAATTAAAAATAAAAGTGCTGCGGATGTCAGATCGATCCTAGGACCTCGTGTTACGCATCTGCGCATTTATGCCGGCGCCACCCACACATACTATAGCATAGCCGTTTATCGAATCTCTGCAGGAACATATTTCTAATACCTATTCATAAGTGGCAGGAAACTACGCACGCTTTTGACGAAAAACCGTGGTTTTGTATTCTGAACAGTAACTGAAACCCACCGGTGTGTAATGCTGTCCTAGTACAGAATAAACGGCTGCGGCTTCTAAAACCAAGGAATTAGCTTTAGAATCTTTCACTCCTCTAATTGCTACGATGCAGAATCACCAAAAGTCGACTCTTAGGTTTGAGATTTACCAAATTATTCAATCTACTTGTTTTTGCTGTTTGCATTATCAAATTAATGCCTATTTCTTTGAAGAGATGACCGACTTCATTCTAAGTGATTGTTCATACGTCTACTTCCTGCATGATGTATTACTAGGTGCGGGTGGTTTGGCAGGTTTATATTTTTGATTAGTATGCGAAACATATTGTCTTAGATACTCGCCAGTGACCAACTCACACCAAAAGATCTGTTAAGGCTCTGGGGAAGCCAAGTGGCGAACACCGAGCTCGACAGTATTCTCTGTTGCACATGTTTCATATAGTATTATCAATATATTTTCATGGTTGCGGAATAATAATTACCTCATAATGATTGCGATACAGATTGTTACTCAATTATCATGTGTTCAAATGTCTGTAAATCTATCGGACCAAACTGCGAGGTCATCAGTCCGTAGCTTACAAACTGCTTAAACCTAGGTAAACTAACCTAAGGACAAACACACACACCCATGCCCCAGGGAGGACTCGAACCTCCACGGCGAGTAACCGCGCGCTCCGCAGCGAGGCGCTTTGGACCGCTCGGCTACTCCACCGCGGCAATTATAATGTTTGTTTGTTATTGTTACGTGAGAAACATAATGAGCCATATTTCAAAATAGATGAAAAATGTGAGAGTCAGTAATCGAACTGTCGCTCGTTGATCAGTAGTTGGCCATTTGGCGAGATAAATAAGCTTATCTTTATCATTTGTTTGCTCCTCTGCACATTCATTTGACATAATAGCCCAATATGTTTTCGAATGCTTAATATTAGGCATTTCAATACGACAAGGAGTATGGAAAAGTACCAAACACTGAGGAGAACTGTAATTTGTGGTGACACAGCTGGCTTATGTTTGTTAAATTTGTGCTGATATCTTAGTTGCAACATCAACCGAAAGAGAACCAGTGGAAATGACACGATACCTTCACTCTCGGAAATACCATCAGTGATCTGCGGCGCCAAACGGTTGTCGTCTTTATAGCGCAACCGAGGCGGTGGGCGGAAACCGTCAGCGATACTCGGAACATGATGCACCGTGATGTAACACTTAGCTTCAAAACAAAGTCCATTCATGTAATTGAATTAATTCTATGATAGGCATGCAATTTTTCCATTTGAATGTGTCAGTAACGTCCGAAAATACTCACGGACTGCAGCATCTCAATTCTAATTGCTGTCTTTGTTCATTGAAACTATAAGAAAAGAAATGCGGAAAGGAATTTATCAGTCGCGAACAACTTAAAACGCTATGGCTAATACGCAATGCAGTTTCTAAAATCAGTTTTCGAAGTCGCCTTCACGTCGCATAGAAAGCACGCGTGTTGTTACAACTGGCTGCGATACTGGAAGATAACATTTTCCTCTCAGATCATCGACAGTATGTACGATCGTGTTGCCTCGCTGTGTATACTTCCCACCAAGCAGCAGAACTTTGCGGTTGTGTATAGCGATCAGGCGAGTGGTCTCGCGAATTCTGTCACCGGCTGTACCTTCGAAATAATATCGTATTACGACATATCGTTCAGGTGCTATGACGATGTCGTCAAAGACATTGAAATGGATAAAAATTCTCCATAATAGAGCATGAGGTCGTAATTTTCTACTTCCTTACTACTAGCTCCATTTCGCAGTCAGTTTCCTAATACTCCACTCTAGGAATCTGGTAAATGATGTTTTTGTATGACACATAAATCAGGAGATATTACGTCATAAACGTAATTAGGTACTGCATTATGTTTGACATTTTCTTAAGACTTTAATACCCTGTCCGCAGTACATTCCGCAGACAATTTCCAAATGTACTACTGAAAGGAGCTGCAATTTTACGACACATTGATCAGCGGATACGACGTCATAACCACTAAGCCGTTTTAAAACGAAACTACAGGTTGAATTTCGCTGTAGATTCAAGCGAAACGTGTGTACAAATATCGCAGATGTCTTCATGATAGCGATGATGGTTCTCAAGGCGAATGTCTACTACCCAGTCGACCTCATTGGCTGCAGTGTCGCAGGCGGCTTCATCCTATGTGAGCCTCTACAACTTATTCATTTTCATGGGTTTAATGAATTACGCAGTAAGACATAAACAAACAAACACGAAATATTAATGGTATCCTGGACAAACGTAGGTTTTTAGAGAGAAAAGAAACCAACACGAAAAGTTACACGTTTCATGAACTGGCTTGATTTGTGCCTTTTGCAACTCACAACTTTTTAGTAACGATTATTTTTTTTTCCTCGTTTCCATGATTTATGGACACACGAATCTATTGTAGACATTAGAAGTTAATTTCCAGCTGATTCGAGCCATACGATCTCATTGGCTGATAATAACACCATTCAGATTGGTTGACGGAATTACCAGGATTGATCTTTGAAATGAATTGTACTTTTGGTCGAGCATTCTCCCATACGTGTAACATGTTTTTCGAAAAGAGGAAATGGACTGAGAGAAGGGATAGGAAAAGTATTGCAACAGTTTCAGGTGAAGTAGGCGATGCACAAGGCAGCAGTTCAACAGTCTGTCAAGACGTTGCTTGTAGTGGCCATTAGATCAACAGCTGAATACTGCCTATTTTCACTGCAGTATTTTTTAATGAAAACGCCCTTGGCTGCTGCAAATGAAGGGTTTTTATTTTCATAATTCACCCATACGCGTTTCGCCTTTTTCACAAAGTATCACCAGTGGGTGTCCAGAAATATTTACATGTTTCTCTTTACACATATAAGTAAGCATTTTGAATATGTACAAAATATTTCGTTTCTGATTCAAAAAAGTTCGTTTTTTGCTATAAAATGGTGCAATTACAGCACTTGCTACTCCATATTTGCCTCTTTCTGGCAACCAGATCGAAAAGTTCCACTATTTCCCGAAAAACTTCGCATTTTCATAATTTCACTGTAATCTGCTGTCATAACTGTCCAGATCCCTACTCAGGCATTAGATACTTGTTGTAGACGTACTCCTTCCCTACCTCTACCCGACATCCTTAAATTTCCTCTCGACAGCTCACTGCTCTGGAACACAAGTAAAATAGCGCGAATATGTTACTCAATATTTTAATGTTTTACAAGCTACCAGGTAAGTCTAAAAGCCTATTTTATTGTGATCATGGATTATTTTCCTGTGGTTGTGCTGTGAATGGATCACTTTTCATTCAGACCATCTGATATATATATAAGGGTGAATCACCTAACACTTGCACCGCAAATATTGCGGAAACGGAATGTGCGATTGATGTGCGGTTTTCACAGAATGGATTAGTAGTCAAGGACTCGTATTGTTAGCCAATATATATATATATATATATATATATATATATATAGAGAGAGAGAGAGAGAGAGAGAGACAGACAGAGGGAGAGAGAGTGGGGGGGGGGAGAAGACGGACAAACAGAGAGAGAGAGCGGGAGGGACGGACAAACGGAGAGAGAGAACAGTAAGAAAAGAATAATCAAACGATTCCCTGACTGTATACAGGCGCTATAATATAAGCAGAAACAGAAAGAAAAGTGGTAGCTAACAGTACCAGTAAAACCACACTGAGTAAACTAACATTTTTAAAAAGAACCCTTTGGAGGGTCTAAATCCTTGCAGTGAAAAATATGATTGTGGAGCGTGAGGCACCCTTGAATTCAACGTAGCAGGTGTGTTAAGACGATTTCATACGATATCCTAAGTGAAGCCAGAAACTAATTTTAAAATAGCAAAATCTGAAGTACCTAAACAGATTTTGTTATTACATATCTAATATTTGCGTTAACTAATAATTAAACTGTATGCTGCAATCGCTGAATATTTTTGGAACACAAAACACATGGAATTTTTTACCAACCACGAAATCAATTTTAAGTCTAAGAGTAGAAATTTATCCATTAACCGAGTAATAATTATTTTATATACGTTATACGAAACAACAAAAGTACTATCAGCGATCGAGAATATCTCAGTTATGTTTTCACTGTTAAATTGGGCTATGGCTAAAAAATACCGAGAGTCTGCATTGGAGTAAGTATCGCAGTGGAGGGAAATCAGATAACTGTTTTTCATATATAAAATAAAGTGGATTGCAGGCGTCTATGATTCAACACTTCGTTCGCCCTGTTTCGCAGAGCACTCGAGAGGAAACGTTTTTATCGATATGCACTACAACGCAGAGTCTGCCAGCTGGACAGCGACCAAAAGTGAACAGGCGTCGTTCCCACGCGTCACGGAATATCGAATATCTGTTGACGTACGGTGACACCACCTCTCCTGCAATGGTGCGAACATTTTTGTTCCAGTAATAGTGAACTAAGCGTAGAACGGGTCCGCAACTTTTTGCCGGGGTACCAATGAGCAAACGCTGTGGAAGAAAACGTCCTCGTCTTTCAGTCACGCCACATTCCAGACTTCCATCCTTCGTGCATTCACATTGCTCCAGTGTTCTTCCCACTCTTCTTCCCCATAATGCCCGTATACCCACCCCACTATTGTTCCTTCTCTCTCTCGTTTACCTACCATGAACAAATTTCTCGCATCTTACCGCCTTAATGGCCCTTTCGTTTTAACCTATTCACTCTCGCCTGCACCCTCTCGTCTGTAACAGTTTCCGTAACAGTCGCCGCCTCCAGATCTACATTCACATTCCCCCGCTGTTCCATAGCTCTTCTTTATCCCGCATCATTTCTCATTCTCGCATACAACTTCCCGCTCTCACCTTAATACTGCCATTTGCGCTCACTATTGTCTTTTTAACACCATTACTATGTCTTTGAGACAATGTCTCCCTGAAAACAGTGTTACTATCAGACTGTGTTTTAGAGACCAATTTGGCCAACTAACATTTCTAAACTATAAATATAAGTAAGTAAATAATTTGAAAATATTTAAAATATGCTGTCTGAATTAAATAACATTCACTGCCTTCTAGAATTTCTAGAAGGCAGTGAATGTACAACAATTTGAAAGAAACCTTTCTCCATAAATGTCTTCCCACTGTGCTATCAGAACATAATCTTGAAGAATAAATTCGATAGCAAGTTCATCGATTTTCATATTTGGAAAGCGGAATTATGAAGCAAACCATGGACAAAAGCTCTATTAAACTTATACATTCAAATTTTTAAATGTTTGTGAACATTAAGGACCAAACTGCTGAGGCCATCCGTCCCTAGGCTTAGAAACTATTTAACTAACTTAGACTAACGACAAAAAAATTTACCTATGACTGAGAGATCACCTGAATCTCCAACATTACTCATCGACAGCGCGGCTTCCCGAAATGCGAACTTAGACGGTAAACTGCATATGTTAAGAGCTATGACAGAAACACGACAGCTAACCTCTTCGAAAGGATGAGAAAGGTACTACAGTTCAGTTATTATGAGTTTGTTATGCTACGTAATTGTATCAGTGTTAGCAGTCTCTCCAGAATGTATCTGGTTTCTTTTTCAGTATGCAAGACTTAATTCGAATAACGAGTCAATAACAAGCAAATGTCTGTAGCAGACATTGCAATAGTCTATCTTCATATTCGAAAAAACTGAGGATAATCAATGTTCTAAATAATCCTTGACCAACGTCATAGCTACTACGAGTATTAGAGTCATAAATAGTTCTCCTATTCTCTATGGCGCAGAAGTCAGCTTTGTGAATTAAACAATCTTTAATAAATTCGTTGGTAGCACTAACGTTAAATATTCAAGATTTTTTAATTTGTAAGCATTGTTGCAGGCTATCTACCATACGCGATACATCGTGTTGCTAGCGAGACACAAAGACATACGGGAAATAGGAACTGTAGTATCGTTTTACTTATCAACGCAAGATTATTTCTTCTTTCTGCTATTAAATACAAAACAAAGTTGCAAATTGTCTCAGTAGATATATTTTCTAAATTAAAAAAATTACAAGTGTTTAAAAGTATTGAACGATATTCTTATGAATGACACTTTCGGAATCAAATTATTTATGAGGTGCGGCAGAAAAAACATTACATTCACACCACATAATATTTGTTAGCTTTGAAGAAGCCATGCCTCTGCACTGTGACCTGTTATTTTCCACAGTCGCTTTTCTTGCAGGTGTAAACCATGTTGAAATATTTAGGCCAGTGGTGTCACTGGTTGAACTTATTCCGTCCTCTTCCCTTTCTTCGCTTTCGACCTGATAGATTCATAAAATGTAGTCACAGGGACCCGATGTATCATGTACAGGGTATCGCAGTTAAATGTTCCACACCAAAGATCTCTGGAGCAATAGGTATTAAAAAAAGTGACACACAGGTAGAAACTTACGGCAGGGACTTGTGATAGTAAGTACAGTGAGATGGATTTAAACGTGAGCTTTTTTTTTAATCGATACCCCATGTTACTACTTATGCGATCAGTAGCACGAAAAATCATAAAAAATAAAGGCATTAGTTGTATCGTAATAAGTCAATAGTAATTCGAAGCGAATTTAACGTTTTAAATAAATGAAGCGCGTCCCGAAACTCAAGTGTGAACCCCAAGCCGTGTGATTGACAGACGTCATCATAATTTAATAGTTAACAAGAGGTCCGAATGCAAATTATAAGGTTTGCTGTCGCAAACAGTGTCCCTCTTGCATATTTTGACGCGGCGGAGTGGACGATCGCTCTAAGACGCCTTGCCGCGGAGTGGCGGTTGCTCACAGTCTGAGGTTCGAGTCCTCACTCGGGGATGGGTGTATACGTTGTCCTTAGGTTAGTTTAAATAGTTTGTAAGTGTAGGGACTGATGACCATAGAAGTTAAGTCCTATACATTTATAATCACTTGAACATTTTTTAATATTATAACTATCTACGTACACTCCGTGGAAAATTATGTAAAGCTATACGAAACATCAATAATGCTCAAATGAGTAAACCCTTTCCTTATTTCTGTCAGTGGCACATAAAACGCTAATCTTCCTACCTTCTTTCCTCTCGATATTTTGCATTGTAAATGACGGGAAGTTTTTTACTTTTTTGTTTTTATTTTATTTTATTTATTTATTTATTTTTAAATTTCCAGACTAGCAAATAACAGAGTAAATAGCAATATCTACTGCGTTTGTCTCATAATAGCATGTTTATGTTGATAATTATGTTTGTCTACGTTTTATAATGTCACGTAGTTTCATAAGCGCCTGCCGTATCTTCATGCCTGTGGAAGTCGTTTTTCCAAATCTACTGTTGTCCCAGAGATATTTCAGGACAAAAGTTGAAGTGGATAATCGTGTATAGTACATTACCACCAAACGGTTTTTCGGAAGGAAAATCGTCTTTGACATCACTTTCTTTGATGAAATTTGTATTTGGGGAACTCTGGAATCCATTTTAGAACTACTTTAGAAATAATAAAAAATAAATCAAAATCCGCGGTGGAATGGCCGAGCGTTCTAAGCCGCCTTGCTGCGGCTCGCCGTCGGAAGTTCGAGTCCTCCCTCGGGCATAGGGTAAGGGGGGTTTAAGTTAGTGTAACTAGCTTGTGAGCCTAGTCACTGATATCCAAAGTAGTTAACTGCCATAGATTTAAAAATATTTGAACATTTCAGAAATTAACATTATTAAACTTTCTTTTTTGAATCCATGTTTAAACACTAAAAATGAGTTGTTGCTGTCTGCCTCTTAACTAGCAGTCATCGCCAGTATTACGAGCAAGTGAACTGTTTGTTTTTCGGTGTGTATCGAATATGTCGGAGACGTTGTTCTTAAGATATCCGGTACACAATCTTTATTGTTGTCGTTGTGGTCTGACTTGATGCAGGTCTTCACGCTTCCCTGTCCTGTGCAAGCATTTTCATCTGCGAATTAGAACGGCAAGCTACATAATTTTTAACCTGCTTACTGTATGCGTCTCTCGGTCTCCCTCTACAATTATTACCCCATACACTTCTTTCCAAGGCTACGTTCACCATTCCTTCAAGTCTCAAAATGTGTCCCACCAACCTATCCCTTCTCTTAGTCAGTGAAGGCCATAAACTCCTTTTCTCCCCAATTTTGTTGAGCACCTTCTCATTAGTAATGTGATCTACCTATCTAATGTTTATCAGTCGTCTGTAGCACCACGTTTCAAAACCTTCTATCATCTTTTTGTCTCAGCTTCTTATCGCCCACGCTTCACTCCCATACAATGCTACACTCGCGACAAATGCTTTCAGAAAGGATTTCCTAACATATAAATTGAAATTGGATGTAAACAAACTTCGTTTCTTCAGAAAACCTTTTCTTCCCATAGCCGTTCTGCATTTTATGTCGTATTTACTTTGATCATCAGAAGTTATTTTGCTAGCTAATACCAAAACGTCTCAATTACTTTTATTGCTTCGTTATCTAATCTAAATGTTTCAACATCGCATAATTTACTGACACTGCAGTCCGTTACCTTTGTTTTACTCTTGTTGATATTCATCTTATTCCCTCCTGTAAAGACAGTGTCCATTCCGTTCAGCTGTTCTTCCAAGTCCCTTGTTGTCTCTGACAGAAGTACTGTGTAATGTGAATGAATGTAATTAACAGGATGTATCGTATTAAATATGATATACGGGGACGCTATAGGATAAACAGGCGGGTTCACACATTATAACCTCCCACCTCTACATCTTCGGTAAGATAATACTACTGAAGTATAGACCAGTGTGCTTAATGTTCCTAATCAGGTGGAAAGGCTATGGTTCATTAAGCCCGTGATGTAATGGAGTTTAAAACCGGAACGTTGCTGCACCTTTATACTTCACACAACAGTTGATCGGTGACAGGGAAAAAGTCATAACAAAAAGTGATTTATATTTCATAAATGCAGAAGAAACAGAATGCGATAAATAATTGAAAAAACAAATGATTTTATGGTCGCCAGCTCGATGTACGAGAGAAAACATTCAGTGAAAAGTTGAAGCAAACAATGTTAATTACCGATCTAAAAATTACGTAAATAGGAGGGCACAAAATTCGTACTACGGGGACCATTGACACAGTAGCTGGAAAAACAAGACAACAACGTGAAAATAGCGCCAGAGCAATTTTAGTATACGGGAAAGATGAGTATTTCACCTTAATAGTTATTATTCAAGTAAAACTAAATAATCAGTTGATCGTTTAGCATGTTCAAAGTTTTCTTTGAAATGGAGGGATCGTAAATGAATAACAAACGGTAGTGATACGTTTTGCAGTTATTCACGTAAATGATTTTGGTTAGTTTGGAATAAATAGTTATACTATTCAAATGTGTCCTTTTGTGAGCATATATATAATAATTATCTGCCATGAAATACCACAGCAAATAATTTTTCATTGCAGTGACTTATAAAATAATTTGTCATGGTAAAGTGCATTAAGCAAAAGCTTTTAACAGTATTGCTTGTCCTTCTATAGTCTTGATAAGGGTTAGGAAGTCCTACAACTAGCAATACTGGTACTTTTAACTCAACTTTGCTTTGCTGACAAGGTCTTGGGCAAATTAACTATATTTCAACTGGCAAAATTAAGAAAATCAAAACCTAGTTCTTTCTTATCCTTACTGCATATCGGTAAAATGACGGTTAGGAAGGAACCTGTCTGATCAATGACTGTGGTCACATAGTTAGTTTCTTAAGCCTGTACCGTACATTCATGCCTGTCTTTAAGGCGGGTTCTAAATTAACAGGTTTCACACTACTGATCATTGTTTCATCAATACGTTGGTTAGTCATACATGCTAATTATGATAAACTGGTCGTATCTTACTTTATCTATACGACGTGGTGATGCTGCAGCATAATGTTGGCACTTAACAATTGGCAGACACAGGATCTTCTTGGCGACGAAATAACAACTGAGAATTTTAACCCACTGCATGCCTCTTGATGTGTGCTTACTGAAAACGTATGCTGCGCCCATGCAAACAATTAGTATTGTTTACATGGTTAAGGTTTCCGAGCCTTTTGCAGCTGCAAATTAGTGTAATTGAGAACAGACGCGTTTCGATTTATTTTAAAGTACCTTCCGAAGTAAAGTATTTATGTTGCTGTCTTCATGTCTTTTTTGTAGCATCACATTGCCACTTGCTGTCACCGTTTTCAATTACACATTTTCATAAAATTTTCCGAAAACTTGCCATTTCTCTATGTCTGGCGACATGTGTTATATTTCTTGTTCGCCGTTTACTTTTCTTGTGCAAAGCCAATACCCAAGTCTAGCTACATGCTCTCTACGAGGCACCACTACTCATACCGACTGACTGTTGAGTTCGACACTTTTTGGCAACTTGCAACAACGCTCACTCCGTGCTACCAGCGATAATACGCCCTGCTTGACAGATGATTTTGTACAATATCAAAGTCCTGACTAAATAGGCGTATCTACATAAATATTTAAATACAACATTAAAATTGAATTTAACCAGCAGAAACAGATAAAAGGTAATAAACACACAATAAATCACACGGTTGTATTACAAAAAATAAGCTTTTACCTCTTAACCCATTCCATCGGTATACACATGGATGAAAAGTGGCGTTGGTCATTGTGTTGTTGTGCCCTAACACTAAAGATTAAACCATAATAGTGAATAATTACTGTCTTTTGCTGTATCCATGGCAGCTTATGTGAATCTATAGTTAGCGGATAATAATATACCATAAAGTAACTGATCATCTCTGCGTTGCGACCGAAAACTAAATAACTTTAGGCTGACTCCAAACGTTAGTTTCGTTCATGGCAACGACCATTGTCTCGAAACCATCGAGCTGCGAGAAGTATTTCACAGATCGGGTTCACAGAAACATTATTCGTTATCCGTTGCAGTATATTTCTGGCATGTCAGATTTTCGGTCAGAAAATTATTTTGAAGCTCCCCGTCTCTTCCTAAGTTTACACAAATCTCCGACGGAGAAATTAGTGCACTTGCGACGAGGCAGTCTTGGAAAGAAAATCAATGTCAGGAACTGGAATCTAATGACCACACTCCTTTTTGACAGCCTTCTACTGTACTGTCGACTGTCCAAACACAAAGAAAGACCAGAGATATTTATTAAGCAGGTAATACGTTGCACAAAGTGTATGTGAATGAGAAGTCGGCTAGTCTAAAGTGAGTCGGATATCAAAATTGTATTTTGTCGTCGTTGTTGGTTACTATGTCGTTCCACTCACACCATTGAACAAGAGAAGATCTGGATGTGTTTTTGAGGCATACAGTCAACTCTACTTCCATGTATTAGTGAAGAGGATCTGGTATAGCAGCGAGTGGTGCATTCCAGAGCAGTCATTCCGCAATCATCGAAAACTTGTTTTCGATAAGCGAGAAATCGTCAGAAGAGGTAGGCTTGAGCATGAATGCAATACCACGGGCGACGAAGCACTTTCGAACATCGCGTGCCACTTGTTCTTGTTGCACTGGGTACGTTGGAAAGCTCCGAACGTGTTTGAGGCATATATCCTTGACATTGGTCAGTAGCTGAATTTTGGAACTCATTTTATGTTCGCATACTAAGTCGACTGTGGAGACCAGAAATCAACTTTTGTAGGAAACAACGAGACTTCCGAAAGCAACGATAATGTGATACACAACTCACGCTATTCGTCCATGCTATCCAGAGTGCAGTTGGTACTGGGTCCCAGGTCGATGCCGTGTTTCTTGATTTCCGCAAGGCGTTCGATACCGTTCCACGCCGTCGCCTGATGAACAAAGCGCGACCATACGGATTATCATATTAACTGTGAGGCTGCACTGAGGCGTTTCTAGCTAACAGAACGCAGCATGTCATCCTCAACGAGGAGAAGTCTTCTGATCTTTATGTGACCTCTGGCATGTCCCAGGAAAGTGTTACACGACCTTCACTTTTCACAGTATACAGGGTGAATCACCTAACACTTGCACCGCAAATATTGCGGAAACGGAAAGTGCGATTGATTCGCGGTTTTCATAGAATGGATTGGTAGTCAGGGGCTCGTATTTTTCGCCAACAAACAGATTATAACATTCCTTAAAAAGTGTATATTTTGTGCAAACATGCAGTTTTTTAAACGGAACAATGGTTGTTTCTGTCATGCACTGGGATTGCTGACACCAGCTGTCTGCAAAGAGTTTTGAATGACTTTTTTATCACATTTAGTTTGGCAGCTACGACCGTTGAAAGTTTCGGCGTCGGAGGCTGCGATAGCGTAGCTCACTTGCCGGGGCCGGCCGCGGTGGCCGAGGGGACTGAGGCGCTCCAGTCACGGCGTGAACGGCCACTACGATCGGGGGTTCGAATCCCCCCTTTGGCATGGATATTTGTGCCGTCCTTAATATTAGCTAGTTTATAAGTAGTTTGTAAGTTTAGGGACTGATGACCCTGTAGTTAAGTCCCATAAGCTTCACAAACATTTGAATATTTGAACATTTTGACTGGCCGCGTGGTTAGCCCCTGGGGCACGTCCCACTGTGTCATGACCACTAACCAGTAAACTACGCTGTCGTATCCTCCGCCACCAAACTTTGAATGGTTGTTGCTGCCAAACTAAACATGATACAAATTTCATTCAAAATTCTTTGTACACAGCTGGTGTCAAAACGTCCAGTGCATGATAGAAACAACCATTTTTCCATTTGAAATTTTGTATGTTTGCATAAAAATATACTTTCTAGGTATCAATCTGTTTATTGGCTAACAATACGACTCCTTGACTACCAATCCATTCCGTGGAAACCGCACATCAATCGCACTTTCCGTTTCCGCATTATTTGCAGTGCAAGTGTTAGGTGATTCACCCTTGAATATAAATGACTTCGTAGATAACATCGGAAGTTCAGTGAGGCTTTTCGCTGATGATGCTGTAGATTATACAGAAGTCGCAAGACTGGAAAAGGGAATGCAAATGCAGAATGATGTGCCGTTTACTGACTCGTGGTGTAAAACATGGCATTCGCACCTCAACATAAACTAGTATAAAGTGCTGATATCCTTCATTACATAACTGCGCAATGGCAGGGCACATACTGGAAGCAGTTAGTTTCATAAAATAAGGAGCGAGCTGAAATTGAACGGCCAGATAAAATCTGTCGTGGGTAAAGCAAACACCAGACTGAGATTTATTGGGAGAACCCTCAAGAAGAGTATTCCATCGGCCGTAGCTTGAGTATTGGTCATCATTGTAGGACCCGTATCAGGTAAGTTTAATAGAATACATAGAGAAGTTCCAACGGTGAGTGGCACGTTTCGTTACGGGCTCATTTAGTAAGTGTCACTACTAAAGAAACTGTATACTTTACGCTTGTCCGTCCTTTTATGGAGTATTGCTGCCCAGTGTGGGATCCTTATCAGGTGGCTTTGATGGAGGACATCGAAAGAGTCCAAAGAAGGGCAGCTCGTTTCGTATTTCACGATACAGGGGAAACAGTGTTACGGAAATGATACAGGATCTGGGATGGGAATCATTACAACAACGGCGCTTATCTCTGCGGCGTGGGCTACTTACGAAACTACAATCGCCAACATTATCTTCCGAATGCGAAAATATATTGTTGACTCCCACTTACATAGGTAGAAACGATCATCATAATAAAATACGAGAAATCAGAGACCGAACGGAGAGATTTAGGTGTTCATTCTTCCCGCGCGCTATTCGATGAACCCTCTGCCAGGCACTTAAATGTGATTTGCAAAGTATCCCATGTAGATAAATACATGTAGATGTAGATGTCACAGAGATGATTAAGTAACTCGAGTGGCAGACGCTGCAAGAGAGGCGTTCTGTATCGCGGCACGCGCTTTTGTCAAAGATCCAAGTCCAAATTTCTCATGAGTTGTCAACCAAACTATTACTTCCTTCTAGATATATGTCGCAATCCGACCACAAGGATAAGATCAGAGTGATTTGGACATAAACAGAGGCATACATGCACTCATTTTTCCTGCGAACCATACGTGAGGAATAGAAGGAAGTGACTATGGTACACAAAGTGTACTCCGCCACACACTGCGTACGTGAATGTAGATGTAGAACAGTCTCAATATTTCAGACAAGTACTGCTGGATAGCGGGTTGCTGAAGTGGAATCCAATACCGCCGCCAAACCATAAAATCGTGCTCGTTGGTACAAAACATATTGTTTCAAAGCCTACTCTGCCTGCACCACCACTATAGTAGGATTGGTGTCTGGATACACCGTATTGAGAGTCTGCACCCTGTAATATGGTTTGTGGTGGTACTGTATTTCTATTCTTGGAACTGACTATTACTCTTGTCGATACAACAACAGCCAGCGTTGCATCTCTGAAGTATTAGAACCTCTAGCCCTCCCATACCTTCCGAGTCACATTGCAACACGTTAACGTGCGACGACAAGTGGCAAGCAATGTTTAATACCTGATTGTCACGAATTCCGGGCAACTACTATGTCTCGTACTAAATAATTGAGTATACTAAGTCATACAGGCATCGAGAGACCTATTAGGAACAGACCGGCTACCAGGTGTCAAGGATGCGCCAGACAGTTCACCGAAGCAATCAATCTACATGCAGGTCAGAAATGTATAGCAATTCAATTCGTGATATCCACATAGTATTACTACTACTACTACTACTACTACTTTACGAGTTCAGGCCCAGTGGACCGCGCGATGATATAATCATTGCGTTTCTTCACTGTTTGTTTCCAGTTATTTCAGGCCTCAAGTTATTGCAGGTCTTCTCTTATCTCGTCCATCCATCTCTTCCTTGGTCGTCCCAGTAGTCTTTTGCCTGTTGGTATCATCTCCATGGCCATCCTAGGCCATCGCTCTTCTACTTCTCATCAAGCCCACAATGTTCGGTTCATTATACAGTTGTTCTAATTCTATATTGTGCCTTCTTCTCCCTTCTCCCGTTATGTTGTAATGAACCGGTCCAAGTATTTTCCTCAGCATCTCCTTTCAAAAACTGCGAGCCGTTTTAATTCCTGTTTTCTAGTGCTCTAGCATTGACAGCCATATAGAATGACAGGAAGAATTAATGTATTGCACAACCTCAGTCTGAGGGATCGTGATATGCTCCGGTAAGTCAAATTGTTGTGTAGTGAGTGCAAACATCTACTACCCGCTTGAATTTTTGCCTTTATTTCCATTTCAGACGATGAATTTTCTGAAATTATGCTTCCAATATATTAAAAATCCTTTAATTTTTTGTGGGTGTTATTCTCCACAGTATTACGCAGAATTGAATGAGTGATAGAGATGGTATCACTAGGGTTATATATATGACAGCATGTGCTTTCTTTGAGCACATTGAACGGCTACGCCCACAGACAATTTTTATTTTGTGAATATCCTCGAATAAGTACCGGGGTGATAAAAAAGTCAGTATAAATTTGAAAACTTAATAAATCACGGAATAATGTAGATAGAAAAGTAAAATTTGACACACATGTTTGCAATGACATGAGAGTTTATTAAACCACAAAAAAAAGTATTGCTAGACGCGTGAAAGATCTCTTGCGCGCGTCGTTTGGTGATGATCGTGTGCTCAGCCGCCACTTTCGTCATGCTTGGCCTCCAAATGTTCAAAATGTTTGTATAGCTTATGGGACTTAACTACGGGGTCATCAGTCCCTAAACTTAGAAACTATTTATGAACTAGCTAACACTAAGGACGGCACAAATATCCATGCCTCAGGGGGGATTCGAATCCCCGACCGTAGCGGCCGTGCAGACGCGCCGCAATCCCCTCGGCCACCGCGAGTTGGTCCCCCAGGTCCCCAGACCTCAATTCGTGCGATTATTGGCTTTGGGGTTAACTTGAAGTCGTAAGTGTATCGTGATCGACCGACACCTCTAGGGATGGTGAAAGACAACATCGAACACCAATGCCTCACCATAACTCCGGACATGCTTTACAGTCATGTTCACAAAAATATCCCTCGACTACAGCTATTGTTGAGGATTGATGGTGAACATCTCCTGCAAATATTATGCTAATTATTGCTTTTCTGATCAGATGAAGTGCCATCTGTCGTCCATTCTTTGAACTTTTTTTTCCTCTAATAAAACCCCATGTCATTCGAAGAATGTGTGTCAATTTTTACCTCTCTATCTACATTATTCCGTGATTTATTAAGTTTTCGATTTTATACTGACTTTTTGATCACCCGGTACTTTACAAATTAAATTTCATTGGTCTCCACGAATAATTAATACTAACACCGGTATTTCAATTTTCATGTACACACTCTTAGTATTGCGGTACACGCAGAGTGCAGAATCGTATGATAATCTGTCCCTTGGATAGGATTTGAAGCCGGTAAAAATGTTCATACGTTGCCACAGTCAGCTTGATTTGATTTGATTTTCTCAGGGAAGCCAAAACAGTCTTGGTCCAACCTGCCACTGCCCGCACCGAAACTATTGTGCGGTATCGCTCCCTGTATATCTAGTGATGCCGTTGAACAGTGCAAGGAGTCCCTTTACCAGTTCTTTATTAGACACAATTTCTTCGGGTCTGGTTGTCCCAAATATTCTGTGCCTTTTACTCTCCAATGCAATGCATTCGAAGATTAGATGTGATGCAGTTTCATAACTGTCATCACAGATCCTACATTTAGAGTCCTCTTCTGTTATTCCCATTGTATGTAGGTGTTTTTTTTTTTTTTTTTTTTTTTTTTTTTTTTTTTTTTTTTTTTTTTTTTTTTTTTTTTTTAATTCTCATGGCTTGTAAAAAATCCAACCATGAGTCTAATCTCTCTCTGTTCAGGCCCAGGATTGCAGAGCTTCTTTTAAAACATGGCTTTGGCATCATTACCTTACCATGTTTTTGTTGATAGACTATGATCCAATATTCTACGTGCTGTCTTCTGAGCCAGTTACGTAGCTCCAATTTGATCATTGCCTTGGTGATTGTCAGGACAGGTTCCGGTCCAATAAATGGAGACTCTGCCCCCATCCTGGCTAATCTGTCAGCATGTTCGTTGCCACTGATCCCCGAGTGGCCAGAGACCCACAATAGGTTTACTCTATTGCTTTCCCCTACCTCCACCAGAACCCTGTGACATTCAGCAACAATTTTAGATCTTGACATAAAAGTTTTCTGGGTGTTGTACCGCGTCATGATGTAAGGCTATTACTTAAATAACCGACGTTTCGGCTAACGTTACAGTGGCATTCATCTGGGTATACTGATGTGAGCTGGTTGTTACTACACTTTATATTACTTTCATTTAGACATTACGTCATAATTTTAAAAAATAAGAGATGTTATTGGTGAATTTTTTGGCGGAATAATGGAACTTTATTGTGATAGGATGCTGAGGTGGAGGGAGTGGGGGATAGCCGTTGCTTCTTGCGTAGCGAGACATGATTCGTGTTCATCGGCGAATGGGTTGAGGGCTTCCGTTTCTCTCCTGCTGGCCGTGGGCCGCGCGGCGGCAGTAGCTTGCTGGTGACGCTCGCGTGTTGTGTTGTCAGTGCGGCCTATTTCGCTGTGATGGCCGGTAGCCAAGAGGGGGCAAGCCTGAGTCCATCTTCTCTATTCATGTTATTAGGGCTTTTTACAATTTCGATGGCTCCCCTTATCTTGCGTTTAACCATCCCTGGTTGCTTGGCGAGTATTCTGGCATCGTTAAATTTTATATTTTTGCTGCAATCTTGCTGGTGTTCGGCTACTGCAGATTTATTGTGTTGGCCTAATCGAATGTAGCGTTCATGTTCACGTATGCGTGTTGCCACTGCCCTCCCTGTCTCACCTATGTATACTTCCCCACACTCGCATTCCACCTTGTATACTCCTGATGCGTATAGTGCCTCTATGTTGTCCTTTGTGGAACCAAGTACATCCTTGATCTTGTGACTATTATAGAAGACGGGCTGGACTCCAACTCGGCGAAGATGTTTAGCAATCCGATCTGTGACGTTTTCTACATACGGTAAGCGTGCTGCTGGCTGCTTTTTATTGACCTCCTGCCTACTGCTGTTTCTTTTATTTGTGTCCCTGGCGGTGTGACTCACTCTATGGTTGTAGCCATTTGCCAGAAATGTTGTTTCTAGTTTGTTGAGCTCAGCTGTTTTGTTGTCTTCATCACTTAGTCGCTGCGCGCGAAACGTCAGTGAGCGAATAACAGAGTTCTTCTGTGCTGGCTGGTGGTTTGATTGGGCGTGCAAATACCTGCTGGTATGTGTAGGCTTCCGATATACCCTGTGCCCAAGTGTGACGTTGTTGCAGGAGCTGCCGCTGATCTCAGGGCTGCCAACAGTCAGCTTATTACGTCATACATCTTTGTGAGATGAGCATGTCTGCTAATCATTTTGATGAATCTGTATGAAGACTAATAAATTGGTCTCAGCAGTCGCGGTCCAGCAAATCTCGAAAATTGTTCGTCAGAGCCCCGTCACAGAGACGCCGACAAAGAGTGAAATGCTCGGAGATGTCTTGCCTGCCCCCCCCCCTCCTTTGCTTTAGGGTATCAGAGACGTCCTCGCCGATGGCCCCCGCAGCACGGGGCCACTAACGAGCAGCTGCACGTGGCGGCACGAGGCCCACCAGTCCGTTCGTTAATATTGGAGCAGAAAGGAAAGGAAAGGAAAGGAAAGGAAAGGAACCACTGCTTAGGTTGTCAGCGACAGAAGGCGCCGTCACGTGGCAGTTGTCTGCCCTAAACGAGCGCTGTCCAGTTTTCTTGTAGCTGTTGAAGTGACTCGGATGTATATAATTTCCACTTAGCTGAGGCTTTCAACAACAGAGGTCCGAGAACAATGTGTAAACACCGCGAAAAACATACAACGAAATAACAACTCATAAGATCGCACACGCAAAGTAACAAACGTCGGTCGAATGGCTGAGCTGTCATATGTTCTCCAGTCATCCACCTCGCGACTTGTTTATGGCTGCGCGAGAGAAATCAACAGTCTTTGAGTGTGGAATTACGTCTACATCTACATAGATACTCTGCAAATCACATTTAAGTGCCTGACAGAGGGTTCGTTAACCACTTTCATAACCTTTCTCTACCGTTCCATTCTCTAATAGCGCGAGGGAAGAAAGAACACCTAAATCGTCCCGTTTTCGTTCTGATTTCTCTTATTTTATTGGGATGCTACGTGGGATGCTACGTGGGTGCTAGCAAAATATTTTCACTGTCAGAAGTAAAAGTCGGTGATTGAAACTTCGCAAACAGATCACGCCGCAATGAATAACGTCTTTCTTTTATGATTTCCACCCCAATTCGTACAACATTTCTGTGATGCTTTCCCCCCGTAACGTAACAAAACAAAACGAGCTGCCCTTCTCTGAACCTTCTCAATGTCTTCCGTCAGTCCCACCTGGTGAGGGTCCCACAAGGGGCAACAGTACGCCAGGAGAGGACGCACAAGTGTGATGTAGGCAGTCTCTTTGGTGGAGCTGGTGCATCTTTGCAGCGTTCTGCCAATGAAACGTAACCTTTGGTTCGCCTTCCCCACAATATTTCCAATGTTCTCTCCAGTCTAAGTTGTTCGTAATTGTAACTCCTAGGTATTTGGTGCAAATTACGACCTTAAATTTTGACTGATTTATCACGTAATTGATGTTCGCATTTTTCTTTATTTAGTGTCAACTGTCAATTTTCGCAATGTAGAAATTTTATCTAAATCGCTTTGTAGTTGCTTTTGATCCTATGTTGACTTCACTAAACGATAAACGACAGCATCATCCTCCAACAGTCTAAGGGAGCTATTCAGATTGTCTCCTAAATCGTTTATAAACACAAGGAAGAGTAAGTGACGTATAACGCTTCCCTGGGAAACGCCAGATATCGCTTGTGTATTAATCGATGACTTACCGTCAATTACAACGAACTGTATTCCTTCTGATAGCAAATCGTGAATCCGATCGCACAATTGGGGAGATATTTTATAAGCACAGTCGGTGCTAGACTCACGGAACATTCCATTTCATAACTTGTAAAGCAATAAGATAATTCATTATTCAGAAATCCACAGGGTCAACGGTGCGTCTAGCATACTACCAGATTTCTACATCTTCATAAATACTAATCACTTATATAAGAATAACAGGGGGTTATTGAACCGCTCTTATGATGTTCTCTACAGTTGTATTCTCTAATAGTGTGCAGGAGGAAGAAACACTTAAATCTTTCCGTTGCCGATCTGATTTATCTTATTTTATTATGATGATCGTGTTTTCCTGTGCAGGTGGGAGCATCCCGAAGAGAAAGATTATGAAAGAAATTTCGCAAATCAGTCTCGCCGCAATGAATAACGCCTTTCTTTTCATTAATTCCAACCTAAGTCGTGCTTTATTATTGACTTCTCTGAACTTTCTCTACACCAGTCGTCAGTCCCACTAGGTGAAGATCGCACTATCCGCAGCAATACTCCAAATTAGGATGCACAAGTGCAGTGTAAGGAGTTTCTTTAGAACCACTATTGCAACCTCCCAGTGTTCTTACAATTAATCGTAGCTTTTGGTTCGCCTTTGTTATAAACCAGCTGTTTCACGTTTGCTAAATTTCATACAAGTTATTTACACAGGAATGGAAAACGCAGTAGACTTTGACCTCGGACAGGATCAATTTGAATTTACGACTTTCCTTGAAAAATAGGCGAATAAAAGTCTAACATACTTATCTACCTTTTGTAGACATGGGGAAAGCGTTTGACAATATTCACTGGATAGTACTCCTTGAAATTATAAAGGAAGCAGAAGTAAAATATATGGAACTAAAAGTTGTGTACAACTTGTACTAAGAGCAGGTAGCAGTTATAAGAGTCGAAGGTATGAAAGGGAAGCATTGATTGAAAAGAGAGTGAGGTGCAGTTGTTCACTTTCCTGAATATGGTTCAATTTGTACATTGAAGAAGCAAGGTAAATTTGAAGAAGAAATTAAAGTTCAGGATGAAGAAATAAAGGCTTTGATTTTTGCTGATGACATTGTAATTCTGTCAGACGTTAAAGGACCTGGAAGAGCAGTTGAAAGGAATGGACAGTATCTTGAATGGAGCGTGTAAGGATGAACGTTAAAAAGGGCAAAACTAGGGTAATGTAATGTAGTATAAGAGAAACGAGCGATGCGAAAAGAAATTAGATTATGTAACGGAATCATAAAGGTAGTATATGAGTTTTGTTACTTGAACAGTAAAACAAGATACTATGGTCGCAGTGCAGATGACGTCAAATGTAGAATGCTATGGGAAGGACAGCGTTTTTGATAAAGAGAAATGTTTTAACAACGAATGTTAATTTAAGCGTTAGGAGGTCTTTTCTGAAGGCATTTGTGTGAAATGTTGCCTTGTACGGGAGTGAAACATGGGCGATAAAATGTTGAAAATTGGGTGGGTAGATCTCGTCACTAACGATGAGGTACTGAACAGAATTACAGAACTGGGTAGAAAAGAAACTTCTGGTATAGCTCTATCAAGAAAAGGGATCATAGACATCAAGGAAAGGTGATTTTAGCATGGTGGGAAGTGTGGGGTAAAAATCGCAGAGTTAGGCCAAAAGATGAATACAATAAACAGAGTCAAATGGATAAGAGTTGCCGTTTTTATGAGGAGAGCTGCATAAAACCATTCTGAGGACCGAAGATCTCAACAACGTGTGTAGAGTACCAGAAATTAAATTATGCACCGACGGGTAAATTTCTAAATTGTTTCACCATTAATATCCAGTGAGATATTGTGACCAAGTAGCGACTTTGGGGTGTAATATTTTTTCAATCCTGACTTGAGTAGTTAAATGTTTAACATTTTTTATTTAAACGTGTGCGTTTTGACTGTTGTGCAGAAAAAAAGAATCTTTTAAAGTTATAAAGCTGTGTCAATATGTCACGAAGGAGTTTTGAGTACCAAGATATCAGTGGGAAGAAGAAGAGAGAATTACCTAGAAGAAGAAATATCCAAACTGTTTCCCCTCCCACTGGTTTGATGCACTCAAGCTTAAAGAATATGTCAGCGGTACAAGTGGGTGAGATTATCGAGTGTAAAGTTATAACTGCAAATGTGAATGTGTTAAAGATTATGGTAATCAAACCATCGTTACTATATTTAGGCCTATTAATGTAGCAAATTCTTCAAGTGATAGTACCGAATATCAGTCAGTTGTGAATGGTCATAAATAACAGTTGTTTTTAGACTTTTGCTTATCATAATCCGGCAGTAAAATAAGAATGTAAATTATATAAACTTCACATTGACAAAACAAAGACTTTAGATTAGGACTATTGTGTTGATCGTCTTAAAATCTCTGTGTTAATTCTGAACAAAGAAAATTCAAGCATTCTCTCACGTTTTGTTTCGTTTACGTCATAATGAAAGATATAGTAATGCTGCACCTATAAAAGTATATAAATTTTCGCTTGAAAGCCACTTAACACAGAAATGAGGTAAACAGTGTGGACATTATAGATTTTTTTCAAATATTTTGACAGCGTTATCCGAATAAATAGCTCCTTTTATAAATATGCATTCAATGACACAAAACGTTTTTGGACAGTTTTATTATAGGAATATACGTGTCATTTATATCTCCGATTAGCTTAAACGCTTTATTAAAAGAACGAAAAAATCTTTAGATCACACATTCTACGAGTAACGCCAACACTACTGCTGCCCGGAAACACTGAATAATACTTTGCGAATAACGAAACGTTAATGCGCGACCAAATTCATATTAACTAATAGTTATCTACGACCACTTTTTATCTCAGAATATCAGTTTAAAATCTTTCAATGGTTAACATAGACATAAAGTTTAGACACAGATTTAACTTACAAAAACGTCAATGAAGAGCATAAAAAGAAAATAGATACTGTAAGCATATTGGCAAGGCCTTTTTACTGCGATCATCTAAGTTCGTTGGAAATAAGAGTAAAATATTTAATACGTATCTTCAAAATAAGCTTTATGCCAGTACAACAAAAACTCTATCTTTGTTAAAATATCGCTTTCACTAAGGGTATTCAAGTGTAATATTTGCCAACGAAAATCAAATTTAAATTCTATTCCTTCTTTACTGACAACCCATTAGGCATTATCCTTCGTAAATGTTTTTATATTCCAGTTTTACTTGTTAAATAATGAGGTAATAAAACAAAGAAGAAAATATGTAATCAGTAAAGGAAACTTTTAGTGAGAGAAAGAGAGGTAGGGAGACATAGAGACAGGGAGGGGTGTTGGTAAAGGAAATGTGGAGCTGAAAAAACGTTTTGTTACGTGATATCATTACATGTCATTGAATCAGGTGTCACGTTTTAGTGCATGAGGTGTACGTGAATGTTTATCACACTGCATAATTCTCTGGACGAATTTGGAGTACTAAAAGAGGAACTACAGACAGTTCTACTTGTTCTACTTGAGTAGTCTACTTGTAGTAGCTATTATCACATAGATTGAAGATAATACTTTTATACACCGACGTCGACATTAACCGCAAGTTTCAGAACAAGAGACGTCCTTTGGGTAGACACTTATGGCATTAGTGTCATATGTATAGCAGTTTATTTACACGAAAATTGTAATACGAAAACTGCCTTATCCGACATTATACTTTGGAGATAAGATATCCATCATGGAGAAGAAGTAAATTTTTTGCTTAACAGACAGAGTTTAGTGAATGAAAAATACTTTATTGTTGCTCGTGATCAGTAATGCCAGTTTTCTAAAGCTTGATGAAAACTTTCTGGCTGCTGTAAGAACGATCTTACGTATTTATGTTTCCTGCTTTACGTGTGCTGTTTTCACATTTTGTCAGTGGTTGAGTTCTTTTTGGAGTCGTTGAAGGGAAATTCCGGATTTTATTCCGTTTTCATCTTCAGTAGTGATCTAACCCACACATTGCGTCATAGGGCAAATGTAATTTTGCTGTTCCGCCGTAATTTTGCTGTTCCGCCACTCTAGATTTTTTTCGCATTTTTTTTCCATTCCAGATCAATTTGTGTAGCTTGTCAAATTGCTAAGCTGGATACTTAGTCCTTTGTTTGAATATTACAGCCAGGAACGCAGGTAAATGCTGACGAAAACTTCGACACTTCATGCTGATCCTTCGTTCCACCTGGCTATTGTATTTGATGTTAGATGTTGTGACTGTAACATTGCCCTAATTTAATTGTTGGTTCAAATTCCGCTTTTTACTTTCTAATGCACAACGAAACCATGACTTACACATGAATTTAGCTACTAGATAGAGATCTGGTGGCCTTACTAATTGTTTTAGAAGGAAGCTGTTGTACCAGAAATGCCAATTTTCTAAAATTTGATCGAAGCTTTATGGATAACGTTTAACATATCATTATGTTTACTACTTGTAATGTGATGGTTGTACATACTGTTGGGATTTACTTCTTACAGGTTTCTTAGAACCGTCGATTACAGTACACTATTTGAGTCGACTGATTTACCGACAGTGTCAAACTGTGTAGTGTTATTACAAATGACATTTCAACTGACGTAAATTTTATAACACAACCCAACTTAATTGAAAACAGGAAAGACGCGGCGGGGCGAACGAGAGCGTTGAGGCGCTCTGCTACGATGCGCGAGGCCGTTCCCCGTGGGGGTTCGAATCCCCCCCCCCCATGGGGCATGGATGTTTGTTTCGTCTTTAGTATAAGCTAGTTCATATGTAGTTTGTAAGTTTAGAGACTGATGACTGCGTAATTAAGTCCCATAAGCTATACAAACATTTCATTTTTATTTTCATTTTATTTTATTTATTTATTTTTAAAACAGGAAACAATATGCTTTTCATAAATGCATTATACAATGAATTAACAGAAGAGGCATGAAAATATATATTTAAGTCCAGTTATGATGTTCACATTAAACATGACATCTTCACACGATAGCTTAACTTAATCTGATCTTTCCAAACAAGCTCAAAACGTTCTGCATGGACAGCGAGGATATTGTTTATTTGCGTGTATGAACATAGAACGTGTCTCATATACCCACTTGGTTCTGTTATCAATATGCTACATGGCCTCAACTGTGTTTTTTAAAGCTAAAGGCAATGGAATTCTTTGTCAAACGACCTGTAATGGTTCTCAGTGTTTGTCTGCGTGTCTTTGTGTCTGATAAGGGCGACATATTTGCTTCAACTAATCACCATCACATTTCACATTCACATGGAGCTACACGTTCGTATAACATATTATCTAGGCCGTAGTGAAGTGGCCGAGTACTCTAAGGCGCCTTGATGTGGGATGCTTGATTGCTTTCCATGGAGTTTCGATTCCACCATCTAGCATGGGTGTGTGTGTGTGTGTGTGTGTGTGTGTGTGTTGCCCTTAACATAAATTAGTTTAATTAGTTTGTAAATGTGCGGACTGATAACCGCAGCAGATTTACAACATTTGAACATTTGATTTTGTGTGTTATGAATGTCCAGAAGTGTTTTATCTCATTTCCAAAAATTACTTTTAATTTTCTAACTGTAAAAGCTTTCAATACAAAGCTTACTCACTCTAGCAATGGTAACATCCTGCCGCTTTAATTAATTCACTTTCAGTATATTTCCTTAGTGCACCCTGTAAGAAAAACGAACTCTAGCGTGAGCAAACCATTGTCTCAAAACACAAAATCATTTTTCTTGAATGAAACTAAACACTTGCTGTCACTGACGCGTTCCCCCTCCTCTTGCACGGACCGTCCACCGACATTCAGGTTCCACAGGAGACTCCCGCAACACTACCAATGCGTTTGCCAATTTGGACTTAATACCAAAATCCTTCCAATGAATGATACTTTACTTACACAATTTTGCTATTTCGCACAGTATTCTCATATCTACAGTAAACCTTTATAGGTGGGCCATATGCAGACGTATTTCAGGAACAAATAAAAAATGTCACTTTGAAAGCTAGTGTGATTACCTTTATATGAGTTTATTGCTATGGAATACCAATTACAAGCCGGTATCCCTGTTCTGACAGATGTCATCAACATGTTTCATCAGCCTGAAAAGAAAGCCCGTTTACACTTAATATTGTCAAGCACTGTGCGAAAAGTTCTCAATGTTTATCAAGGTATAAAATTAAATATCTACTAAAGCATTATCACAAAAACACATTTTTCAACAGCAGGTAGATATTTAAAATCTTAATAAATATATCCTTTTCAATGCTAATAAAGAAGTAAGTGAAAACTAATTCCTACTATTCTAATATAGGTATGTTGGAAACAAGGCTCCCGAGTTAATAAAAATTGGAGGGGATTCAATAGAATTCTATAACTGAAGGTGAACCTGTCAGATTTTCTGAGTTAAATATGTTAAAACTATACTACCAACGACGAGTTTTTAACGTGGCAATCGATAATTTGTTGCTCAGTTCGTTTATCGCGTAAAAACATTCATGCCTGTCTTCAGAATACATAATTAAGAAGTTATATTCATGGTACCAACCGTCTTCGTAGTGTTGAGTGCTGCTTTAAGAAAGCCTGCTCCTGCAGCCCTGATAAAGTAGTGCTGAATCTGTCTCTGGCCTGGTATAGTGCCTCAGTGTGTCTGCTGTCAGCGTGATATACGGGCAGTCGCCAGCAGTTGTCCGGAACGTAGATAGTCGCAGTTTCTTACGTTCACTGCCAGATATGTTAACACAACGTTAAGCAAACGAAGTCTCTGTGAACAGAAACACACATAATTTCAAGCGATTGTATAAAAAGTTTCAGTTAATTTCATACAGTGGACCGTGACTATTTCATACTATCATTTGTTAATAATAATTACATACGATTCATCGGGACAAAAGAAATACAGTTTTTCTGCGACGTACTTTCAAGGCAAATTACAAGACTGAACAATACGTAGCCCACATTATTCCAAAGAATGCTGTGAATCTTTGTTTTCATAATTATTCGTATTTTATTGATGTAATGATCATAATAATTCCAAGAGGCCTTTTCGCCATTTATATCAAGGACGTCTTTGGTGAATTTACTGCAATAATATAGAAAGCAGTAAAATACTTTGTAGATGCATTTACTGTAAAAGATAAAACGCATCTAGAAATGGAATATTGCTGTTGCTGCAGGTAAAAGTCATTTGAATAATAAAACCAATTCTACATAATTCTTGTGGATAATGGCTGCGTGAACAGGTATGTCAGTTACTATAATCAGCTACTCTTGTTCCAGGTTCGAGTCATCCCTCTGGGATGTGTTTGTGTGTTCTCCATACCATAAGTTAACTTAGTCTAATTTAAGCATTTTGCAAGCCGTAGCAGTTAAAAGTCCATTAAATTTACAAACATTTGAATTTGATCATACCCATACTTAGTGAAAGAGGAGTTACAAGATCGGTTGATTGGAATGAATAGTCCAACGAGTACAGCATTTGGAGAGAGTAATTTTCAAATGAGAAGTAGCAGAAATGAAAGTAGCCATAAACTTCAGCCAAATTGGAGTCCCGATATAGAAAAAGTTCAAGAATTCTGTTATCTTGTCAGTAAAATAACCTACAAAGGGCGGAGCAAGATGAACACAAATGGAACACCGGCACAAGCAGAGAGGTCATTCATGCTCAAGGCAAGTCTACTGGTATCAAGAACGGGATTTAATTTGAAGAAGATATTCCTGAGCATGTACGTTAGTATCACAGATTTGTAGGGATGTAAAACAGTATGGAAAGCTGAGCAGAAAATAAATGAAGCATTTTAGAAGTGTTGCTGCAGACGAATTTTGAAAATTATATGTTCTGACAAGATTACGAATAAGAAGATTCTCCGCAGAATCGGCAAAGAAAAAAACATTTGATAAACACTGACAAGAGAAAGGGACACAATGATAAGAAAAGTGTTAAGACATCGAGGAATATCGTCCAACATATTAGAGGGAAAAACTGCAAAGACTAATCAGCAGGGTCATCAGTCCCTGTATCTTACTGAAACATAAAAGGAAGAGACTGAGCAGAGAAAAACTTAACTCTCAGCGCCCAGACGAGAAACCCCCAAGGAGTAAGGAGCTACATTGATAACACAGAAGCAAAGACACAGAAGATGGCAGGTAGTTGACTTAACCAAATCTTTAGAGCGGGTTACTGTGGCTGGCTGATTACGAGAATGAGGGATAAGCCAGCAGCTCTCCACACCGTAAAAAATAAAATAAAAATTAAAATATAACTGTATTCAGAAATAGAATGGGCAACAATATAGGGGTAACAGATTAAAATTACTGTGGGGGAGGGTTGAGAACCAGAGAGATCATACTCACCACTAAATGCAGTGGTAAGGGTTACCTCTTTGGATGAATCGTAAAACACAATCAGCAATACAAGCAACGTCATCAAGAATTAAAGGAAAGCCACCAAGGAGATTGGAAGACTTACACAAAGGGGTTAAGAAGACAAGATGTGCACCACTGTCAACAGAGGGCAAAACAGCGACAATGGGCGATTCCTCTAGACGAAGGTGACCGTGTGTAAACCAAGTATGGCCAGGACATAGGCGACAGAAGACGACTGAGTCCTACGAGAGGCCCTCAGTGTCAACTTCCATGCGATCCTAGATAGCAAGACCGCGCGGAGCTTGTTCAGCGCGTTCCACTCTCACCATTCCGAACTCCAAACCACAAGGACTTTACGGTTCAATGCCCATTGGTTATTCCTGTCTGGAAAGCCAATCTACAAGGGTTATGTGGTAGTGGCCTCCATGTCCAGCTGATCGACATGTTGGTTCCTCGTTGTGCCAACGCGGCCTGGGGTCCAAAGAAAAATCATTGAACGATCAGACTTGCCGAGTGTGAAGACAATGTCTTGAAAAGAGCGCACCGACGGTTGGTGACAGAAACATTGGTCGATGGCCTGCAAGCCATTCAGGCTGTTACTTCAGGTAACAAATGACTTTGTGGGACGGGATAGAAGATGTTTTAAGAGCACTAAAAATAGCGACAAGCTCCGCGGAAAACCATTACTGCCACGCGTCAAGGAATGCTGTTTGGCATGATCATCCTAGACATAAGCATACCCAACTAGTTTATCCGTCAGACAAACGTTTCTATAGACAACGGCGCCCTATAAAAAGTCTTAAGTGACAGGAACTGACGACGGAGTTTTACTGGTGAAAATGGCGCTTTGGTGTCGCGGGACCAATACAAACGACGCTACAAGCGAGGAGCAGACCAAGGATGGGTATGGGAACGGTAGTGGACACTGGGAGACTGAAGACTGGGAAGACTGGAATACGTCAACAAGATATACTGGCGGAAATAATAATTAGCACCCTCAGACTTTAAGAAAACTGTTATAATCCAAATACTAAATAAAGCAGGAGCAGACAGGTGTGAAAACTACAAAACCATCAGTTTAATAAGTCATGATTGCAAAATATTAAAACGAAAATTTACAGAAGGATGGAAAATATGGTAGAAGCCCGACCTCGGGGAAGATTACTTTGGGTTCAGGAGAAATGTGGGAACACGGAAGGCAATACTCTCTTTACGGCTTATCCTAGAAGATAGATTAAGAAAAGACAAACCTACATATCTAGCTTTTGTAGTTTTGGAGAAGACTTTTGACAATGTTGATTGGAATAAACTCTTTCAAGTTCTGAAGCAAGCAGGAGTAAAATATAATGAACGTATGGTAATTTACAACTTGTACCAAAACCAGACAACGGTTGTGAGTTGAAGGGTATGAAACAGATGCAGTGGTTGGGAAGGGAATAAGACAGGGTTGTAGCCTTTCTCCAATGTTAGTCAATTTGTACATTGAGCAAGCAATGAAGGACAGCAAGGAGAAATGTGGAGACGGAAGTAAAGTTCACGATGAAGAATTAAAAACATTATGTTTTGCCGACGACATAGTAATTCTGTCAGAGACAGCAAAGGACCTGGAAGAGCAGTTGAACGGAATGGACAGTGTGCTGAAAGGTGCATATAAGATGAACATTAACAAGAGCAAAATTAGGGTAATGGAGTGCAGTCTAAGAAAATCAGGTGATGCTAAAGGAATTAGATTAGGTAATGAAACAATAAAGGAGGTAGATGAGTTTTGTTATACGGGCAGTTCAAAAATGTTCAAATGTTTGTATAGTCTATGGGACTTAACTACGGGGTCATCAGTCCCTAAATTTACAAACTACTTATGAACTAATTAAGACTAAGGACGGCACAAATATCCATGCCCGAGGGGGGATTCGAACCCCCGACCGTAGTGGCCGTGCAGACCGTGACTGGAGCGCCTCAGTCCCCTCGGCCACTGCGGCCGGCTATACGGGCAGTAAACAAGCAAATGATGGTCGCAATACAGAGGATATAAAATGCAGAATGGCAATGGGTAGAAAAGCGTTCTTTAAAAAGAGAAATTTGTTAACATTGAATATTGATTAAAACCTAAGGAAGTCCTTCTGAAGGCATTTGTGTGGAGTGTTGCCTTGTATGTGAGTGAAACATGGACGATAAACAGTGAGGACAGGAAGAGGATAGAGTCTTTTGAAATGTGGTTCTACAGAAGAATGCTGAAGATTTGGTGGGCGGATCGCATAACTAATGAGGAGGTACTGAACAGAATTGGGGCGAAAAGGAATTTATGGCATACCTTGACACATTCATAGACATCAAGGAATTGTGAACTTAGCGTTGGAGGGAAGTGTGTGGGGTAAGAGGAAGAGCATGAGATGGATACAGTAAGCAGATTCAGACAGATGTAGGTTGTCGTTCTTATGTAGAGTTGAAGAGGCTTGTTCAGGGTAGGTTATAGTGGAGAGCTGCATCAAAGCAGTCTTCGGACTGAAGACCACAACAACAACACACCTTCTTACCGTTGATTACATTTGCATATTAATTGCAAAGGTGGTACTGAGGTTTATGGTATCGATCCATGCAGAAACACCCATATTAGTATGCCCTAGGTAGCTTAGCCACCAAGGTTGGCAATGCAGTGGGTTTTTCTGGAATTGGTTCGTTCATAAAGTTGGCGACTACTGCCTTGGGATTCATTATTCCACGCCTATTCGTATGTTCATGTAGTTTTGTTTGAGTTGTGGGTTGACAAGACACACGTGTCAGTTATCGCCTCCTCACATCCCGCAAAAGCTCGATAAAGACAAGTCTGGCAGTCATGCTGGCCAAGGAAGTTACTGCTCCAGTAGCAGAGCACGTTGAGTTTCCTGTGGAGAGTATGTGCATGCATTATCCTCTTGCAAGAAAAGCAAATGAAAAGGTCTTACAACGTTCTGCGCTATTCAGTGTACCCTCCACAAACACAAATGGAGCGTTGTAGACCATAAGATCTGTGTGGAGCCAATGTATCTTAGGACGAGTACAGTCTACGAGACATGTCTCGCTAGGTCTACGTCGTACGCGCAGACGATCTCCATTTCCGAACAGGCAAAATCTGCTTTCATCGCTAAATGCTACGGATCGCCATTCCAAATTACAGGTGATCGTCTGACGGCACCTGAACAACCATGCATGTCGATGTTATGGCGAGAGTGTGGGTTGGGCTAGAGTTATTGGTTCCCCTTGGCCCACAGTTAGTTAGTAGTGGACAATAGTTCACGTTAACACTTCAAAAACACTGATATCCTAGCTGTGGTACCTGTAAAAACTGCCACTGTTAGACTGCCTCTTAGGACGATCTTCGCGAATGTCTGTGCTGTTTGACGTTCCAGAACCTCGTCCACGGGTGTAAAAATGTTCACGTGACCATTGCGGCCTGCATTCTTACACGACTGACACTGCGCGTCGTAGAAGTATGGCATTCTCCGAGTGGAGCATCCCGCTGCTCGAAGGGTCAGAATTTCGAGCCCTTTCCAAACCTGCACGGAAGTATCTCATTTGCATTACACCTGTTTTCTTCATACGTTGATATCACACTGAGCCTATGACTGTAACCATTCCTTTTTACGGGTTGCACACAGAAGGCGACCTGGTTCAAATATTTGTAGAACTTATGGGACTTAACTACGGGGTCATCAGTCCCTAAGATTACAAACTACATATGAACTAGCTAAGACTAAGGACGGCACAAATATCCATGCCCGAGGGGGGATTCGAACCCCCGACCGTAGTGGCCGTGCAGACCGTGACTGGAGCGCCTCAGTCCCCTCGGCCACCGCGGCCGGCGCGACCTGGTTAAACAGCGACTAGAAGACAAGGCCTCAAAACTGGCCGTGCCTACGTCACACTAAGAGGCTACGGCCGCTAGCTGACAGGCTGGCAGCTGGGGCACGCCCACCGCCTCATAGTGACCGGCCAGTCAGCTTGCGTTCACGGCCTCTGGGTTGACGTAGGCACGGACGGTTGTGAGACCTTGTCTTGTAGGTGGTGTTGCCTGGTTGCTATGTCACTTCGCCATGTGTCGGCAACGACGTTAAAAGAATTATTAGTACCATCTACTATCCTTCAGGTGGCATCTGTCGTCATCGAACCAAATTTTTTTTTTTTTTTTTTTTTTTTTTTAAATTGAACATTGTTCCGGTTGTGTATTTGAGAACGTAGAGCGCAAGAGTTCTTCCGAAATAAAGTCGTTGGTGGAGGGAAGGGATTCGTGGCGACCTGTATCAGACAAGTCATAAGAACGTCGAATAAAAGTAAATAAATTGAAAGAGGCGGTGGGAAATTGGAAAAAAAAGGAAAAAAAAACATAACGCAGAAAACAAGACATTTAATCATGTTGGTCTCATGACAGACTGCCTCTGAGATTGTCTACCAACGTAATCAATAAATTTCCCCTTTCCGAAATATTAAATGGTAAACAATCGATAAATGAGTGTGTGCCTGAAATTTTGTTCAGTTTAAACAAAGACACGTTCATTAAAACTTAAAGCAAAGCTGTGAAAATGACACACTGCACAACTGACCATTATAAGTGGCGTTCGAGAGCCAGCGAATGGCAAAGCGGGGCTTAGGAATGTCTTATGTCACTGTTCACTACTTCCACTTTGCCATAACTGTACCAAATTCGCGGATGGAAGTTCTGAAGGCGCTGTCTATCACATACATGTAACTAATCGCTGCGAGAGGCGGGCCATGATTGACAAACGACGACTGAATGCCGTACCTGCGATATTTTATCAGTGCAGATAGATGTGGATTTAAGACTCCAGTCCCCGTGCCGGCTCTGCATGCAGGAGTTCGTTGTGAGCACACTTGACAGTGCTCGCCCAGGAGGTAAATAAACCGATACCGCGCATTGTTGGCGGTCCCGCCAGACGTATGTAAAATCATCACGACCGCACCCCGCGGTGGTCTCAGCAGAAGCCCCCAACTTAATGTCTGCAGCTCTGCAGATCCAAGACGACACCGCCCCACTTTCCCTGTGGCAAATGGCAGCGTCTGGGCGGCAAGCGCTGACCAATGAATCTCTGAGTAGAAGAAACCAAGAGGAATGCGCCGAGTAATACCGTCCGCAAGCTTATTTTGGCGAATCACTACGCTTCCAGCGTGCACAGCACGTGAAACCACATCGTCTTGGTTCTCACGGAATTACTGCGGTCGGCTATCGCTGACTCTAAGGAAATTTCTCGAACGCACCGGTTGATGGGGGAAACCCAAACGTGCTTTGGCGACAAACACATGCAGTAGCGTGACCATGCGGAATGGCCTCCCTAAATTCGAGGTCCTCTGCTATTCCTTATTTACATAAACGATTTAGAGGAAAATCTAAGTAGTAGGTTGTTTGCAAATGACGCCGTTATTTTAGCGTCTAGTAAAATCATCTGAAGATCAAAACTAACTGCAGAACGATCTGAATAAGATATCAGTATGGTGTAAGAATTGGCAATTGACTCTAAATAATGAGAAGTGTGAAGTCGTCCACATGAGTACGAAAAGAAATCCGTTAAACTTTTGTTTACAAGATAAATCAATCAAAAGTGAAGGCTGTAAACTCCACAAAATACCTAGGAATTACTATTACTTCAGACTTAAATTGGAAAGAACACGTAGATAATATCGTGGGATAGGCGAACCAGAGACTACCTTTTATTGGCAGAACCCTTAAAACATGCAACAGAACTACAAAAGAAACTGCATACACTGCGCTTGTCCGTCCATTTTTGGAGTATTGTAGCCCAGTGTGGGATCCTTATCAGGTGGGTTGGACGGAGGACATTGAAAGAGTCCAAAGAAGGGCAGCTCGTTTCGTATTGTCACGATACAGGGGAGACAGCGTTACGGAAATGATACAGGATCTGGGATGGGAATCATTACAACAACGGCGCTTATCGCTGCGGCGTGGGCTACTTACGAAACTCCAATCACCCAATTTCTCCTCCGAATGCGAAAATATATTGTTGACTCCCACTTATATAGGTAGAAATGACCATCAGAATAAAATACGAGAAATCAGAGCTGGAACGGAGAGATTCAGGTGTTCTTTCTTCCCACGCGCTATTCGAGAATAGAATGGGAGATAAGTGGTATAATGGTGGTTCAATGAACCCTCTGCGAGGCACTTAAATGTGATTTGCAGAGTATTCCATGTAGATGTAGATGTAGGTCTCGCTGCGTCCGTGCAAAGCTCCGCGGGGTGCCGCTTTCCGCCGTAGCAGCCCTGATAACAACAGGCGTGGACCTTGTCCGCGGATTCCCGATTGTCTTTCCGCGTGGCCGATTCCACACCTGCGCGGAGAACAAACGCGCCGACGTCATGAGGGGTCTGAGGTCCCGTAGCAGAAGCGTCGGACGCTACTTTTCTGTTTGTCGTTCGTGCACGACTCTCTATAGGAGGTATCACCGTTTCCCCAAACTGACGAGAACTAACTACATGCACATAGATACACGTATTTAATCGACAGATGATTTGGTGGATGAAACTAATTACAGATCTAATGGCTATGTACCGAAAAAGTGAGGTACACCTCAAAATAAACGGAAAATGTCTTATTACTTATTGAGATGACTGCCTCACATTAACTCGAAATACAAATATACAGCTTTTAGCCCCTGTCTCTTCCTATAGTTGGTTGTGGAGGAATAAGGAAACGAGATTACGACTTAAATCAATATGCCTGACTTCCGCTTCCCTATTAACAGGTGACTTACCTGTTAATCTTCTGTTGCTGTGACCGTTGCCAGCATCGGACCTCCTCTCTTCTAGCAGGGTTTCTATTATTTTGTAAATGAATAAAAATGATAGCAACAGGGAGAGGCTACAGACAAGAAGTCGGGGAGTACATTGAAATAATCTTTGTTTTCTGAAAATAGCATATAGAATTACGAGGTAGGCTGTTACATCCTAATTAAACAATTACTGATTCTTGCTGCAGGACAAGACATACAGTAGAGAGGAAACATCGAAAATAAAGCACATTCAATTAGTTCGACGAGCCTTTAACGAGAGCGTATTGAGTTTCATGAAAATTTCCGTTGGTTATGAGAACAGTAGACTGATCCCGAAACAGGGGCGGCACAAAAACTAAAGGAAAACCATCATCGCGCCTATCGCCCGATATGCATACCGTTGCATATTTATTAAACTCGCGATCGAATGCAATTACTTTACTTTAATCCCGAATACCTGCTCGGTGGAACTGTGAAGTTCCTGTCGGTCACCAAGACTGAGCATGGTGGCTTCTGCACAATAGGCGATCGCGGACCTGTCCTCCTAAGGACTGCAAGCATCTGAAGCAACTGCCGAACTGAGAGCGGCCACGTCGCTCACGCCAGTTTTGTTAACGCGAGTTTTGCACCGCTGATTCTTCCGCCGCCAAAAATAGTGACGTGTTACCAACTTGACCCATAGAACAGTTAGTGTTCGTTCTGGCCCGCAAGGCCCGGTTTCACGACTCCTAGGGTGGCGCCCTTTCTTGGCGGCAACTCGTCAAAGACGGCGAGAACATAAGTGTCCTTCCGCGAGGACGATGGCTCTTCGGATTTGAACTTAACGGCTCCGGTAGCCTTTGTTGCTGATCGCCATCTTGCCAATTTATTATATTACTAAAATACAGGACCGGAAAATTATTTCGCCCCAACGAGGCGATGGTCCTCTGGTCAGGCAAGCGAACGGTAATTTAGATTGTCGGAGAAAATTAGTTTTATATGATTTTATTAGCTATTAATTTTACCAACTTCTTGAATATTAGTCGGACCTAACTTTGTAATACCTCAAACGAATCGTCATTTTTCATTAGATTGGAATCCGTCGTCAGAAACTTAAGAATTATTTTATTTTTGCCCACTGTCTTTCTCCTAAAGGCTGACCATGTGGTTCATGACACCTTTGTGTTGGTCTGTGAAACGTCTTAGCTCTACAAGCTTACGAAGCCTCTATTTACAGTAGCGTTTCACCTAGCTCCCCTTTAGTTACACTCGGATATTTGCTGATTTCTTCAAATAATGCAAGGTTTCATAATACGTGAGTGAGTCAGTAAATAAGTCGCAAACTGAGGTAGACACACGCCAGCAGTGCGTTTCCAAGCCTGAAAATTGCTTTTCAGTTGACTCCACCTGTAAATTTAAATACTCGTCCCATTGTTCGAGAAGGCTTTAGAAGCCTGGAGCTTGGAATTTTCATCTACATCTACATCTACATGGATACTCTGCAAATCACATTTAAGTGCCTGGCAGATGGTTCATTAACCACTTTCATAACTTTTCTCTACCGTTCCATTCTCTAATAGCGCGCGGGAAGAAACAACACCTAAATCGTTCCGTTTTCGATCTGATTTCTCTTATTTTATTGGGATGGTCATGTCTCCCTAAGTAGGTTGGTGCTAGCAAAATATTTTCACATTCATAAGTAAAAGTCGGTGATTGAAACTTCGCAACCAGATAACGCCGCAATGAATAACGTCTTTCTTTTAATGATTTCCACCCCAATTCGTGCTACATTTCCGTGACGCTTCCCCCCTCCCCCCCCCCCCCGTAACGTGATAAAACAAATCGAGCTGCCCTTCTCTGAACCTCCTCAATATCTTCCGTCGGTCCCACGTGGTGAGGGTCCCACAAGGGGCAACAGTACTCCAGGAGAGGACGCACAAGTGTGATGTAGGCAGTCTCTTTGGTGGAGCTGGTGCATCTTCGAAGCGTTCTGCCAATGAAACGTAACCTTTGATTCGCCTTCCCCACAATATTTTCTATGTGTTCTCTCCAGTCAAAGTTGTTCGTAATTGTAACTCCTAGGTATTTGGTAGAATTTACGACCTTTATGTTTGACTAATTTATTGCGTAATTGAAGTTCAGCGGATATCTTTTGGTGATCATGTGTATTACTTCACACTTTTCTTTATTTAGTGTCAACTGCAATTTTCGCACCAAGTAGAAATTTTGTCTAAATCCCTTTTCAGTTGCTTTTGACCCTCTGTTGACTTCACTAACCGATAAACGACAGCATCTTCCGCGAACAGGAGGAGGAGAAGTAGGGGACCTATAACGCTTTCCTGTGGAACACCAGATATCACTTCTGTTTTGCTCGATAGAAAATCGTGAATCCAATCGCACAATTGGGAATATATTCCATAAGCACGCAATTTCATTAGAAGCCGTTTGTGGGGTACAGTATCAAAAGCCTTCCGGAAATCCAGAAATATGGAATCGATTTGAGATCCATTGTCGATGGCACTTAACACTTCATGTGAATAAAGGGCAAGCTGTGTTTCGCAAGAGCGATACTTTCTGAATCCGTGTTGACTATTGGTTAGTAGGTCGTTCTCTTCGAGGTAGTTCATAATATTCGAACAATATATAGGTTCCAAAATCCTACTGCAACTCGACGTCAATGAGATTGGCCTGTAATTTTGGGGATCACACCTACTGCCTTTCTTGAATATTGGAGTAACTTGGGCAACTTTCCAGTCTTTGGGTACGGATCTTTCGCTGAGTGATCGGTTGTAAATTATAGCTAAGTACGGAGCTATTGCATCAGCATACTCTGAGAGGAATCTAGTTGGTATACAGTCTGGCCCGGAAGATTTTTTATTTATTTATTTATTTATTTATTTATTATTATTATTATTATTATTATTATTATTTTTTTTTTTTTTTTTTTTTTTTTTTTTTTTTTTTTTTTTTTTTTTTTTTTTTTTTACTGGCTTAAGTTGTTCTACTACTCCAGGAACATCTACTGGCCGGCCGCGGTGGCCGAGAGGACTGAGGCGCTCCAGTCACGGTCTGCACGGCCACTACTGTCGGGGGTTCGAATCCCCCCTCGGGCATGGATATTTGTGCCGTCCATAGTATATGGTAGTTGAGAAGTAGTTTGTAAGTTTAGGGACTGATGACTCCGTAGCTAAGTTCCATCAGCTGAACAAAGATTTTTTTTGAACATCTACTTCTAAGTTTCGCATGCTGGCAGCTGTTCTTGGATTGAATACTGGAGTTTTCACTTCGTCTTCATTGGTGAACGAATTTCGGAAAGCGTTTACATGTTACAAGTGACGCACTTGGGCTGTAACTTCGAAACTGTCAGATAAGTCGAGAAGCTAGTCATCGTGTTTTACATCTTTGACTCTGTCAGGGAAATTTTCATCGTTTGCTGTGAGAACAGCATTTTAAACTGTCAATCACGGCTTTTATTCAACCACAGTTGATTAGCTTACGTCGTCATCATGGGTCGTCAATCAGAGGGCTTCAAATTTTCTTCACGAAAAGTTGCTGAAACGCGATTTGCACGATTATTTTACCGTATTACATAAAAGATTATTCCAATGAACGTAGGTCCAATCGTAAGACTTGCACCAGGTCAATGAGCCGCACGAAATTATCATCATTTTAACAAAGTGATAATCAACGGGCATGATACCATCGAATATGACTAGCCGAGCGCTTGCCACATCGGCCACCACCCGACAGGACCGTAAGCGCTGATTCGGACCGAGTAGAGGCGAGCCGGAACGGTCTTCTCGGAAAACATTCTCCACTCGCCTTCCAGCAGAACGCATCCCTGGCGCCACTAGTGGTCGCGGTATGCGGAGACCTATTGTGCTTCCGCCGGACGCGTGATTGGGAAACAGTACCACATGCTATCCTGGCCCGTCGGCGTAAATAAAGAAGCGCCGAAGCTAGATGTCAGTTCACCGCCGAGCCCATCGTCTAGGTAATCCTGCTTCATCTGACCGCAGCCCGAACTCCGCCGCCTATCCGGCAAGCACTCTGCCTCCACGACTACGGGAGTGCGACGTCTCGGCGCTTACAGGACCAGAGCTCTGGTGGTGACTGTAACCTTCCTACTCTGCAGATAGTTCAATAATAACAGAACTGACATTCCCGTTCAAGTTAATTTTCCGTGCGGTATGAAAGAACTGAGCTTCGTTGTTATACCTCCCTTAGGAAGTGACGGATTTTGTTGTTTTATAAATCAGTGGACAGTTTACGTTCTTGAACCTCAATAAACTGAAATTAAGCAGTTGGTTTTTTTTTTCGTATTCTTTCCGCAGATACGACGCTACCCACTTTTAATTAGCCAATTCTCAGGACGTTCAACGACTCTCTCAGCATGTAGTAAATTTAGCCGAAAATTATTATACCACGGTAACTTCACAACAGACAGCGATTAATGGGAAAGAATATTCCTTCAGTTTACATTCATTTACGAACTTTTGTCCAAAATTTGATCAGCTTCGTGCAAATTTGAAGTGTATAAGTGAATCGGGACAAAAACCTTCGCTTAATAACAGGTTTCTCGCGAATTAACTTCGACGGTGCGCGTGAAAATGGAGCCATTAGCTGAGCAACAATTTTAGCCCAATTTATGTGTTTTGCAGAAGGAATTAATCGGTTCACATAATCGGCATGTACGCCAGTTCCAGTCCGTCGTTCCAAATTTGCTGATATACTGTGCCAACCGTGTAGTAAGACAGTAAGACAAGACTAATGATCTAAGAAATATACGTTATTAAGACTGCAATAAATAAAATTTAAACAAAATAAAAGTAAAAAAAAAATTCTGAATCGGTCTCTTCAAATACATTCGTTATAATGACGAATGAGAAGCTATACAGGATGTTAAAACTTTTTTCAAAATAGGGCCTGAAGCATTGAATATTTCGTAATACGACTTTTTTTTATTTAATACCTTCCTTTTAATGCTGATAAATAGTTTTATTAATCCACCACAGCTGTTTCGCACATTATGACATTGTCAAGTGGTGTGCAAATTATAAAAAAAACGGTTTTTCACAAATATTTTTCGAAATGAAGTATAGCAGATTTAGATAATGACATATGTGGTACTTACATTGTATTTTATTTAGGTACACACAGCATCTGTACCCCTCATTGATGTTATGTGGGAACAATTATAGTGCCACGAGGCCCCACGTAAACTGACTGCCGGCGTGGCGCAGGGGATAGCGTCACCGACTGCGGTACTGAAGGTCGCCGTTACAGTCCCTTCGACCGGCAAAAATTTATTTCTTTGTAATTAACATTTCCAGAATGTTCTACATGTTTCTTATGTTCACTTGTAATTTCTACTTGTTTCATATGTTAATTATTGTTCTAATTTCTGGTATATTCTGTCTGTGTATAACTAGCAGAGCACTCTGCCCGAGAGGCAGTTAGTGTTACGTGTATGTTAAGTTTGCAGTAAGCCTGCTTTCAGTATAAGTGCTGTGTTCAGTTGGGAACCCTGCCTTCGAAGTCAAACCTGCTTCAATTTCAACGCAACAATAGAAATTCGTTTATGTAATTGACTTTTCTATTTGACTGATGTTATGTGTTTACAAAGATGTTATATTAGGAATTCGATGGTGTCTTTGGTTATGATATATTTGCCTTCATTGGTCTCTGAGATATTTATTTTAAAAGTAGGTGATCTCTTTGAATATGCTGACAAAGATTTGGTAATCTGAATTTCGTGGTGTCTATCGTTATGAAACAGTGTCTCTCTTTCGTCACTGAGGTATTGTATATTATTCGGAATTTTACATCATATTTGGCTATGAAGAAATGGTTTTTTCTGCTTAGTAACATATTGTCTTTTCGGAATTTTGCGTTATCTTTGACTGTGAAAGATGACATGTATTAAAAAAAAATTTAAAAAATCCGATCCGACTCAATATTCGCGTATTATTTTTGCTAGATGTATTGTAGTGTTTTCTTGGCTGACAACGACTCAAAAAAAAAAAAAAAAAAAAAAAAAAAAAAAAAAAAAAAAAAAAAAAAAGAAACCAATTGTTACTACATTATATTATCATAATAACTTCTTTGTCTTTGAAGTAGTTCAATATTTTTCATTTCATTTTACTTACCAGAACTCTAAAAATATTATAATTATTGTTTATGATTCATAAGTATGTGTTGAGTTAGATTTAAAGTGGGTAAGTACCTATCTATCTTCCTGTGTGGCAAATACATAGATTGTACGTCAGAGACTGCAAAGGATCTGGTGGAGCAGTTGAATGGAATGGACAGTGTCTTAAAAGGAAGATATAAGATGAACATTAACAAGAGTAAAACGAAGGTAATGGAATGTAATGTCAGAAAATTAGGCGATGGCGATGCTGAAGGAATTAGATTAGATAATGAAGCAATTTGGGTAGTAAGATAACTTGTAATGGCCGAATTAAACTAGATATAAAATATAGAATGGCTATGGGAAGGAAAGCGTTTTTGAAGAAGCGAAATTTGTTGACCTCCAATAATAATTTAAATGCTAGGAAATCCTTTCTGAAAGCATGTGTCTGGAGTGTAGCGTTGTATGGAAGTGAACCGTGGACGACATGGAGTTCAGACAAAAAGATGATAGAAGCTTTCAAAATGTGGTGCTATAGACGAATGATGAAGATATGATGGGTAGATCACGTGACTAATGAGGAGGTGCTTAACCGAATTGGGGAGAAAAGGAGTTTCTGGCATATCCTGACTAACAGAAGGGATAGATTGGTTGGACACACTCTGAGACACCAAGGAATTGTCAACTTAGCATTAGAAGGAAGCGTGTGGGGTAAAAATCGTGAAGGAGTCCGAGGGACGAATACAGTAGGCAGATCCAAAAGGATGAAGGTTGCCCAAAGTATTCTCTGATGAAGAGACTTACACAGGACAGGGTAGCGTGAATAGCTGCATGAAACCAGTGTGCGGACTGACGACTACAACAACTAAAAACAACAACACTGCTGCCAACATATACTCAAAATAGCTTTCAAAATCTTTAAAATATCCAAACTAATTCCACCATTTATTTAGTAATTCCTATTAGTGAAATCATTTTTACGAAATTATATCTAGACCCTACTCCAGACTGAGAAATCTTTTACGTAATTAAATCAGAATAAAAAGATGAACCTTGCACTACCTCCAAACTGTATGGCAGTTCCATTATACCTCTACCTGCCGTTTTATTTTTGGCGTATATTTTAGAACCACCGTGTATATTCTGAAATAAGTGCTGGACATTTCATTGTCATTATTTAACCGAAAAGAATAGGAATTTTATATTAAAATGTTCTGAAATTACGTGACTCACTTTTATTTGCGAACATTAACCATTGTGAGAGAATCCGCCAGCAAATGTAATGTCCTTACAATTTATTTCAATTTGTGTTATTATCTTTGTACAATGAAAATATATAAATGTATGTGATATTAAAAAGTAATATGGTGGTAGCTTGTTGTATCTGGTTGCGTCTTGTCTCTTATCTGCGCTGGTCGATTCATAATCGCGACGAGATTGTTTTTGATTAAAATGAAGGAAATATTATAGTGATGTCTGTAAATGTGTTTAAACATTTATAAAGTCTTAAAATATATGTATTAAATGAAATAAGTGTACGAAATTTAATTAGTAAGAAATATCCTGATCATTTATATGAAATGCTAAAGGACGCCATTACCATTTGTTTCAGCAAGAAGCTAACGACACAGATTGCATCAACCGCCGCCATTACGTGGCAAATATTGAATTCCTAACTGATAAAGCAAGGACGGGTGGAAAGCAAGGTTTAATAAAAAACATAATTTTCTATTTCAGCTCCGAAAAACCAAACTGGAATTACATAAAAATTACGCCAACTTCTGTGGCAATGTATGGTAAAATGTGGTACCTAACAAAGATACAAAGTGCATAAATATTCAGATTTACTGTTATTATTAATCTGCGTGAGAAGTGAAGAATAATTGACTAAATAATTTCCTGATAGCCATATCTTTAAAAGTTAAAAGACAGTTTTCATTTAGCTTCACTGAATTCAAGACTTTGCGATTTTACTTCAAGTTGGTCATCCAGTTAAAGTTTCGATGATATACGTAACTGAGAATAATAATACTGAGAATTTTGTGTCCCGGCCTCGTCGCCGCTTTTGTGTCTCGTTTCCGTCGTAGGTGTCGGTGGCCGAGTAGGAAGACCGACACAGGAATAAAGGTAGCACGCTTGTGCAGGTACGGAGGTGAGCAAGCCAGTGGGACAGCAGAAACTAGAAACACTAGAGTAAATTAGAACGAGATATATATTGCACATAATTTATACAATACTTAACTTTTACATAGTTCCGTACGGCAGAATGCTGATACATAGTTGAGCTAGAGGCCTGCCTAGTGCCTATCCGATAGCCAAGTCTTCACTGGTGCCTATCTGATTCCGAAGGTCTTAACTGGTTTCTATCTCAGTCCCAAGTGAACGATGTCGTTCAGTCGTGACCACGAGCGGAGTTGTAGCAGAGGGCGCTCGTGGCTGACGTCGTAAGAACGCCGCGCCGTGCGTGCATGGCGGCGCGCGGCGAAAGTAGGTGGCGCGCACTTTGTACTTGTGCGACACCACAGAGAATTTTAATATGAAGGATAGGTTCCACATTGACTTAATTTGCAATTGAATATTACTTTAATAGCATTTTATGTGTGACTATTTTGTAAGAATCCTCGCACCAGTTGAAGACTCAACCATAATTTAACCTTAATAATCACGATCCCTGAGTGGGTTTATGTTTCATCCATTTACTGAGCTAGCTGGCGCACTAAATAAATAATATAAAATGCAAAGGCAGTATTTTAAACTACACACGTATAAACCTGGCTACTTTCTAAATACATATTTTTTCAACATTTATTTTAGAGTATGCTTACAAAAAGTACAGTTCGACTCCCGATTCCTTCTGCTGTAGTCGAGTTCCCCGCGGTCGCTTCCTCTCGATACTGACGGGCCACGGGTGGCGGCGCCATGATGGTGGCACGGCGTGGCGTTGACGGGAAACCACAGGGGGCGTCCGGCGCGCCTGGCCGCTGCAGATAGCGACGGCGCTCAATTTATAGCCCACTGCTGTCCGTCCCAGGGCGAGCCAACTGCCCCGACCAATCGCTTTACACGCATCAGCCGCTGTCCGCCGACTCCCGATCGCCTATTTCATTAGTACTCACCGCTGTCAAATCCCACTGCGAATCCGAAATAGCTCTCATGCAATTGTTACAGAGACGTTACAACGTAAACCCTCGGGCGGCAACGCCAATTATCATAACTTCAGCAGCAGCGCGGTGCAGATTTGCTACCACTGTGTATTCCGAATTTCAAACCTAGTATATAGCTACTAAGTGATCGGAATGATAAAAATAGTGTAATGCACAGGTAGAAATATCATATTTGTTAATATCGGAATTGTGCGCCCGGTTGCACAGTGGTAAAGTACCAGGCTACAAATCCAAAGGTCGCGGGTTCGATCCCCGCCATGTCGTAGAATTTTTATATGTCACTTTCCACTTCTTTCACCTCTGGCAGTATTGCTAATGTGAAAAATACCGAGTAGCACGTGGTTCGGAACCCACGTTAAACTGTAGGTCCCCCTATAACTGGCTGGGTAAGTCAGTTCGAAGGCAACGGCATACCACCTCCAAACAGAACCATGCAGTAAAGCACTGTGGTGTTCAAACCAATCTTCGGATTGTTGACTTTTTTTATATCGGAATTAGTATATCAATTACATTATTCCGAAAGTGGACAATAATCTAATATATAAAGCAGAGTTTCCGTATATTTGTACGTGTTGCATACAAGTCTAGAGTTTTGTTCCAATCTTTATCAAATTTTGTACACGTAAGCTTCAATCCACGAGGACAGTCGCCGTAAGAGTAAGAATCACATACGATATATAGTTCACGAGATATGACGTCATAAACAATGAGATGCGCGGAAAACTGCTGCATTTAGCGACAATGATAATTTTCACCTAAACCACTGGACCGATGTAAACCAAATTTGGTACACACATTCCTTATCGTGAGGTAATAATTGCTACTACTTTTCCGCTGTTCATGGAGTAAAACTACGGCATTCGGTTAAAATTTATTATTTGTAAACCACAAATTTTAGCCACAGAAAATTTTACATGCAGTACACACACATATACATGAATGTACCTTCTAAATTGTATCACATTCTGACACGTAGTTCATGAGATATGAGCACATAAACAGTAACGTTCCGCTGTTCATGGACTGAAACTACGGCTTTCGGTATGACGTTACAATTTTACATACAGTACACACTTATATAGTTCAGTGTACCTTCTAAATTGTGTCAGAGTATGACTCGTAGTTCATGAGATATGACCACATAAACAATAACGTTCATGGAAAAGCGCCCCTTCCCTCACCAAGTTATAATCTATTACTTCTTTACTACTAACTGCATTCCTAAGAGATTTTACAGACATACAGCCTTTATACAAATGAATATATACCAGAAAAATGGCAGGAATACATAAGTAAATACCCGGGCATCGCCGGGTTTTCAGCTAGTCATGTATAAAAGACCAGCAGTACTATCATTCCCTCTTTCGTTACTTCCCAGTAGTTCCTGTCTCTTGAGTAATTAGTGACATCTTTTTTCTGTGTTACGTGGAACTTAGTACACATAATTACCTCATCAGTCATATTGTCATCTACCATGAATGAGAGAGCTTACGTCTCTGACCTCACGCCCCTTACATTCCCTTTTGAACCAGGGACGATTTTTATGAAATTCTTTTTCACTGTTTTGGAGTGCTGCTTGTGTGGCGTACAGAGTGGTACCGTCTTCAATTTCAGATTCATTGTGTCTGAAATCTTGTTCTGGATCGGATTACATTTGAATAATACTATACTATTCATGATCTGATGAGGAATCTAGACAAAAATTACTAATATCTTCAACACTTGTCGAAAGAAATCTATTTCATCTGCTGGACCCATACCACGTCTACGAGACCTCGAGATTAAATTATGTAGTAGAAAAACACTCAATTTCGCATTGTCAAATATGAGACTGACGGAAACTGCAGCATGACTAATCAGGAGAAACTAGAGGACAATTTATCGATAGTTAAACTTGAATTTATGAAATAAATTTAAATGTTTGAGCATTCTAATATGTCGGGTAAAATTTATACAACAAATATTTACCAGAAACTGCCACAAATCCATTTGCAAGGAAAACTAGATGTAACATAAAACAATTCAAATCGCGGCGCGGTGCAAATCTGCTAATAGTGGTGCACTCCCTAACAAAACGATTTTTGTGTGGACACAACCGTGAACTAGAAACTCAGAACCTTCACTGACATCACTATTAAGGCTTAATTGAGGAATAGCTGAAGCGGAAATACAGCATCTCCATTATTGCGACAACAGTGAGCATTTAAAGAAAAGTGGTAGCATATTTGCACTAATGCTGTCGCTCGAGGATTAAAATTCATTGTGCCTTACAGTATTTATTATGAGATTTTAATAAGTACAAACAAGAAACAGGAAGTGGTTACAGTATCAGTTGGTGACAACATAATTCACTTTTACAGCCACGAAGTAATTACTCTTTATAGAACCTTGTCAAATTTCAGGAAGGGTGACATCATTTCAGTCGATTTATTAAGAGCAATATTTTTTTAACTGTCAGTGCACCCAGGCGCTTTTCACCTGAGAGAGTTATAAAAATACAGAGGAGTGTACAAAGAAAGTAAAGGTGATAAAAGTAGCAGGTAATTGAAATGTATATGATGACAGTGTTGGAAAACAATTACATAAGTTTTAAAATGGAGTAAAGAATGAAGACATTTTGACATGGACACTATAGTGATATTGCTTGACGGACTGTTTTGGGTGGGGAATAAATGCCGTACTGAAAAGTTGAAGGAAAATTTCTGAAATGGGAGGTCGCGAATATGAATGAAATTGCAAATTATTTCAAAGTGAAATATTTTGCAGAACAAGCAACCCACAGAATTCAACGAATAGTTATCTTTTGCAGCATTGTCGAATATTTCGTAGTTGAGCTGAAATAAAAATATTTGTAAACCGCGTAACTATTTGCCGACATTGGATGGTGGTTCGGTGAATTTAAAGTCAAGGCTCGTGTAGCAATGTTAATTAAAGGCGGAATTATTTCTATAAGAATGAAAGAGAAAGATGGATATTGACAAAAAATCTGAAGTCAGAAAAATTTACGTGCAATAAAATAAAATAAAACAAAATAAAATAAAATAAAAAATAAATAAAAAATAAAAAATAAATGATTGCTGGTTATATGCCAATAAAACGTTGAAAAATTCGGAATAAAAAAGTAGGACTAAAATAGACAGAAAGCTAATAGTTCCCGTCTTTACCTGAGTTTAAATTGTGGTGGTACATCGGCTACAAAGAATATAATAATGAACAGAACAAGATACATCGAGTTGTTCTCAGGCTGGCGTAAGAAAAAGAAGTGAACTAGACACCTTCCTCGCACGAAGCAATAAATGAAGGTAGTAACAACACGACCTCTTTGACATGTCTGAGTAATATAGTTGCATTGTCTAAAAAATGTTCAAATGTTTGTTAAGCTTAAGGGACTTAATTGCGGGGTCATCGGTCCCTAAACTTACAAACTACTTATGAACTACCTACAACTAAGGACGGCACAAATATCCATGCGCGAGGGGGTATTCGAACCCCCGACCCTAGTGGCCGTGCAGACCGTGACTGAAGCGTCTCAGTCCCCTCGGCCACCGCGGCCGGCCTGCATTGTCTATCGATTATGAATTATTAGCGTCAAAAAATATTTTGCGTTACAGACACTTTCTTACATTTTAGAAAATTAATCTTTGCGTTGTGTAAAATTATTTGCGGGGTTTCTGTAGTATTGTAATCTTAAACACGGTGACAAAAGAAAGATAAGAAAAATTAGATAAAATATACACGGAGGCCACAAAGCACAGAAGATATTTAAAAGAAAACACAAAGTGTCGGCTGCAGGTTGGCCGTTCACTGTTCATTAAAATGAAAGACCACATTGAGACAACGCCAAATTCTCGTAGCACACATTAAAACACCGAAGATCATGAGATCGATGCAGAGGAGGAAAGGGGGAGAGGGTAGTGGAAAACCGTAGACAATTTAAAACACACTCGGCGTCGGCTGTAGGTTGGCCGTTCGCTGTTCGTTTTTAAAAACCACATTTTGTAAAACACACGTGGATCTAGCACCAGCACAGAACGACGGCACATATTAGAGAGGGCTGAGAGGGCGGTGGGGGGGGGAGGAAAAGGAAAAGGAGGGGAACAGGAAGGGACCACAGGGCCGGGTGGAGGAAAGCGTCGCAGGATGACTAAAGAAGTCTGGAGAGGCGGGAGAGTGGAGGAATGTCAGAAGGACAGGGGGGATGGGGCCTTCTGGGAGGGATAAGTGGAGGGAGGGAGGTGGAGGATCACAGCTGGTAAAGGTAAAGCAGTCAACAATCCGAAGATTGGTTTGAACACCACAGTGCTTTACTAGGCATGGTCCTGTTTGGAGGTGGTATGCCGTTGCCTTCCTCCGACCTTCGAACTGACTTACCCAGCCAGTTATAGGGGGACCTACAGTTTAACGTGGGTTCCCAACCACGGTGCTACTCGGTATTTTTCACATAAGCACTACTGCCAGAGGTGAAAGAAGTGGAAAGTGACAGATAAAAATCCTAGGAGTTGCTGGGGATCGAACCCGTGACCTTTGGATTTGTAGTCTGACACTCTACCACTGTGCAACCGAGGCGAGGAAGGATAAATGTCAGGGCGGAGGAGTAGGGCATCATCCGGGAGGGGGAGCGTGCGTAAGTTGCCACGAGAGATAATACGGAGGGTGGACAGGTGGAGGGCGGGACAAACGCAGTGGGGAGGCGTGGCAGCGAACCAGGATCCGTGAGGAGGGGATGGACGAGAAGGCTGGGTGGGTCTAATGTACGGGAAAGATGGCGGTTGCGGAGTAAGGACAGTAGCCAAGATGGTTATTAATTTTTATTTGAGTCGTCTAGTTTCAAACCAGATAGATTTTTTTTTCTTCTCAATTTTCTGTTTATGTTATATTCTGATTGTTAATATACAGATCTAGCAAATAGCCAAGTCTTAAGATTCAAAAAAACATTGATGTAATTTACATTACGTGCAGAAAGTTGAGATTTGTTCCAAAATCACATAGGTCACTGAAGTTTGCATCAAAATCGTATAGATGGCTGTGGGGAGGTTCCATCTTCTGCCACAGCGCTAGTGTCGCAAGCTGCCGGCAACTTAGTTAGCGGCGTGACCTTGGGAGCCTAAATCACGGAATGGTCCTAGTTATAACACTAGACTAGGACGACGGTGCAACAATAACCAAAGATAATAATGTACACCACTAGGACGATGGTGACTGAGGAAGGACTTTATTAATATTCTATTAAAGTTCTAATATTCCTTATTTGCCAAAAAACAATACACGAACAAGAAAACCAAAGATATTACTCTCCAATCGATATTAAAGTTCCTACGTGAAAAGTAGACGACCTTGAGCGCAGTGACCTTGAAAACCGAAATCGCGGGATCGTCCTAGTTGTAATACTAGACTATGACGATGATATTATTTGATAAACAGTGCTATTAGGACGCATGACCACATCACTATCTGTGGCTCTATAATTTTACACAGCGTCCTAATAGCACTGTTTATCAATTAATACTGATATGGGCGCATACCTCATGAACGACTTTATGTCACGTCTGGATATGACGATGGTGTAACAATAACCAAAGATATTAATGTACACGATAAAGATATTCGCGGAATCGTCCCAGTTGTAATACTAGACTAGGACAGTTCTGCAACAGTAACCAAAGATAATTATGTACACGACAAAGATATTCCTTTTGTGTTGTGTACATTATTATCTTTGGTGTTTGTTCCACCATCGTCCTCGACTAGTACTACAACTAGGACGATTCCGCGATTGATGTTTTCAAGGTCAGGCCGCTCAAGTTCGTCTACTTTTCATGTAGGAACTTGCACATCGATTGTAGACTGTCATTGTTGTCTTTGAGTACATTTGGTTTTCAAAATGAGATGTTTTGTTTATGTAAGTGTCCTTATCAATGGAGAATCACCCAATACTGAGTCCTAAATCTGCTAGGAAGAAACTCACTCCAATTTTCATTCCAAATTAATTTAGTTTCAAAAACCACTAAGTCATAAATGCTGGTTTCAATACCAGGTGAATATAAAACTTTGGTGGCTAAACAATGTAGATCACTTACTTTGGTTTCAAAACCAGATAGATTCGAAATTTTATTTTCTCGAAACCTAATACTTGTTCGAACATGAAATCTATTATGATAATGTAGCCATCTCCTACCATCTTAAATAAAATTACGGGTTTTGTAAGTGCATTATTTGTCTGAATATTTAGTTTTTTGTTGTTCCTGAAAATTTAGCAAAAAGTTACTTACCTGGTTTTGAAACTACACGACTCATTTAGACTGCCCGTTTCAGCAGTTTAACTGGCATCTTCGAAACTTTAACTTCATTTCTCACATTACAAACAAAAACTTTTAAAAACACACTTATGTTCCAACATTATTGTTGGCTTGTCATCTCACAAAGAAAATATGTTTTAAAAAAATTCTTATTTTGTGATGAGTAATGAAGTGAAAGATACGAAAATGGCAGTTAAATTGCCGAAACAAATAATATAAATAAAACAATTATAGCGATCTTGGCTGTGGTCCTTGATAAATTACACATCAGCTGACTGTGGACACTGAATTTCATCATTGGCAAAAGGTGAAAATTTTTATCGTACCGGGATTCGAGCCAGAGTCTGCTGCTTACATAGCAGGTGCCCTGATCTGTATGCCATTCGGAAATTATGGACATGACAGCAGTGCGCTCTATCCTTTCGCGCCTCCAGTGAGACACAAATTCTCAAATTTTTTATATACAACAGACTTAGAGCCCCTGCCTATTATACTCAGCCTCACTCATTCAATTATGAGATACAGAATGATGTCTGCATCTGTATTAAGGGGATCATTACACTAATTCACACAAATTTCACACGTCTGGATGAACAGATGACGAGCATAGTTCTGGAAAGGTCAGCTAATGATAATTCAGTTAACATTAATAAATGGTTTAAAGCCAACTCATTGACGTTAAACTCTGAAAACACTCACCACATGCAGTTCAGAACATGTAAGAGATTCCCATGCAGTATATTCATAAAGTATGAAGAAGATCAGATAGAAGAGGTTGACAGTATAAATTTCCTGAGATTACAGCTTGATAATAAATTCAGTTGGGAGGAGCACACCACCGAACTGCAGAAACGACTCAACAAATCTGTATTTCCAATACGAGTGGTATCAGACATAGGCGACATGAAAATAAAAAAGCTGGCATACTTTGCTTACTTTCATTCCGTAATGTCATATGGTATAATATTTTGGGGTAACTCTACAAGTCAAGCAAAAGTTTTCAGATTCCAAAAGCATGTAATACGTATTATTTGTGGTGTAAATTCACGGACATCCTGCAGAAGCCTCTTCAAAGGACTGGGTATATTAACTACTGCCTCTCAGTATATTTATTCCTTAAGGAAATTTGTCATATATAATATATCCCTTTTCCCAACAAACAGCTCAGTTCATACCTACAAAATTAGGAATAAAATGATCTGCACGAGGACTTAAAAGCACTTACCTTAGTTCAGAAAGGGTTTACTACTCAGGAACACATATTTTCAGCATAAAAAATTTAGCTTCAAATAAAGATCAGTTTAAGAGGAGCCTAAAAGACTTTCTGTGGCCAACTCCTTCTACTCTCCTGACGAATTCTTAAATAGAACCACATGATGCAGTTACACGTATTCGTACTATTAGTGTACTATTAGTATTATTATATTATCTGCTAGTAAAAAAAGTATGTACCTGTATTAGTATTATTCTACTATTAACTAGTAAAAAAAAAAAAAAAAAAAAAAAAAAAGAACGAGACGTGTTCCACATCTACGAGGATCTCCTCAACACGGATGTATGGAACGAACCAACTAATCTAATCTAATCTAATCAGATACCACAAATAAAGGCTATTTAGGATTGGTAGTAAACATTTTACGATTAGTGCTGGCTAGATTTATGTTGCTCCCCCTTGCTATGCACTGACGCCAGTAACCAGTCATCCGTACACATCTCCTTGCTTGTTACCTCCGGCGGTGGAGCTGTGAGCTTGGCCCTCCCTTGTTCATCTTTGGTCGGCAGTGTGGCCATCGTTTGGCGGAAGGAGTGAGTTGGCTGTTGACGCTGGACAGGAGGACGTCAGCGCGTGGGTCGTGTGGACACCACGTCGGAGCGCTGGGGCGTGTTGTACCAACACCTCCTAGAAGACAAGGCCTTACAACAGGCCGTGCCTACGTCACACTTAGAGGCCCCGGCCGCCATCTGACTGGCCGGCCGCTGCGCGGCTGTGGGCGTGCCCCAGCCAACAGCCAGTGACGTGGCGGCCGCGGCCTCTTAAGTGTGACGTAGGCACGGCCTGTTGTAAGGCCTTGTCTTCTAGGAGGTGTTGGTTGTGTCCGCTACGCTTGTCCGTCTCCAAGTCGATGGGTCTTGTAGCAGGCGGATTCTGCCACCAAGTACCGGACCCACCTGCATCTTGTGCCGGAACTTTTGCAGTTAATCCTTTCGTGACCAATGGGAGATATGTATCCCACCTACAAATTTGTGTACCTGAGTTCACAGGAATGTAAAGACCCCACATCAGTGTGGTACTGGCATCTAGTGTTGAACGCATCAACAGTCTGGCTTGTTGTTTAGTGTCTCCTGCTCATTTTTCACTTATTTCTTTCAGTGGTACGTAGTTTGTCAATCATTTGCATCATTTTAAGATCCTTATTTTCATCTGTAGTATCTGCATTTGTAAGTTGTTTTCAAAAAATGTTCAAATGTTTGTAAAGTCTATGGGACCTAACTACGGGGTCATCAGTCCCTAAACTTACAAACTACTTATGAACTACTTTCGAACTAGGACGGCACAAATAACCATGCCCGAGGGGGGATTCGAACCCCCGACCGTAGTGGCCGTGCAGACCGAGACTGGAGCGCCTTTAACTTGTTTTGTGGTAAAGACAGTCCTGAAAATTGTCCTCCGTTGGGTGCTCAGCAATAACTTCATCTAACTCGTAAGGGCAACGCCAAGTATGGTACAAACGAATTTTTATGCGTCGCAGGTATGTTGTGCGGAAGCTCTTCCCGACCACCAAACTAAAAGGATTTGTTCCAATGCTCCTTGGTTTCCACGAAAATCGAAATCGAAGTCCAGCGTGTAACACCTATAGATGTGCTAAGTCCCTGTCGATACGTGAGTCAGCGTGTTGTAATTAGTAAGACGCTCGACCGTCTCACAGATGACCCGAGTTCAAATACTGCTAGGAATGTGAATATAATTTATTTTTATACTTGTCCGACGAGTGATTCGTGTGATAGGCCTACTTCTATCACTGCTCATTTTTCCTACGTGTTGCAGTTCCTGAACGATACACGACGAATGACTAGCCGCTCGGCCGCAGCATTATTATCCGCTGGGACGCGTCAAGTGGGCACACACTTCAATGATGGTATAACTACAGTGGGGATGCGGACTGTAAACGTAGCTAGCAAATGCTGCACAAATTTTATAGCTGCTAACTGCAGACGGTTTACTGATTTAGAAATATTGTACAATCGCCTAAGAGTATGCTTCGAAATGACGAATTAAGTAAAATAATCGTCGCGCAATACGTAACATATTGACCAATTAATATTTGGTATTATCGTGACCAATTACTCAAGCATTAACATCAGAGTGACTATGAAAGAAAGTAATTATGCACAATCAATCGTCAATCAAATAATCGTAGGACAAGTGAAGAAGGGAAAAAATGGAGAATCCGAGCAGAATTCTAACTTAAGTCGTTCACACCAACATGATTCACGTACCACTCTTGCCTTAGTACAGGTATAGCTGTTATGCGCTGGACGTTGATCTCGATTTTCGTGGAAAGCAATGCGCATATGAATAAATCCTTTTGGCTTGGGTAAACTGGAAGAATTCCAGCACGACATACCTGCGACCCATCAAAATTTGTTTCTACCATACTGTCTTGCTGTTCCCCTTGTTAGATTAAGAGAAAAGGGGAGAAGACTTTTCTCATGTTTAATCTTATTAGTACTACTCTCCAAATTTATTATTTCAATCATTGTCATCTGTTAACTAACACGTTAAATGTTCTATTTCAAAACAATTTTTTAACTGATTAAGAAGTATTATTTCAGATTTCAGACATTGAGAGCTCAATGCAGTGAGATATCTTGAATGAGACTTTGCCCCTCTTCTGAATTGTTTTCTGTTTAAAACGTTATTTTATTAATGATATTAATGGACTTGGTTTGGTTATTTAATTTCAACCAAGGTGTGCCTTTGTGGCAGTCAGCGATATTTGCTAATTTGCTGTACTTTGAGCTGTCATGTAAATATGTCATTTAAGAAAAGGAAGAGGGTCACAAATAATTAACACATATTAGTCATCAAACACATTTACTGAATTGCTACAATAGTGTGTTACATCACCAATAATTTTGATACTTGCATAACAACCAAATTCTTTATACCATATAGCAACAGACTCCATCTCATTGATTCTCCGTGGATTCCTCGTCCTTATAACAAATGGCAGTGATAACCAGGACATATCGCCAGAGCTCGATTATATAAGGACGCACCAGCGGACGCGCGCACCTAAAATGACTTCGGCGCGCGTACGGGATAACGCCGATTCGTCCATCTCTCGTTAATTTCCTCGTTAGTAAACGAGAAGATGCCTTTAACATCCAGTTAAGTGTGCTCGTTAAGTGTATTGCGTTTGTCATTGCCAGATATGCCTCTCGTTAGCTAACCTGGAGAAAGCGGAAAAGTACGATATATTGCGTGTATGTTGGCAATAGAAACAAATCAAAGTGCTGTGTGAATAAACAGCTGTTCGCCATTTTTGACTATCAGGGAAGAGGTTAGCAGACAGTTGTTATTTGGCGCTATGGAAAACAAACGTGAAAGAATCTCGAATTTTCCAGGAAGTTAGTGCGAGAGTCTTGTGTCTTTAATAGAGAAATTGAAATTTTAAAAAACCGACGCTACGACATGGAAGAAAAAGGAAACGATATTGTGGCAAATGAATTGAATGCTGTCCATGGAACATGTAGGACAGCAAAAGTGCTTAGGACCTAGTACGATAACATACTGCCAAGTGCGTAGTACCTTAGTGCAAGCAGTAACTTGCACATAGGCGAAAGTGCACTGTTCCTGTAGATCGGAGGAAGAAATCTATTTTAGGCCTTACACTAGGCGCAACAAGCATTCGTAAACACTGAATTAATAAGTTTGCAGGCATAAATAATGTTTTCTCTTTTCTACTACGACACATAACTTACAAAATACGTAAATATCTGTTGGACTCTTCAGATGGTCGTGGAGCTTTTCATGTAGAGTTTCCAAAGTGGCTTTTCGAAGACGAAATCGCGTAACAAATTCTACATCATCCCAGCATTCAAAATGATTTGGACGAACATAAATACGTCTAGTACGCCATATAGGGTCAATGACCTCTATATCGTCCAAAGTACTGACATCGTCGTAATTGTCAACTAAATCGTGTTCCAGCCGTTTTCATCATACCGATTCTCACGTAACTATTCGTTACCCGTAATTTTGTATTTTGATATCGCAACAATAATTTTATGGTTATGTTGCGTATCTACAATATATCAAACTTATCTAATCGCTACAGACATGGGTAGGGCGAGAAATATGATAATACATTTTCCAATAAAGCTGCTTTCCACACTAGTTTTTCATACATGTATTGCTTCTGTTATTTTGTTCGATAAATCGGTCTTTATCACATGAATATACTACGGTATTTTAGCGCTTTATAATCCTGCCATTTTCATACAGATATTCACTTAACTGGTCGTTAGCCATGTAACGAGTAGAATTTTACTCATTAACTTAACGTCCAGTTTGACATTCTTTAACGTCAGGTTAACTCATAACAAAACATTGACAAACGAATCCTCTGCTAACGATAAGTTAAAATCTTAACTGGAACTTAACGAGACATTGACAAACCGGCCCTTAGTCTCTACGCCTATCAGAAGTGACGTAGTCATCTAGTTGCTGCCGTGAAATACATTCCTGTCGAAGATACCGCGGTGCAGAAGAAGCCGAAGAACTCTCGCTGTTGTGTATAAGGTTATTGACAATTTGGACCCTAACAGCGTAACTAATATTGGTACTCAAGAAATACTTAAAGGACCGCCTGTCTTTCGAGGATGCGTAGTGAATTTTTCCGTATTAGACAATGCTAATATTGGTGCGCAAGAAATACTTAAAGGACTGTCTGTGTTTCGGCGATGTGTTGTGAACTTTTCCGTATTCTCCAAGAGTGAGAATCCGCAACCCGGTAACGGTTGGTTAACAGTGGCTGCGTTGTGGTGTAATGGCTCAGCAGTAAAAGCATTGTCTGGACTTGAGAGTGCAAATAGTCGAGATGTAAAGGCTTACCGTACGTGGAATGTATTTTCTGATGTTAACAAAGACTATCGAAAGTGTTATTTGACATCTAACATGACATTTCGTATAAGGACGAGGAATCCACTGAAAGAATAAGAAGTACTATTTCAGATTTCAGATTGTCATAGTAATCCAGGTGTCTTGAGTGGATTTATTACGAATGTTATTAAGGGGCTTGATTTAATTATTAGAATTTAATAAACAACTCGTTCTACTAAACAGCAACTGTTTTCCATAACCCTAGCCTGCCCTTCCACTAATTGTTGTTCTCCCTAATTTTATCGTCGCATTTTAGTAGGTGGTTCTATAGATGAAATGTAATAAATGATCCATACAATATTTGTCCATTTTTTATTGAGTGCAGGCTTAACTTAAGGCAAAGCAAATGAGAATATTTTCACTAATTCTTCCGTTGGTTCTAGGTAGAACATCGTCATAGTAATGGAACTACTTAGCACTACTGACAACGTAAAGCACTGATAGTTGCCTCTATTTATGAGCGAGACTAGCAAATGTTCAAATGTTTGTACAGTCTATGGGACTTAACTACGGGGTCATCAGTCCCTAAACTTACAAACTACTTATGAACTACTTACGAACTAGGACGGCACAAATATCCATGCCCGAGGGGGGGGGGGGGGAAATTCGAACCCCCGACCGTAGTGGCCGTGCAGACCGTGACTGGAACGCCTTAGTCCCCTCGGCCACCGCGGCCGGCAGCGAGACTAGCCAAATTACTCAAATTATGTGGCCTCTGGCGGTTTTTCAGAACATGAATTTCAAAATCCGCTGAGACACCTGCAAGACATGACTGCGTCTGCCTCTTGTCATCGTCTCCATTTACATCGCCCCAAGATCTTTAAGATAGGAAATAATTTTAAGACGTACTGTGTAGAAACTCGTTTTTACTGCGGGCACGGAACATGTGCAACATTGAGGAGAAGGACAAACAGAAGAGTATGCATATATATTTAACAAAAGAATTTATGAAAGCTTTCTACGGTTAACTTTTTATTTTACGGTTCACTTATGATATATAGGGACATTTGTCTATTAATTTTATTTGTTTTCTTTTCGGGATTGTCGCATTAACTGCCTGTGAGTTACTACGCTTTGCAAACGTATACCTCCCCGCCAAGCTTCCCAGGAAATAATTCAGCCCACCGGTAATTGTGGCTATGTTGCTGTCTTACCTCGCAATTAATTGTCTGCAATTTACTTGGGGCACTTGTCAACTCTGACAAGTAGTGTGTGTCAGAATGCAGTCCAAACGAACGTTTTGCGTATAGATTAGGACAGTGTTCGTGAACGTCCATCTCACCCGCTACAATGTGGCCACTATGAGTCAACGAATTACACAATGCTGGTAATTTATTCCCTGCATCAGAATTAGTTCTTGAATTAGTCGGCGTCAAACTGACCTATATGGTAACCCCTTTCTTTCCGCTTTATTTTATTTTATTTTTTTTTTTTTTTTAATTTTTATAAATTTACAACGTGGACTGATATGACGATGACATGTAATTTAGTCATACGAGACAATTTTATTATGTAAGTAATAACCATATAATTTAACTAAAGGCGTTGATACATTAGATATTACAGACTTTGACCTTTGTATTTTGTAATTTCCAGTGTATATTACACTTTAATATACCTACACGGTACAAATCGTGATTCAGTCGTAATAAGTTAACCGAAACGGTCAAACGCTCTTAAGTCCTTTCAAAAACCCTACATGAGTGTATTTGCCTGTGAAGCAAAAGTAATTTCGTAAATATATGCACAACAAAAAATGTTGCGTCACTTTGCTCCCGTGTTCTCCTGAACACTGACGCTGAATGTCTATATTGCATCAGGAACCCCGTTCCTTATATCGCTCAAACATGACAGTTAAACCGCACAAAGATTTTAACAAACACGCATGAGTAGTGGCAATGTGACGGAAAGGGTCAGACGGCCGATCAGCTCCAGTCATGACCACTGCTTGCGTTGCCAAGGAAGTCAGTTCTGAAGTTTGACCGTATCCCCATAGTTACTTTGTGTCCGGTGGGACTCTCATCAAGGACAGTTTCCAGACGTCTCGGAGTGAAACAAAGCGATGCTTTTCGGACGTCGAGGAGGTCCAGTGGTAGAGGAAGTGTCGATGACATGCCTCGCTCTGGCCGTCCAAAGGCTATCAGGGAAGAGGTTAGCAGACAGTTGTTATTTGGCGACATGGAAAACAAACGTGAAAGAATCTCGAATTTTCCAGGAAGTAAGTGCGAGAATCTTGTGTCTTTAATAGAGAAATATGACACATTGAAATGTTAAAAAACCGACGCTACGACAAAGAAGAAAAAGGAAGCGATATTGTGGCAAATGAATTAAATGCTGTCCATGGAACATGTAGGACAGCAAAAGTGCTTAGGACCTAGTACGATAACATACTGCCAAGTGCGTAGTACCTTAGTGCAAGCAGTAACTTGCACATAGGCGAAAGTGCACTGTTCCTGTAGATATGAGGAAGAAATCTATGCCGGCTGCGGTGGCCGAGGGGACTCAGGCGCTTCAGTCACGGTCTGCACGGCCACTACGGTCGGGGGTTCGAATCCCCCTCGGGCATGGATATTTGTGCCGTCTTTAGTTGTAGGTAGTTCATAAGTAGTTTGTAAGTTTAGGGACTGATGACCCCGTAGTTAAGTCCCTTAAGCTTAACAAACATTTGAACATTTTTGAAGAAATCTATTTTAGGCCTTCCACTAGGCGCAACAAGCATTCGTAAATACTGAATTAATAAGTTTGCAGACATAAATAATGTTTTCTGTTTTCTATTACGACACATAACTTAAAAAATACGTAAATATCTGTTGGACTTTTCAGATGGTCGTGGAGCTTTTCATGTAGAGTTTCCAAAGTGGCTTTTCGAAGACGAAATCGCGTAACAAATTCTGCAACATCCCAGCATTCAAAATGATTTGGACGATCGCTACTGAAGGATTTCAACTCAGAAGAGAGGAGCGCCACCATTTAGTGCAGCCACAGGACCTCGTCATTCGACGTAATTTGTACATATACGCCACATGATTTGCAAATTCTCTCCTGGATTCCTTATCGAGATCCAACTTTGACACCGAGACACCATGCAAAGTGGTAAAAGTGGGCTCGGCAGCATGCTGAAAACACTATTCAAATGTAGCGTTAACTGCTGTTCACAGATGAGACTCCCATCTGCCTTCAACCAGACAATCGCTGAGGAGGCAGCCCAGCCTGAGGCAGCCACATCTGAAACAAACTGCCTATCGAGTCCAGCAAGGTTGTGGTTCGCTGATGTTTTGAAGGTGGAATTATGTGGGACCAACCGTACGCAACAAAAGGCAATGTAACGGCTAAACAGTTAACAGAGATGACAAATGTTCAAATGTTTGTAAAGCTTATGGGACTTAACTACGGGGTCATCAGTCCCTAAACTTACAAACTACTTACAAACTAGGACGGCACAAATATCCATGCCCGAGGGGGGATTCGAACCCCCGACCGTAGTGGCCGTGCAGACCGTGACTGGAGCGCCTCAGGATTAGAATGGCAAGCATGTTCTCCAGACAGAAACCTTACCGGACACACCTGGAATACACAGAAAAGGACGGTTTTTGGACGACACGCCCTACGAACCTTTGTGAGAGATCTACGGCGAATCATCGTTCAGGAGCGGGACTAGATAATCTAGTAGACATTATGCCACGACAAATACCAGAACACATCAGCAAAAGATGGCGTGATACCGAGTATTAGGGATACTGGCGTCTGCTGCTATCTAGAAAAGTAATGTCTAGGTTAATCTCGTTCAACTTGTCAATTTCTGTTTTATTAGCAATGAAGACATCACAAAAGATCCTTTCCTATTCAACAAAAATTTGAAAGTAAAAGTTACATTCAATGTAACAAACTAAAAAGCTCAGTGATTCCGTTTCCTTCGCTATTAGCATCTAAGAAGGAGACCACATGGATATCTGTTCGTAGAACTTCTTTATATTTATAAGTGAAGTTCAGAACTTAAATAACAATCAGCCAAAGCCATTCGACGCAACACCCAAAAATTCTCGAGAAAATCGACTTTGAAGTTTTGCGAGTACACGTAAGTACCAATATTTAAAACATTTGTAACATGTCGCAGTACCTTAATTGCCAGTATTCTGGTCTCACAACAGTCGGGCCAATGGTTCGAATCCCGCTGTAACGGATGGTTTTTTTTCGATCTCTAATTCAGTTATATAATACATTTTGGGATAAGTAATTCCATGTGTTGTGTCAGTTTTTATGTATGTAGACGAGCTGAACACCGTGTTGTCATCTAAAACGATGGTTGAGTAGGTTAGCTGTTTGGAAAGCCGTTAGTAGCAATGGAGATGACTTGCCAAAAACAGCCTCGTAGCTCTTCACAAACTGAACTAGCAAAGATTACCGTCGTCAACTAATAGTGAAGTCAATACCGTAAAAAAATGTAACTTACTTATTTTATTGAATCCATCATTTATCAACCTTTAGAAAATATACAAAATTACGAATATACAAAAACTCGTGCACTTTTCGCAAAAATTACCATTAGAAATTAAAACTGTGTTAGGATTCGAACAAAACGATAAATAAAGTAAGAAACCCGTCATGGTAAGATTCGAACCCCACAACGCTACCACCTGAGCTACACAGAAAGAAAGTGCGACTAATGTAGTTCTTGCTACTTACGTGTACTTGCGAAACTTCAAAGTCGATACTCTCGAGAATTTTTGAGAGATGCGTCAAATGGCTTTGGCTGATTGTTATTTGAGTTCTGAACTTCACGTACCATAACTATTAAACAATTCTAAAATCCGATACCAATGCGGTCTCCTTGTAAGTGAGAGAAGCTTTAGGAAATGATTTTAATTATTCTTAATATTTGTTGGAAATCGCTGAGTGTTTTCATTATGAAAAACTGGACAACTATAGTATGTGCAATAGGTCTTTAACACTGGGCATTATTTATGACGTAATATCTCCTGAACTACTTTATGTACAGAGATACAATTTTGTAAGTGCTGTCCTTTATATAATACTACTAGCTGAACCCCCGCTGCTTCGCATGCGTAGGCTGGTTGGTCTTCACCAGTTGTTTCATTTTAATCCTGATGAAGACTCCATATCTTAAGTTTCATAGTTGAAGCTTGAAATTTGAGTTAACAGCACCATATTTTTGAAAATCAATTTTTGCATCTCGTAATTCACCCCCTTATTGGTCGAATTTCCAAAAATACCGAAACAAGTGTCTTTTAAATTTGAACCCTGAATCCAAATCCGAAAATTTGTAGTTCTAACATCAAAATTGCCTAAATAGCAGCATATTTCCGAAAAACACCCCCTCTCCAATTTAACCCCCTTGATGGTTGAATTTCCAAAAATACCGAAACACGTAATTTTTAAATCATAACGAACAATACAAATACCAATTTTTGTAGCTATAGCTTCAAAATTGTCTTGACAATAATTTTTTCGAAAAGAATTTTTGATCCCCTCTTTTATCCCCTTAGTTGTTGAATTTCAAAAAATACCGAAACACGTGTCTTTTTAATCATAATCAAGAGTCCATATCCTAAGTTCCATTCTTATAGCTCGAAATTTGAGTTAACAGCAACATATCTTCGAAAATCAATTTTTGCATCTCGTATTTCACCCCCTTATTAGTCTAATTTCCAAAAATACCAAAACACTGTCTTTTAAATTCGAACTCCCAATCCAAATCCGAAAATTAGTAGTTCTAACTTCAAAAATTGCCTAAATATCAACATATTTTCGAAAATCACCCCCTCTCCAATTTAACCCCTTGATGGTTGAATTTCCAAAAATACCGAAACACATATTTTTAAAATCATAACGAACAATACAAATACCAATTTTTGCAGCTATAGCATCTAAATTGTCTTGACAACAAAGAGTTTTCGAAAAGAATTTTTGATCCCCTCTTTTACCCCCCCTAGTTGTTTAATTTCCAAAAATGCCGAAACTCGTGTATTTTAATCCTGATCAAGAGTCCATATCCCAAGTTTCGTAGTTATAGCTTGAAATTTGAATTAACAGCACCATATTTTTAAAAATCAATTTTTGCGTCCTGTATTTTACCCCCTTATTGGTTGAATTTCAAAAAAATCCGAAACACGTGTCTTTTAAATTCGAACCCCGAATCCAAATCCGAAAATTTGTAGTTCTAACTTCAAAATTGCCTAAATAGCAACATATTTTCGAAAATCACCCCCTCTCCAATTTAACCCCATTGATGGTTGAATTTCCAAAAATACAGAAACACGTATTTTTTAACATCTAACCAACTATACAAATAATAAGTTTTGCACTCTAGCTTCAAAACGATATCAATAGCAACGAGTTTTGAAAAAGAATTTTTGATCCTCTATTTAACGCTTTTACTTGTCGCATTTCATAAAATACTAAAAATCATGGATTTTTAATCCTGATCAAGATTCCAGATCCGAAGTTTCGTAGTTTTAGCTTAAAATTTGAGTTAACAACAACATATTTTTGAAAATCAATTTTTTGCGTCACCTAGTTTACCCCCTTATTTGTGGAATTTCAAAAATGGCGAAACGCGTGTCTTTTAAATTCGAACCCTGAATTAAAATCCGAAATTTTGTACTTCTAGCTTCAAAATTGCCTAAATAGCTACGTATTATCATAAAACGTTACATCCCCTATTTCACCACCTTACGGACGGAATATCGAAAAATCGCTTCTTAAATAACGCCTACAGAGTAAGGTCAACACCCTCCATAAATTTCAAGTTTCTATGTTCAGTGCTGTGGGCTGTGCGATGATGAGTCAGTCAGTCAGTCAATCGGGACACTTCCTTTTATATATAGAGATATTCAAAACGTATTGGGATTACCGTTAGTAGTACAAAAGATATAAAGTACATCGTTACACCTGATACTGAGTTTATCGCACACCAATCTGAGTAGGGGGTAGTCTTTGAGGTGTCAGATTCAGGGGTTACAGGGGCACTTAAGAATTTGCATGGTTTGATTGTCTTTGTTGTTCTCTTATACACACGATACGAATTGGCGGCGCTAATGTGTTCGCCCAGGTATTACTCGACAACGCCAACTGGCAAAGGGGCCGCAGTGGGAACTAACTTGGTCGAATGACCAGATACAGTCACTCTCCGATTAAAGTGGCGTGCACTGTTACGTCGCAGTGCTACCGAGAAAGGTGAAAACAGGGAAGTCTTCGCATACACGTCAGGCGGTTGCAATGAACGTCATGAACCTTCATCGCTATGGAAAGGAGAAAAGATGACGCATTATCATAAAATAGAATACCTCTTAGAGCAGGGCTGGGCAAATACCGTTTCGCGAGCGCTCTCGGCGGCTCACTCGGCGTGCTCGCGGCTCCCCCCCCCCCCCCACTCCGCCAGCCATCAGTGCCCCCCACTCATACTCGACTATAGTCAGGCCGCAGAAAGAACGACCCTGACAGTTCTCGCACGTGGGCCGCAGAGGATGGGGGGGGGGGGGGGGGGGACACTCAACCACCAACCTGACACCCAGCCACTCAAGGTCGTGCGGGGTGGCATGCTTCAGTCTCTGCAAAGCATCTGTCGTGTGTTCATCGTTACCGGTTTTGTTCGTGCCGTGTTACGTGTCAAAAATTTCAGACGTGTGTGAGATGGCTTCTTCCTCTAACTGTAAGAAAGTCACTTCTGTGACCAATAGACTGGCTGTCGAAACTGATCTGATGATATTACTCGGTCACTGTACTATGACAGTCGATAGCGACCGTAAACAAATGAGGAAAAAAAACGCTCTTCTTTTTATGTAAGAAGACAAATAATTTCACTGGAAGAGGCGATTTTACTACTTGTAAAGTGGTTGTCCCTATTTGTTTACCCTCTCGGCAGACTGCCACAATACAGTGTCCGAGTAATAACACCGAGTTTGTGGAAAATGGCTATAGAAGATGAAATAGATGAACAAAATACTTCAACTAGCGCCTTTTGACTGAAGACTAAATTACACATTATATTTAATGGAATACTGGAACATATGAAGCTTTACTTTAACTCGACATATATTTTTAAACCTTTCTTTTTAACTGCAAAAAGAGTGTTTTTCATCACTTCGTGGTTGTTATCGTTCGTTGACACTTTAGTGGTACATAGCAACGGTTCCAAAATATTCGGACTTTATAGTCGTATGCTGGCAACTAGCACGGCGTAACAACAAACAGCCGCGTAGCAGTATTGCCAACATAGCCGCTAGCTGTCAGAGTCGTTCTTTCGGCGGCTCGACTATAGCCGCGCACGTCACTACACCACGCGGAACCACTCATTCTGTGGAAATCGCGTCCGGTATTCATGATACATCAGAACTAGTGTCTGAAAAATGGCTGAGGAGGAGGAGGACGTAAAACCTTTGAAAAGAAAGTCTTCTGAACACCCACAGTGGGCAGAAGAGTACTTTTTTGATGGAACGCAAAGCGGACCTCAGTGTGTGTTTTGCAATTCAACATTGTCTTCATGGAAGAAGTACAATGTGAAGCGTCATTTTCAACTGCTTCACGAAAAAGATGTAGTTAGTTTGAGTGAAGAAGAACGAAAAGTCAAACTTATAGAAATGAAGCAGAAAAAGGAGAAATACGATAGTATACTTGTAGATAATTATGTTATTAATTTAATTTACTGCTGTTATTAATTTTGAGTGCGCATTTTCCGTCAATTTTACCTTCTCCTGTACGTATTTACAGGTAGAAAACCATCTAATCCACAACGCTGCAGCGATGAGAGTAAGCTATCATGTAGAACTTAAAATAAGCTAAAACTGCGCGCCCTTTAGCGATGCAGAATTTGTGAAAGAATGTTTCGTTGCTGCCGCAACAATTTTGTGCCCAGCAAGTCTCATCTTTTTGAAACCGTTCCTCTTTCACGGAGAACGGTTAGCAGGCGCATTGATGAAATGGCAAACGACGTGGAAGCTCAGTTGCGAGACAGGATCAAAGATTTAGTTTTCTTTTCTTTAGCATTGGATGAAAGCACTGATGTATGTGCTCTGTGCATCAGCAAGCGGCCAGCCACACCCGCGCGAGCAGCTCTCGTGCCCACCCCTGTCTTAGAGTTAAGCCGTGTATACGTTGGGTCTTCTATACTTTTAATAAATGTTTGTTGTCTCTTTCTGAGTGATAGTCCTACAATATACGACTGAAACTTAAACCCGGAATAAAACGTACGTCAACTCCTGCAATCATAACAAATTCTGACGGGTGATTTTATTCGAGTATACTTTTCGCATTAATGGGTAAACTGTAGGCCTTTTACCATCGATATTGAGTAACTAACTACGCCATTTAACCTTATACTAGAGCATGAGGTAAGCGAACTGTGGACCATATATTACTAGGATCCACATCTACATTCATACTCTGCAACCTGACCGTGTTTGGTGGTGGTCTCTGTGTGTACTTTAGTTACTTACTTCTCCTATTCAGTAGCGTATGGCTTGCGGAAAAACCAACTGCCTTCCAGAGATATACGCAGGAGGCAGCAAAATAACTTTAAAAACCACGCTGCGTACAACATCAAAGAATGCGTATATTGTGTGTCTGTTCAAGTTACAAGTACGCTGTTGAATGAGAAAGGTTTAATGAAGTTTACCTACGAGTATAAGTGTGATTCATTTAAATGCGTTGGTAATTTTGAGATGGTATGAGTAACCTTTCCCTGTTTTCTCCTCTAACTACATTTACGCTAACTCCTTTGAATATTAACTGTTACCATATAGTACCACTCTGCAATCACCACGCAATAATTTGATTGTAGATGGGTGGCTTTGAAAGCTATCCTAGTATTGTATCTGAACTTTCCTACATCTACATCGGATACTCTGCAAATCACATTTAAATACTTTAAAAAAAGTTTTATCACGACAACTTCAATTAAAACGAAAATTATAAATTATTTTTTTCTGAACAAGGATACATACAAGAACCTATCAACCATAGAGCTGCGAGTGAAACAAGCAGCAATAAGACACACTCTGTCGTTCGCGAAAAATATTAACGCATTTTGTACTAATGTATCACAATTCTAGTATATATTACACGTGAACAAAATATTTACGTGAAAACTTTAATCTTTAATTAAAGAGGTAAGTCAGTTTACTGAACGGACAAAGGTACATAAAACAAACCTGTCAACCAAAGGGCAGGTACAGTATTAATTATTTACTTCTGTTGCCAACATAATCACTGGAGCCCTGCGAGAAGCGAAATAAGTTTTACCAAAAACAAAAACACATATTATCATGTTACACGCGTTAATTTACTAACCGTATGCTTTTATTAAAACTTGGGGCGTGGTAGCAGGATACGTTAATATAAATGGATCAATTTATATTCACGTATCCATTTACTATCTCGTATATATATATATATATATATATATATATATAAACAGAAATTATTACGTTATACGGGTGGTATAAAAATGTAAACTAATCCACCAACCAACTCGTGAGGTTTTTCATTTTTTAATTTTTTTTTTAAATAAATAGAGACATAATTATTATGTATACGGTTGGTATCAAAATGCGAACTAATTCACCTCCTATCATATAAGTCTCAAAACGATACGTAAATGTGGAAAATATTTTGAAAATAGACACCAATTCACATAGTCTTGAAACATGCGATGCTATTGGTTGCCTCAAATCCACTCCTTTTTGGCTGATTTCACGTGACATTCCAAACATTCCAAAGCTGACGGGTGGTATCAAACTGTAAAATAATCCCCTCTTACACTTAGCACAATATACATACCTTGCCTCTGAAGCTATAGCTACGGCTTCAGTTCTAGGTTTTAAAAAGTCTTCCTAGGAAGCTTAGACTGTTCTACTTGCTCCACTCAGACAATAACTGCCGTGAAATTGACTCTGTTCAGACTCAGTAAGACAAACACCCAATGCGCTGCGATACGTAAAGCTCTCAAATGACTACGGAAGTATTTGCTAGGCAACGAAACGTAACGCTTTATGCCTCCTAGCATTGTTGTAAACGTGACCAGTTACCGACATTAAGAAGTATGACTGCTGAATGAACTACAGCCGCGGCGGAGCGGCCGAGCGCATTGAGGCGCTATGCTGTGATGCGCGAGGCCGTTGCCCGTCGGGGGTTCGAATCCCACCTCGGGCATGGATGTTTGTGTTGTATTTACTATAAGCTACATCATAAGTAGTTTGAAGTTTAGGGACTGATATTCAAAATTGTTCAAACGTTTGTAAAGCTTATGGGACTTAACTGCGTGGTCATCAGTCCCTAAACTTACAAACTACTAATGAACTACCTTGTACTAAAGACAAAACAAACACCCATGCCCGAGGTAGGATTCGAATCCCCGACCACAGCGGCCGGCAGGGACGACTGATGACCCCGCAGTTGAGTCCGTTAAGCTTTACAAACATTTGAACATTTTGAATGAACTACAGAGTATATCATAGGTGAAGAACGTCGACAGCCACGATTAAACGAGCGATCTTCTACTTATATTTCAAATATTTCAATTATTGATTATGATATTCACATTTTGTGGATTGAAGATGCCCATTGGAATGTAAATGGCCGAGCACATGAGGCGCTGTACTCCAATGCATGATGCCGTTACCCGTCGGGGATTCAAATCCTCCCTCGGTCATGGATGTTTGCGCATTCTTTAGTATAAGTTAGTTTATAAGTACTTTTTTAGTTTAGGGACTCATGATCCCGCAGTTAAGTCCCATAAGTTTAACAAACATTTGAACATTTTGAGCTAAATTAAGATTCAAATGTTCAAATGTTTGCAAAGTTATGGGACCTAACTGGCCGCGGTGGAGTAGCCGAGCGGTCTAAAGCGTCTCGCTGCGGAGCGCGCGGTTGCTCGCCGTGGAGGTTCGAGTCCTCCCTGGGGCATGGGTGTGTGTGTTTGTCCGTAGATTAGTTTACCTAGGATTAAGTAGTTTGTAAGCTACGGACTGATGACCACGCAGTTTGGTCCGATAGATTTAAAAAAAAAACCTAACTGCAGTGGTCTTCGGTCCCTAAACGTGCAAACTATTTAAACTAACTTATCCTAAGAACACACACACACAGACTCTCTCTCTCTCTCTCTCTCTCTCTCTCTCTCTCTCTCTCTCTCTCTCTCTCTCACACACACACACACACACACACGCACGCCCCCGAGGGAGGACCCGAACCTCCGACGGCGAACGGCTTTGCGCACAGCAGCAAAGCGCTCGGCTATTTCGCCGCGGCCTAAATTAAGGAAGCTATGTCTGGAAGCCATTTATCAGTCACTGGTGAGGTGGGGTGCCTTGTTTGCAGTGGTGATGCAGATAGCAGGACCAAAGGTGCAACCACATGGGAGAGGTATTTGTGGAGAAGTGAGACAAACGTGTTTCCAAAAGAGTGGCAGCAACCTTTTCAGTGAAACTTCCTGGCAGATTAAAATTGTGTGCCAGAACCGGAACTCGAACCCATAACCTCTACCTTTCGCGGGCAAGAGCTCTAATACTGAGATATACCGACACGACTCACGGCTCCCCCACACAACCTCAAATCTGCCAGTACCTCACCTCCTACTTTCCAAACTTCATAGGAGTTCTTCTGCGAAACTTTATAGTCTAGCACTTCTGTAAGAAGTTGGCTTAGCCACAGCCTAAGGGATGATTCCAGAATGAAACTTTCACTCTGCAGTTTCATATCAGCGCACACTCCGCTGCAGTGTGAATGTTTCATTATGGATCCTTTACAGTAATTACAGGGCCAAAGGTCTAGGTGATTGACTGACCTTGCCTTGTAACATAAGCTATACTAGCGTTGCCATACAGTAACTGCTAACTGCCGTATGAACATGTGAACATGAGTAAGATATTTCGGATACCCGACCTGTCATGTTGCCGTCAGGAGAAACAGACCGCCGTGTTGGAAGAAAGACAACGACAGCAAAAATGATAAATTTATGGAGATAGTAGTAGTGGGAAAGGAAGAGAGGGAATAAAGTGAAAATAAAAAGAGATGTTAGTACAGACCATAGATAGCTATGGAATTTTGGCTGCCTCTGACCAGAGAACTTTAACAAGACGAAATTTGTCCAGTTTCAAGCATGCCAAAAATTGATCTAGGTTACATGCCCGAGGAAACTTTCTGAATAGAAAGAAGTGTGCGAGAATGGATTTGTTGCAGCATGAGAAAAAAGAATGGAATACCGATAATATCAAAGGAACATTGAAATTAGCAGAGAAGAAGACATTGGTGAGGAACACCGAGAGAAAGGGATGAATGTGGAGAGGAAGACTGGAAGATAGGCAAGGGGATAAAGAGCGGACACACACACACACACACACACACACAAATATATCAGTAGTGAGAAAGAGATACTGTATCTTTAACATGCGATTATTTCCTCACGTCAATTTTTATTTTTGAAATAAATCGCAATTTGCGATGTTATGGCATCACTGTATTAGGTTGATATGGAATACCAAACTGTGGCGAATGAAAATTTGTGCCCGGCCGGGATTCGAACCTGTATCACGGGTTCGAATCCCGGCCGGGCACAAATTTTCATTCGCCACAGTTTGCTATTCCATCTAAACCTAATACAGTGAGGCCATAACATCGCAAATTGCGATTTATTTCATTCATTTGAACGCTGTAATTCGTCAAAAATATATAAAAATTTTATTTTATTTTATTTATTTATTTATTTTTGGGGAAGGCGGAAATGGTACGGAAGCAGAAAATACCCATGTTTTGTCTCTCGTTTAGATGGATTATATTTGATTTTCCGTAGTCTTAAATAATAACTTTTCAGGTGGTTTATTACACGCATATTTTCGTATTTTTATTAGTACTTTTCCACTTCTTACTCAGAAGCATTAAATAAATACACTAATAACGATGAAAGACTACTGTCATTATGTTGTGCTAAAAACTGCGGCATAAACACTGCAGATTACATTGTAGGAAGTTAGATTGTTATTCAAGCAATCCACTGTTGCCCCTCCGCAAATTAATAATTTCAACACAGTATTACATACTTTTTTCAAGCGTGCTGGCTAGGTAGGCATAGAGGTGCCCACAGGGGGTGATAATGAGGCAAACTGCGTGATTGACATTCCTGGGGGGTGCGGGGTTGAAAAATCAGTACTTTTGGCCAGCCTGGTGGGACTTTGTAAAATAATATACAGACCGTGAAATAAAATATATTTTATTTTAATATTAATTGGCAAATCCATTTTAATAGGTAATAAACTAGGAATCAAGGACCTAATATTTTGGGCGTCGAGAGGGGGAGGTCGTAGTTTGGGGGAGGGGGTAAGTCCTCGGCAAAGGGGGGGGGGCACCTCCGGGTTGACAGTAACTTTACCACATAAGCGAATATATATAACAACCAGTGCAAGTTGCACGGATGATTTCGGACGAATTAGTCAAATTTTCAATCATTCTGCCGCGCGGAATGGCCACGTGGTCTAAATCATCATGCTACTCTCTGAGCGGCCGTTCCTGCCGGAGGTTCGTGCCCTCACTTAGGCATGAGTGAGTATATTGCCCTTAGTGTAAGTTAAACTGTTTGTAAGTCTAGGAACAGATAACCATAATGGTTGAGACCAATAGGTTTACAAACATTTGAACATTTCAGTAATCCTTGTAAGTGCTGCAATAACATCGTTCGCCACGGATATTATATACGAGTAGTTCCTTAAGAACCGAGTTACCATATCGTATCCAGATGCATTCACTTCATTTACTAAAATGTTATATACGAAAAAAATTGTTCATGTACTTTGTACTCTTACAACGCGTAGAGTGAAAGCACTTCAGTCGTGTTTTTCTTGCTTTGCTACAATGTTTCATGGATAAAGCTGAGAGACTAATGCATTGTTGGGCCTCATGCTTCTGAAATGAGGCTTGAAGAATTCATTACGTCAACACTGATCCTTCTGCAGGTGACGGGTGAAAAGAAGGGGATCTTCCTTCCAAGCGTTTCTTCGACGGTAAAAGAGCTAAGCCTTTTTGTAGTGCCCTAGACTCCTACCGCAGTAAGTACTCCCAATTCTTAACGTTTTCTTCTTTTAGTAGTTAACACTAGAAAGCCCGTAGGTGACAAAATCAACCGGTTTTGTTTTTACGTAATAGCTATGTTTCACAGAATAACTGGAACGTCATTTCAGTTTTTGCGTTTTATGTATTGTATTGAAAATCAATGAATTTCGAATAATTGATTTTTTCAGGTTTCACCTTTAACCTCCATTCACATTGATAATTTAACAAAATACTATAATTTTTGTGCATTAGTGTGCATTTGAAATGCAATATTTTAATTTTCTTCCTATTATTGTAGTATGACCGATTAAAATGGATTCAATTCTATTTACTTTTATTATTCTCTCACAAAAATCAGTTTATCTCCGTCACTACTTTCCTTAAGCCTTTCTGTTTTATAATTTAATAATTCACTTTCATTCAAATGATTGTGGTACAAACTAACAACATAGGTCACTGTACAAGAACTTTTTATATCCATGTAATGATGTTAATCTTGTGTTTGAAAGTTATCCTTTTGCATAAACCGACAACAACCACTAAATAAGCGAACTGCATCTAATAAAATAGAGAATAAACATGTAATGACGAGCATTACAATGATGTTTACATTGAGTTTGAAACTTATCCTCAACCGTGCCAAAAAAGTGAATCAGTCATCCCCCATAGTAGGAAGAACAGATATTACAAGACGAGAGATACCACCTACTCTGAAATGTTTGTAGACGTCGCTGTATTTGGCAACAGCTCGACATGCGTGCGTACAGGTCAGTGGATATTGAATTACCTAGCAAAGACGATAACTGGATCCTGTCAAAATAGTTGTCCAATTTTTCGTGATGACAAATGCAACAGTGGTATTTTGGGAATAACAAATTAAGAATGAAATATCTGATTTTTTAAAATGTTTTTCCTTCGGATTTGCAACTTGTAGGTTTTACACACCAACACTACAAGTAAAATATTTGTATGGGGAAACACTAAGCCTCAAAATTTAATATGACATAGGAAGAGTATATTTCATCGCGTAATCAATGGTTTTATTAGCTTATTATGAGTAATGCGTGACGATGAAGAACTACACACAGCTTCTCATATCCGTTAATGACCGTGAAGTAATACACATGACCACTAAACGAAATCCACTGAACTTCAATTACGCGATAAATCAGTCAAACCTTAAGGTCGTAAATTCTACCAAATGCCTAGGAGTTACAATTACGAACAACTTTGACTGGAGAGAACACATAGAAAATATTGTCGGGAAGGCGAATCAAAGGTTACGTTTCATTGGCAGGACGCTTCGAAGATGCACCAAAGAGACACAATTGTGCGTCCTCTCCTGGAGTACTGTGGCCCCTTGTGGGACTCTCACCAGGTGGGACTGACCGAAGATATTGAGAAGGTTCAGAGAAGGGCAGCTCGTTTTGTTTTATCACGTTACGGGGGGGGGGGGGGGGGGGGAAGCGTCACGGAATTGTTGCACGAATTGGGGTGGAAATCATTAAAAGAAAGTCGTTATTCAGTGCGGCGTGATCTGTTTGGGATGTTTCAATCACCGACTTTTACTTATGAATGTGAAAATATTTTGCTAGCACCCACCTACTTAGGGAGACATGACCATCCCAATAAAATAAGAGAAATCAGATCGAAAACGGAACGATTTAAGTTTTCTTTCTTCCCGCGCGCTATTAGAGAATGGAACGGTAGAGAAAAGTTATGAAAGTGGTTAATGAACCCTCTGCCAGGCACTTAAATGTGATTTGCAGAGTATCTATGTAGATGTAATAGCGTAGTTTCATAATGTTGAGACATCACTGCTCACTTTAACTAAAGAACCGGGCTATTATGACAATTAAATGGAATTGATGTGCCTGTTAATGTTCTTCATTTAGCGTACAAAACGTATGGAATTTGTGTAGGCTATATTATAAATTATGCTGCGTACTGAAGCGGAATATGGCGAAATATTATTACGGAAGGCTGGACGGAAGGTAAGGATTTAACGCTTCGTCAACGTTTTGATCATTAGAGGGCGAACACGAGCTCTTATACTATGGATAACGATGGGGAAGGAAATGGCCGTGCCCTTTGAAAGGAACTATCTCGTCGACTGCATGGAGAGGTTTACGGGAGTAAGGATGGTTAGAGGTGGATTTGGACCAACTTCCACCCATATGCAGTGGCGGCGCTAGACGAAAAGTAGGCGTCGGCGAACTTGTCTTTGCGAGGCCCCTTTCATTTTTCATTAATAAAGATAACGTTAAATGAGCTTAATTATACATCAATAATCATTATATTAAAATTCTATTAGCATAATATACGAGTATTATTGCAATGGCAAAAATTACAATAAACAAACTCAAATTAGAGAAACTTTTCAGCTTTTGGTTTCACAGAATTTTATTAGATCACATCTTAATACTAGCCGCTATTTCGTCTTCAGTTGATAGTACTGACAACGCAGATAGTCTTTCTTGGCTCACTGTGCTTTTCAAGTTAGTCTTAAACAATTTAAACTCTGTGAAGCTTCTCTCGGCCGAAGCTGTACTGACTGGAACTGTGAGCATAATTCTGATTCTTATGTAAACATTTGGATATACTTCTTCCAAATCGTATTCTGAAATGTAATGTACTGAAGAAATTGTTTTGCATGTATTTAACTAAAAATTACATCACTGCTGCACTCATACGGAAATAAATACGGACAACTAAATAGCTGCCGGCCGGGAATGGTTGAGCGCACTAAGACGTCATACCACGGTGAGCGAGATCGCTCTCGTCGGAGGTCTAACCCCACCCTTGGGTACGGATGTTGGGTTTGTCCATTGGTTAAGCTAGTGTAAGCTAGATGTAGGTCGTCGCTACATAACCTAGCAGTTGGAAAGCGCCGTTAAGCATCATATATATATATATATATATATATATATATATATATATATATATGAACTTCTTTGCTTTCTACAGTATGTCTGCCTAGGTGTACTTGTGTTTGTGTGAATGTGTGGGTGTGTGTGCATTTGTTTACCCTCAATTTTTTCCCCCAAGGTAAGTCTTTCCTCTCCCGGGATTGGAATGGCTCCTCACCCCCTTACTTAAAACCCACATCATTTCCTTTTACTCTCCTTCCCTTCTGCCTCCCTTCTGCCTGAAGAAGCAACTGGGTTGCGAAAGCTTGCGTTTGTGTGTGTGTGTGTGTGTGTGTGTGTGTGTGTGTTCATTGATTATTTGTGATGCTGTCACACCTGTGCTCCTTCGCCTGGTGAGTAATCTTCGTCCATTTTATATATAAAAGAAACAAAAAATCTACAGTTTTAGCAATGTTTTGCGAGGCCCCCACAGGCGCGAGGCCGTCGGCGGTGGCCGACGTCGCCGACGCCTAGCGCCGCCACTGCCCATTTGCGAGCCCAGTGTGTTACCGCTGCATCACCTCGCTTTGTGAATCTATGTCCGTAGCGGAATGGACATATATTGGACTGACAACAAGTGAACTATATACTTTCAACAGTAAATTATCGTAAAAAACACTTGACTACGACTAAAGTATATGTTACAGTAACAAATTACAAGTAGGGCTCCACAGAAAATTTGAGCAGAAGATTACACAGAAAATTCTCAGAACATTCTGGTCGGATAAGGTTGTGCACACCTACCTCTTAATTAGTTGTAGTGGAGAGGAAAATCCTTATATCGCTGCCATATCGCATTGTAGCTCCTGGTAACTACTGTTCCTCGCTATGCAGTTCTTCAAATAATGCCGTTATTTCCTCGTGAACAACCATACAGGCAGACACTGTCGTACTCTGCAACTGTGGCTTGTCAGGCGAGCTCCTTCGCTATAAACGATATCCTTACATTGGTCGAAGTGATGTCTCACTTGTCGAGAATAACAGCACTTTCTCTCGACACACACCTCCTCATACAGCGAACAGCAGCACACAGTCCCTCCCACAGAGCGTCTTGACGTCGCACTGCCCAACCTTGACTCTACACGTCCCAGATCGACAGCGCGCGCACACACAGCACCGACGTCGTCATATCTCTGATGATATCGAAATCGATAGCAATCGTGCCAACAAGTGGCACACTATCTGCCAGGAATCAAATTCCGCGCAGTAATATCCCAGCGGAAGACAGGCGCTCGTATTAAAGGTTGTCTTTTTAGTGGATTTCTTTCATCTTATGAGTCTTCCGCCAAGAACGCGGAGTGTTTGTTTCACCTTACCAAAATGTTATCTATGTGTTTTTTTTTTCTTGTTTTTTTTTTCAAAAATTTCAAATGTTTGTAAATCTATCAGACCAAACTGCTTGGTCATCAGTCCGTAGCTTACAAACTACTTTAACTAAGGTAAACTAACCTAAGGACAAACACACACACCCATGCCCCAGGGAGGACTCGAACCTCCGACGGCGAGCAACAGCTCGGTCTGCAGCGAGACGCCTTAGACCGCTCGGCTACTCCACCGCGGCTGGTTTTTTCCGATTAAATATATTATTATTGTAAATCCTAGGTACCGAGATGCATTAACAGCCTTAAGGCTTCTGTAACTTATAGTGTAGCCAAACACATCTAGAATTGATGTGTGTAACCTCCATAATTTAGACTTTTCGTACCATACAGATTGTCTAAATTATTTTGAAATGTTGTTTTTAGGTTTTTTCGTAATCAAACCAAATGTCTGTAAGGTTATCGGACCGAACTGCAGTGGTCATCAGTTCGTAGACTTACAAACAAACCTATGCTAATGAAAACACACACATCCATGCCCCAGGGAGGACTCAAACCTCCGATGGGGAGAAGCCACGCCCTCCGCAGCAAGGAGCCTTTTTTCTAGTCGCACACACACACACACACACACCTACACACACACACACACACACACACACAGAGAGAGAGAGAGAGAGAGAGAGAGAGAGAGAGAGAGAGAGAGAGAGAGAGAGAGAGAGAGAGGGAGGGAGGAGGCAAATTTTAATACCCCTTTGCAACTGGTAAGATGCTTTTCTATTATCAAAATTTTGCTCTCTCGGTCCACACATTCTTAAATAGAGCATCAGTGAAGCAAGAACTTGATAGACTGCAAAGACAACATTAGTTAACTTTCACTGAGCTATTTCGATCGGCTGGTACCTCAAAGCAGCCGGCCGCAGTGGCCGAGCGGTTTGTGGCGCGCCAGTCACAGTCTGCACGGCCACTACCGTCGGGGCTTCGAATCCCCCCTCGGGCATTGATATTTGTGTCGTCTTTGGTATAAGGCAGTTCAGGGACTGATGACCCCGCAGTTAAGCCCCTTAAGCTTAACAAACATTTGAACATTTCTCTCAAAGTATTTATTTCCTAAATAATCTTTTTTCTGCTGGTGTTGCCTGACGGGCTTTAGTGCCTGGATAAAATTCTTAGCAGTTATGTTTCTTCCTTCTTTAGATATTCCGTAGACTACATTTTCCGGAGCGATAAATCAGCAACTGTACGAGTATATACTTTAAATTCGAGAGTTTCAATACGTGCTGAAGAGGGTATATGGCATTTTTGTACCTTGTTTCTGAAAATTATCTTTTGGCATAAACTGGCAACAACAAGTATAAAGTCGAATTGTATCTGTTAAACTTGAGAATATATAACATGAGTTGAACATTGACTCACGAAACTGGACTCAGATACCTTCAAATACTAGAACCAGTGTCAAGGCGGCTGGCCTTAAGCCTTGTGTTGACGTGCTGACAGATCGGCAAGGAGGGGGGAGATGGTTGGGTATGCGTGATCAGAGCCATAGGATATGGGCCCTTCAGCAGGCTATGGCTCGGCCGTTAGGCGAAAGGCGAAGTTCAGTAAAGAAAAAGGCATGGATGGGAAAAAGCCGCAATGGAACGGCCCAGCGCACTAAGGCGTCTTGCTCCCAGCCAGATGTTCGATTTCTTCCTAGTGTGTGTTGTCCTTGGCATCAGTTAGTTCAAGTAGTTTGTAAGCCTAGGTACTAACAACTGTAACAACTGCGGCACGCCGGCCGCGGTGGCCTAGAGGACTGAGGCGCTCCAGTCACGGTCTGCACGGCCACTACGGTCGGGGGTTCGAATCCCCCATCGGGAATGGATATTTGTGCCGTCCTAGTTCGTAAGTAGTTAATAAGCAGTTTGTAAGTTTAGAGACTGATGACCCCGTAGTTAAGTCCCATAAGCTTAACAAACATTTGAACTGCGGCAGTTAAAGTCCCTTACGTTGTCCAAGGCGCAATCGGTTACCGCAACTGCGATAGGTCGACCTGTGACGTCAGAGGCTAGCTGCTCGCACATGCGCTCTTTCAGTTTGGGATGCGCCGCGCTGCTGATATGTCGGCCATCGCAGCACTTGTAGGGGGCTGTGTCAATATCGGTGGTAAAGCTATAGAATTTTACTGAGAGCTTCAGTCAATAACCTTCGACCAATATCAATAACCTGCCTCCACAAAATATCTCTGGTTTGCACACATATATGAGAGAAATTTATCTTGGGTTTGAGATGAATAACCTTTAACACTGAATAGCAAGCTCAGAACAAACTTCAACATGTGTATCACCACCTGAATTATACTTTCAGTAATGGTGCCACTCCAGTACAAAAGTATTATTTCTGATACTACTACTACTGATAAGCCCTGGGATCGCCACTCCCGTATAACGACGTATGCAAAGACCAGGATGGTAATACAACGGTATGTAAAAGGTTAATATTTTTTGTTATTTCGGTAATCTGACTGCGATATTATTAAGAACGAATATCCTCATTCGATAATACCGTTTAATGTCCACGATTTATAATTAACACAAACACAAAGATATACGTAAGGTAAATAATCCTCATCCACACCAAGGATTTCAATAAATCAGCTGTTCTTTACCTCTGTCGAACATTTCTCGTAGTAGTCTCAATCGATTCTTAAAAGAATCGATTGCGTCGACTATAGAAGCACAAAATGAATATTTCAAACACAATTGCTATCGATAACTGTCTTATCGGTAACAACCGTAAGTATTATTTACCAGTATCTACAGACAGAACCCGTAGAAAATTTTTATTGTCTTGATTTTTTTATACACAATCTCAATGATTCTACAATCTGTTTTAGTGGACGAACACTTCCTACAGATTAATGAAACTACACCCCTCTAACTAACTTTTGACACAGTCCAAAAGAATAAAAAATAAATTCTACGTTGTTTCCACCACTTGGCAGTCGCCTCTTCATATTGGAATAAGCAATTAAAAACAAAACAGCAATTAATGAGGCCATATTCAGGTGTAAACTCCGACACTAAAAAGAAATATCTCTCACTTGTACCCTCCTGTCCGTCTAAGAGTCTCAGCACTTATTTTAACTTCCAGTGGCCTCGGAAAAATTTGAAAAGAGGCCCAAATTTTCCTTGTTCTTGCAATGTGTCATATTTTTTTAAAATATTTCATAAATAAGATTTTGCTTTTTAGCTAAGCACACAGTATTTTAATAACTTTTCTTTACAATGTAATCTGTCATGAAGGTTTATTAATAATTCTCTATAATGTTGGATTCAATAGACACCATCAATATTCCATTAATGTAACATAGGTCAGTCACCATAAAATAAGGAGTAGAATCCAGTCTCACTCCCTGATACATAAGATCCCACGCGTGGTCTGACTGTATCCATAAACCATTTATTAAAATAGACCGTCTGTTACAACATCAAATACCCACATCCTTTACTCTTTCATAAATAAATTACGTAACAACGTAATTCCCTAGAATGAACTATGAATCCACAGTTACGATTCTAAAATGCGACAACTTTAGTGTCCATAAAATTCCCTTCATGAACAGACTACGACTACTTCAATTACATCACGAGAAATATCTCGTAAACTCATAATTAACAAAGTATTTAATGCTTCTATAAAAATCCAATTAATCTTTACTGTGTGCCGCTATAAGCCAAATACACACTCATTGCAGTATTTACCGATCGACATTTCACCTCTTTTTGTCATAAAGTGGTTCATATATCGAAAGCAAACCAGGAGAAGCCACGATAACTAAGTATGCAAAACCCAGAAAATTTTTTCTCCTTTCAAAGCAAAAACCCTTAACAATTAATCTAATTATTTCTTCTTTGGTGTGTGCGGCGCAGGCAACATCTTAGGATCATAATTGTTCCTTGGTTCTCCACGCTGACATACTGACGAAGAACTTAAATGCCATCTGGTGACGACTACCGGTAACTTCACCGATATCACCGTCGCAAGCTTTACCATGAAACACAAACACACGCGTCTAAGAGAAAGACATCCAAAAGCATATTTATTCCATCGTCCATATACTATTCAAACTCTTATAAATTATATTAATATGTTTTAATCATTTTCTCCCAAAATTAAATATAATATATTTCAATCAAGATGATGCGATACTCTAGGGAAGTCATGGAGCAACACCATATGGTTATGTTCCGATTCAGAGCCCCCTCCTCGCATCATCTTACTTGAAACATGAGTCCATTTAAAATTCATTTACTTCACTAAATTTCCATAGTTATGGGGTAATTAACTTGATTTACTCATTTATAATTATTATTAATCTGTAAGAAAACTTCTACCAAAACTATAGTTATTCCTCTAAATAGGCTTTGTCAAATTAAGCTTCTCGCTACAGACTAAAAACTACTTCATGGTTCATTACCATTTGATATCACACTATTAACTACCAAACATCAATCTCTCAACATCATGTTGACTTAGATCGTAGATATAAAACTTATATAGTGCTTTGTTAAAAAACTTACTATTTCTACAATATCTACCTCAGCTTTTTCCTTACATGCTTTCTTCGCCTTATCTTGAAAGTTCTTGGCAAGTTTTTTACTTTAGGATTATTAACTTCTACCAACAACTTACTCAAATACCATATGTGATTTAATTCATTTCCATTAATTGTTCTAATAATTAAATGTGATGTGCTTTGCATCCCATTTTCATTTCTCGTTTTATTGTCAAGGTCGTTATTATCCCTTTTCTGATACGATCAGTTACATTACTATCAGTACCATTATGACAAGTACTTACATTAACTGTATAATATTTTTTAACATCCCTGATGTGATATTTTCCCAACACCTTATCTGAATCTATCAATTTTACCACAACTGTTGTGGGTTGAACAATTTCTTTACTTCATATGGTCCTGAATACAAAGGAAAAAATTTCTTTATATTTTTCCCTTCTTTATCACTCTTAAAATGATTTCCCAGTAACAACTTATCTCCCACTTGAAACTGCAAAATATTTTTACTTGGCAAATATCTCCTTACCTTTTCCTGTGCTTTCATATTTAAATTCCTATCAACAAACCGGAATGAGTTTTTTTCATATTCAATACCTCTAGGAGGAAAGTCAATTTGTACTAGTTTGTCACACACTAACTTCTTCTGAACTAACTCCTTAGGTGACATTGAAGTACTTCCATAGGTTACTTCATTCATTATCTCTTCAAACTTCGTTATATATTCTGGCCACAAAGTATGACGTTTGCAACAGTAAGTCCTAGCTAACCTTCCTATTTATCGCATTACTCTCTCTGAGGGATTTGCTTGAGGATTATAAAAAGCAATTAATAAATGTTGTATCTGATTCTGCACCAAAAAATCTTTAAATGTTTTGGAAGTAAATAAATTTCCATTGTCTGAGATTATTCCCTTCGGCTTTCCTACCTTAGGAAAATAATCCAGACGCAAAATACTTACAATTGTCCTACTGTTGGCAACCTTGATTGGATATAATTTAACCAACTTTGACCATAGTTCTAAAATTACAAAAATAAACTTTACTCCACCCACACCTCGTGGTAATGGTCCCATTATGTCCATAGCACAGATATCCCATATACCTCTAGGTAATATCGTGGATAATCGAGGTTTCACTCCATAATTAAAATGCTTGGTTTATTGACAAACTAAACAGCCTCTCAATTCTTTCTTTACTATTCTACACATGCCCTTGCAATAATAATATTTACGAATGTGCATTAAACATTTATTTGCTCCATAATGACCAAACAGATTATGTACATACTCCAGTAACTGTCTAATATATTTACAAGGTATACCCACTCTCCACCTAGTGACACCTTGTTCTGGTCTATTGAACAAGACCCCATTATATAAAATCCACTGTCTTTCAACCATTCCTTACTAAATTTGGATTAGTTAATCTATCCAAAACCTTTATGATCTATGGGTCCCCTTTCTGTTCTTCTTTTATGTCTCTGAGCATTCGTTTCAATTGTCCATCCACAGTCTTTAGGGTGACTGGATAAACCTTAAAATTCTGATCCAAGTCAATCCATCCTCCTCGTTCTTCTAAACCTCTTGGCAACCTCGATAAAGCATCTGGTATTTTATTTTCAGAGCCCTTAATGTATTTAATTTCGATTTCATACCTTTGCAGAGTTAATGCCCATCTCACCAATCCTTGGTGTAGTAATTTACTTTTCATCAAAAAGGATAATGCCCTATGATTAGTATATATGACAATCTTTCTTCCATATAGTAAGTATCTAACCTTTTTCACTGCCCACACAATAGCTAAAGTCTCCTTTTCCGTTGTTGAACAGTTTCTTTAGCACAGACTGAGCATGCGACTTGCAAACCCTAAGGTGACTATTTCCTTAGTTTCTCACTTCACGTACTCCTGAAAAATATGACATCCTATCATATGTCCTAATGCATTCACAGCTAAACAAAATTCTTTATTCATATTCGGGTGACCTAAGATCTGTGAATTACATAATGCTTGCTTTATCGCTTCCCATTCTTCTTGACATTTCTCAGCCCAAGCCCAAACTGATTTAATTTTTAATAAATTATTTACATTTACACAGTTCATGATATTTGCTGGCACATATCTCCTGTAGAATCACACGAGCCCTAATGCTGATTTTAATTGCCTTTTATTCCGTGGTGTTGGACATCCACTAATTGCTTTTAAATTTCTCATATTCGGTCGAATTCCCTCTTGACTGATGACATGACCTAAAAATTGCGTTTCCCTACAACCAAAGTGTGCCTTTTCAAACTTCAGCGTAATTCCTTTGCTGCTAGTCTATTAAAAAGGTCTTCTAGTAATTTCAAATGCTCGATCCATGTCTCCGTAACTACCATGATATCATCTACATAAACAAATATCTTTTCCAACACGTCTGGTCCTATTGCTGAGTATAGCGCCCTAATAAATTCCGATACGGAAATGTTTAAACCGAAAGGTAATACCTTAAAATGGTAACGTTTACCTTCGAATAAGAGCGCAGTATATGGTCTTGATTCCCTGGCTAATCTGATCTGTCAGTATCCTGACGTTAAATCCACGAACACATGTATTTGGCATTTGTGAACCGAATCAAAATCTCTTCCATGGGTAATGGACTATCCCTTTCTACTTCAATTATTTTATTCACTGTTCTAGCATCTAACACCAGACGGATATCCCCATTTGGTTTTCTGATAGCTATGATGGGATTCCCATAAGCGCTATTTGGTCTATTCTATTATTCCCCAATCCAGCATTCGGTTAATTTCTTTCCTAACATCTTCCCTCATACTTAAGGCAATTGGATATGGCTGTCTGAAGAATGGTACATGATCCTTTATCTTTAACCTACACTCATAATCTTGTATTATTCCTGGTTTATTGTTAAACACACCCTCTTGCTTTATTAACACTTCCTCCAAAGTTATTTTCTCTTCTTCGGTCAAACTAATGGCCTCCTCATATTTTTTCTCACTTTAAGTCTCCAGCTCTTTTCCTTAGGTAAACAATCGCTACAGACCTCCAAATTACAAACAAAAAAATTACTTTGATCTACTTCTACGTTCCAACTTTGGATTCTATTTCTGTCAAATTTATTATTATCAGTTTTATCAAAGTTAATCCACACAAACTTGTTATCTACCATCATCCTCATTCTATCCGAAGCAAAATCTAACATTACATTCTTGTTCACAAACCAATGTTATCCTAACAAAATAGGTAAATTAATCCCAGACACTACTAACATAGACTGTTGTAATGTCACACCTCCCATATCAAATGTTAACAATACTTCCTTCTCTACCTTTCTTCCTTTTGCTCCTGTTAACCCAATCCTGTCCTTTAATTTTTCCCAGTACTACTAGAGTCGAAATATGACTATGATTTACCTCCCTCTCTAATATAAACTCTTCCCCTATTGTTTGATCACCTTTATTTCTCAAGAAAGCAGTTTTATACCCATGACTACTATTTGAAGTACTTTGTAAAGGTATAGGATTCCTTGGATCTGTTATATCCTGTACAACTACACCTTCCTGACAACTGTTTAAGCTCTGAACGTATATTACTCTTTTGACCACCCTGCTCTCCTGCAGTTTCCTCATGTTTAGTCTCATTACTTCTATATTCGTTATTCCTGCCTCTGTTACCATTAACGGATCCTCTACTATTACAATGGCAACAACTATCCCTCTGACCTCCTCGGTTACCTGAGTTATTGCTGTTCTATCTATTCCCATTACCATTGATATTCCTTTCCACCCGATTATTAAACTTGGGCATAATACTGTTAATATTACAATGGTTATTTCCATTAACTGATTTTCCACTATTATTCACTTGCACCCAGTGAGAAGATTTCACTTCTGGTTTCTCCGCTTTGTGTACATGGTCTAATTCTCCTACATACTCCAATATTTCTTGAACCTGTGACTAATCTCTACCTGATGACATTTCTCATTGTACTTGGTAGCTTAGATATTAGGACTTCCATTAAACACTCCTCTTCTACAGACTTATCCAGATATAATGCCTGATTTAGATGATACTCCATAAAGTTCCTGCATCCTCCCCACTTATCACTATAAGCTCCTCAACTAAATAAATCTATTCTCAACTTCCTCTGTTCCTCATCTGACCAAAACGTAGCTTTGAAAGCAATTGCGAACATTTCTACTGTTTTAAATCTGTGTCTATTCAACGTAGCCCACTGTCTAGCGTCTCCTTCCAAATACCCTATCAAAAATCTTATTTTTCTATCTTCCTCCCAATTATTTGGTAAAGCATCCTCAAAGGCTTTCAAAATGATCACTGGGTGATCATCACCTTTGGGTTTAAACTTAGGGAATTGTTGCCCCCCCCATCCTTGATACCTATCTTAATTTCCTCAGCTAAATCAAACTTGCTGACCTCTCCACAACATCTTATTCCTTTACCGTGTTCATGAGTCTCAACCTGTTTTAATCCTTCCTGTACTTGCATAACCTTCTTAAGACCAACCTCATTCTTTGTTTTAAATCGTCTACTTTGTTCCAAACTCTCTTGTGAACTTAGTATTTCCAAATCTTCAAGAATAGAGTTCATGGAAGAGTGTATCATCTCCTTCTGTCCTTAAATTTCACCTCCGTAACCTTTTCCAGTACCCAGCTTTGGGTATTGATAATCTGTTCATAACATCTTTATTTAAGCTTTGCATTTGAGATTGAAGTACTACATTGCTCTCTTTAACTTTATCTGACACATTCTTGAATACCGTTTCATAAAGTAATTCATTTTCGTCATTAATTTTTCCAGTAATATCCTGCAACAACCTATCATAATCCACCTCCTTTTCCTCTTTGTGTTTTTCCCATACCTTGGGTAAAACTCCCAACTCTCCTAACTTAGTTTCAAACTGATCCAATCTTGAATCCATAGTAACATACTTTTTGGTTACCTCATCCTGCCCCCTCCTCAACTCTTCTTGTCCTTGTTTTATTTCTTCTATTACCCTATCTGTGTTTACCAAACGCATTCTCATCTCATTACGGGTACTCTTTAGTTCTTCAGTGAATTTAAATCTGATCTCTTCTAAACCTTTATCAATTTTATCTGACAATTGAGCACTATCTGCCCTGCATACCTCCTTCGATGTATTTATTTGTTCAGAAAGATCCTCTCTTAACTTCTCATTCGACTCTGTAAACTGTTTCAAAATCAATTCCAATATAGCTTTGATCCTCTCTTCCTCCATGGTTAAAATAATATTTACCCCACACTATAGTAGACAAATGTTTTTCTTCAAGATCTTGTCCAATATTTACTAACACTTATACCTCTAAACTTCACATTTGGAATATATATAAAACACTTCAATACACCTAGGTCACTAAGTACACTCTAACAGTCTTCACAAAATTACAAATACACACACAAATCAAATCAATGTTTAAACATATAGACATAACTTATTCCACATTATACCCACTTACTCTTTATACCAAGTACCAGAATCTTTACTACTACCTCCACCTTGTGTTAACAAGTCGCCCTCAACAGCAACACTACACCAACGTCTCAATTAGGAACAGACCACTATCACAGCACAAACCCTTATCCAGGCCGACTGTTAATTACACCCTTGGGATACTGTACACACTAATATAACATGTATAAATATCCAATGTAATACTCAACTTTCTATTATAGCACTATTCCTTAACCATTTTCCTTGTGTTTGTGTCCATAACCAAATCCTGGCCACAGGGTCGACATAAATTTTTGTAGGGGGCTGTGTCAATATCGGTGGTAAAGCTATAGAATTTTACTGAGAGCTTCAGTCAATAACCTTCGACCAATATCAATAACCTGCCTCCACAAAATATCTCTGGTTTGCACACATATATGAGAGAAATTTATATTGAGTTTGAGATGAATAACCTTTAACACTGAATAGCAAGCTCAGAACAAACTTTAACATGTGTATCACCACCTGAATTATACTTTCAGTAATGGTGCCACACCTGTACAAATGTATTATTTCTGATACTACTACTAAATAAGCCCTGGGATCGCCACTCCCATATAATGATGTATGCAAAGACCAGGATGGTCATACAACGGTATGTAAAAGGTTAATATTGTTTGTTATTTCGGTAATCTGACTGCGATATTATTAAGAACGAAGATCCTCAATCGATAATACCGTTGAATGTCCACGATTTATAATTAACACAAACACAAAGTCATACGTAAGGTAAATAATCTACATCCACACCAAGGATTTGAATAAATCTCTTCGCCTCTGTCAAACATATCTCTTAGTAGTCGCAAGCGATTCTTAAAAGAATCGACGCACAAAATGACTATTTCAAACGCGACTGCTATCGATAACTGTCTTATCGGTAACAACCGTAAGTATTATTTACCAGTATCTACAAACAGAACCCGTAGAAAATTAAGATTATACTTTTTTTTATTGTCTTGATTTTTTATACACAATCTCAATGATTCTACAATATGTTTTAGTGGACGAACACTTCCTACAGGTTAATAAAACTACACCCCTCTAACTAACTTTTGACACCGTCCAAAAGAATAAAAAATAAATTCTACGTTGTTTCCACCACTTGACAGTCGCCACTACATATTGGAATAAGCAATTCAAAATAAAACAGCAATTAATGAGGCCGTATTCAGGTGTAAACTCCAACACTAAAAAGAAATATCTCTCACTTGTACCCTCCTGTTCGTCTAAGAGTCTCACCACTTATTTTAACTTCCAGTAGCCTCGGGAAAATTTGAAAAGAGGCCCAAATTTTCCATGTTCTTCAATGTGTCATATTTTAAAAATATTTCATAAATAAGATTTTGCTTTTTATCTAAGCACACAGTATTTTAATAACTTTTCTTTACAATGTAATCTGTCATGAAGGTTTATTAATAATTCTCTAAAATGTTGGATTCAATAGACACCATCAATATTCCATTAATGTAACGTAGGTCAGTCACCATAAAATAAGGAGTAGAATCCAGTCTCACTCCCTGATACATAAGATCCCACGCATGGTCCGACTGTATCCATAAACCATTCATTAAAATAGACCGTCTGTTACAACATCAAATACCCACATCCTTTACTCTTTCATAAATAAATTACGTAACAACGTAATTCCCCAGAATGAACTATGAATCCACAGTTACGATTCTAAAATGCGACAACTTTAGTGGCCATAAAATTCCCTTCATGAACAGACTACGACTACTTCAATTACATCACGAGAAATATCTCGTAAACTCATAATTAACAAAGTAGTTAATTCTTCAATAAAAATCCAATTAATCTTTACTGTGTGCCGCTATAAGCCAAATACACACTCATTGCAGTATTTACCGCTCGAAATTTCACCTCTTTTTGTCGTAATATTTGACGAGTGGTTCATGTATCGAAAGCAAACCAGGAGAAGCCACGATATCTAAGTATGCAAAACCCTGAAAATTTGTTCTCCTTTCAATGCAAAAACCCGTAACAATTAGTCTAATTATTTCTTCTTTGGCGTGTGCGGCGCAGGCAATATCTTAGGATCATAATTTTTCCTTGGTTCTCCACTGACGAAGAACTTAAATGCCATCTGGTGACGACCACCGGTAACTTCACCGATATCACCGTCGCAAGGTGAAACACAAACACACGCGTCTAAGATAAAGACATCCAAAAACATATTTATTCCATCGTCCCTATACTATTCAAACTCTTATAAATTAAATTAATATTTATTTTAATCATTTTCTCCCAAAATTAAATATAATATGTTTCAATGAATATGATACGATACTCTAGGGAAGTCGTGAAGCAACATCATATGGCTTTGTTCCGCTTCACACTGCACCAGAGAGCAGTGTAGCGATGGGACCCCTGACGACGCAAGACACTGGCGGGAAGATATTGAGCCAATCGGACAAAAGAAATAGCCATTAAGCTACTGTTCTTATAAGATGAACATATATTTCATGGCATTCTAGTGACATAAAGAAGAACAGAAGTAGAAGTAAAATATTCGGAGAAATAAAAGAGAAATGAAGGCTGGAAAAAGATTAGATTTTGCTACTTTGGTGTTGGGAACAGTAAATGTGACAGGTGGTTACTGATTTATTTTGTTAGGCTGACCAAGTACATGTGTAAGTAAACGGAGAAAAACGTTGAAGTAATACTCGTACTTTCATCAATTTCTTTCATACCAAACAGTCCAATTTTGGCGTGCCGTATTTCAAACAAAGATAAACTTTGTGGTGCTGCATTTAGATTCATCTGCCGCATGTACGGTATGGATGACATCTTCCATATTTTTATGCGTATTGTTTTCCATATTTCTTGGAATTTGATTTAGGACGGAAACAGCTCAGAATGAAATAACTTAAGATAATAAAGCAAATATTCTTATAACTGTTGTTGATACTTTTAATGAGTTACAAAAACAATCAAGAGTGAAAGTTTCATTCTAGAAACATCCCTAAGGCTGTGGCTAAGCCATGTCTCCAGCGTATCGTTTTTTCCAGGAGCTAGTCTTGCCTGAAGAAAATAGCTCTATTTAAATAATAAGAATGTCTGTAACCCCATTAGGAAAAAAAAAATCTTTGGTAGTGGCCGGTTTCGAACCACTGACCTTCAGCATCATAGTCCAACGCTATGCACACTACGCTACGGCTACCAATGAGACGTTGCGTTTTTTAATCTCTTAATACTAATGGCAATTGTTAACTGATACTAATATGGTATTTTTAGACACTAGACTATCATTTATTGTACGAAAAACGACGTGTTTTTGTTAATTCCTCAGTACGCCATAGCTTTGAAATGACATCGTGTAAGTTACGATAAGAAAATCATCAAATACGCAACGCAAGATGGCGTATGCCAGAGAGAGTTCTGGGAGAGGAATGTCACGTGACATCTCCGAACGGCCGTTAATTCAATGGAGGGTGTCAAATCTAGGTTATTCTTGCAAATATCTCTCAAACGATACGAGATATGAAAAAAAAGAGGGAGCTAAGTTGTAGAGAATTTTCTCCTCTACTAATTGGGTTATTCAATTTTCGCGTGATATGAACAGCTTATTTGCAATTAAAATTATATTAGAAACCAAAGTTTCAGTATTATATACATTTGGTATCAGATATATGTTGCTATTTTGAAAGTACTACTTCGGGTTACAATTGAATGGTTGGGGGAAAATCAATTTTTTTGTAAGTCTAAGGGATTTAGCTCATTTTTTCCCTCAGTCTGTCCTCTACCACCTCATGAAGTTTCTCGTTATCGTTTACAAACACACTGCATATGAATTCCGGTGGAAAACTTTCATTTTCGCACTAATTACAGTTTCATGTTTGCTCATAAAGGACATATATTATTTCCTTTTGTCATTAGCCAGCCACGGTGGCCGAGGGGACTGAGGCGCTCCAGTCACAGTCTACACGGCCACTACGGTCGGGGGTTCGAATCCCCCCTCGGGCATGGATATTTGTGCCGTCCTTAGTATTAGCTAGTTCATAAGTAGTTTGTAAGTTTAGGGACTGATGATACGCAGTTAAGTCCCTTAAGCTTAACAAATATTTGAACATTTGAACTTTGTCGTTATAGTTAGTTACTAGGTTACATTAAACTGAATAAACTACTGTGAAAATTTTTAAAGTTTTTCTAGAGGTAAAACAGCACTATATGGAATTAGCGCGTGGTTAGTTTTTGCTAGTACAGTACTGTAAAGAAAATGTAAATAAAATACCGAAATATTACATAAAATTAAGAACAGTACATCCGAGTGGATCACGTTGGTATATATTTATTTGTTTGTTTTTGATTGTTCTATTAGTCGGCGTATTACAGTCAATTGGTTGTGTTAATTAACTTTTAGCTACATACCATAGCAGCAGAATCTCACGTAAGGTCCTGTCGTCGTGTAAAATCCCTCAAAATGTTTTGTCAGAACATAAAACATACGGAAATTGGGCGCAGGCAGTGTGTGTGACAAAGAATGCACAGAACCGGCTAAATCCCTCCTAATGAATGATTGTTTAAGGATATAAGGTACTTTTCCAGCTCAATGTTATGTAGAAATCAACATCTACTGATTTCAGGGACTGTTTATAATGTATATGATTTACAATTTTTGCTGTAATGTAGTACACATTTTAAACAAAAGTATTTTGAATATTTTTGAACCTGTCTAGGGTTATTAAAAAATTTACAAAGAGATTGATGCAATTTTTTCCCCCAAAATGCTTCCTCAAATAGAGGTAACATTTAATCCAATGTTATACATTTGAAGGAGACCGAATTTTTTACCATATATTTATTACGTGATGGCTCATCTACTATACCTATTTAATTCCACCTATTATGTATATTATAAGGGTACAAAAATATCAAATCTTACATTTAAATTTTTATATTTTTTCTCATAATAAAAATGTTATTTTTTTTCTATAATTTAGTTGATTCTGCAATAAAGCTAATGTATACTACATACATAACGACTATTGGAAGTTACAGGAAAAAAAAATAGAGCAATGCTTCATAAACTTTAGGAAATATTTGTACCTGAATGCTGAAAATACAAGTTGCGGGAAATTGCGAATGAAGGTATGATTCCAATTAATCTGTGCCTCATAACATTCTGAAGAATAGTCTTCATCCTGCAGCATTTCATCATCTTCAAACTTCCTCGTAGCATTCCTTTTAGAACTTCTTGCTTCTTTGGTAACTTGAAGAGCAAAACTTTCAGCTCCAGGAACCCGTTGTCTGTTGCACGCAAGCAATTGATCTTCCATATTGGAGCCACATTTTATGCGTAAATTTCTCAGTACTTCCATCCTTCCTATCACTCCATCATTGAAACATGTCACTGCATCTAGTACAACAAATTTCAAAGTATTTAGTCATACAAAAACATTCCTGGGTAATCTTCCCCATATGGTTCAAACTTTCTTATGTATTCTGAGTGCTACAAAGAACACATTTACGAAGCAAAACAGGGTCACTCAGGTCTCTGGAAATTGTTTTTATTTCGTTCATAACACGCTCAGGAAGAGAATGCTTATGATGGAATATTTGACCACTTTCTTTTGCTTTTTGGTGACGGTACACATGACCATAACTTTAAAATTTGATATATATATATATATATATATATATATATATATATATATATATATATATATATATATATATATATATGTATACACATGTCATTTTGGCTCACTTTATGTTTCGGTAGTAACACTAAAAGTGGGCTTTTGCGATCGTCATTTGACAGCTCGAAATTTAAATGAAAATAACGGCTTAACCAGTCATCTGACACGAAAATTGAATAACCAAATTTGTAGAGGAGAAAATTATCTACAACTTTGCTTTTTTTTAATATCTCGTATCGTTTCAGAGATATTTTCAAAAATAACGGCGATTTTGGGAAGTCTGTCTGTCTGTCTGTCTGTCCGTAACGTGTTCCCACTTTTTAAGACGAACCATTCAACCGATCAGCACCAAATTTTATAGACATGATTTTAGACCGCCAGAGACCAGAACCTCCCTTTTTCAGATATTTCGGACAATAAATACGTCAGTAATGCCAAAAAAACTGTTTCTAATATAATCTTAATTGCAAATAAGCTGTTCATCTCACGAGAAAATTCTCTACAACTTAGCTCCCTCTTTTTTTTTCATATCTCGTATCGTTTGAGAGATATTTGCAAGAATAACCTAGATTTGACACCCTCCATTGAATTAACGGCCGTTCGGAGATGTCACGTGACATTCCTCTCCCAGAAATCTCTCTGGCATACGCCACCTTGCGTTGCGTATTTGATTATTTTCTTATCGTAACTTACACGATGTCATTTCAAAGCTATGGCGTACTGAGGTATTAACGAAAACACGTCGTTTTTCGTACAATAAATGATAGTCTAGTGTCTAAAAATACCATATTAGTATCAGTTAACAATCGCCATTAATAGTAAGAGTTTAAACAACACAACGTCTCATTGGTAGACGTAGCATAGTGGGCATTGCGTTGGACTGTGATGCTGAAGTTCAGTGGTTCGAAACCCGCCACTACCAAAGGTTTGTTTTTTTTTTCCTAAAGGGATTACAGACATTCTTATTAATTAAATAGAGCTATTTTCTTCAATGTTTAGAATTGTGCATATGTAAGAAGGCTCCCTCTAAAATGCGTATTTGTTCTATTTCGAAAATATGCTGTGAAATACGTAACAATGGTCTTCTGAAGCATATGCACGTTAACTGGGAGGATACTGTAATAATGAACATTCTGCAAAAAGTGCTTATACAGGTAGTTTCGTATATAAAGGAAGTCCCAGATATCTGAGGAAAGTGCAGTTCCTTAATCAAACAGAAGGGAAGTGTATACATTGCAAAAATTACTTTGTTTATTTACTTTTTATCCAAGTGTTTATTCACCATTTGTGCAATATATTGAAAGTCATTAATTAGAAACAATGCATCTACGCCAAATGTATGCTGTGTTCCATCCAGGCTACAGTCACTCGTCCGAACGCCAAATGTACGCTACGTTCGTTCCAGCCTAAAGTCATTCGTAACCAGTACGGGCAAAGAAAATAAACTTAGAACTACCAAGACAAGGCAGGTGATAATATTTTAACGAAAAAATATAATGAATATGTGATCAAAGAGGTAAAAGTTCAAAAAAGAGAATGTTTGTCAAAGCTAAACTCAAACATCATATAACTTTGCCTGTTTGTTAAAATAGTCAGAAAGAATATTACGTGTTGGGTGCATAGATATTACCACAATGTTATATTCGTAATCTTATCACCACTATTTTTTTATTATTTAGATTATTATTTTGTCCAAAATGTTTGCAAAAACTTATAAAACTACAAATCTAAAGTGGGCTGTAAAATACATCAGAGTGAGTTTTTCATTTGAAACCCTATAATGTATGTATCAATATAATCAGGAATGACTAAAGAATTTAATGAACTCATAAAAATATTTCAAGTTTTCCACCAATTATAAGTGCCCTGTATTCTTGATAACTAGCTATGAAAACTACCTAAAATGTCTGTAAAAAGATAAAAAAAAAAAATAAAATAAAAGAGAAAGAGAGAGAGGTGTCTTATAGCCCACCTGCAACAACACGTGCAAGATACCGAAAATAAGTTTCTATGCTGTTGTATGTTGTGAACGTGTGATAAATTTTATTTCTTTTTTGGCCTTCTGAGTTGTCACTCAATGTGGCCATCTACAGCACACACTGAAAATTTACATGTATTTAAATAAACAGAAAAAAGTAATAGTACATTTTGTCAAAATGGGAGAGTGTAAACTAAGCGAAAACTACATTACATTACAATTCAAATAATTTTGTAACATTTTCACATATTTACAAGCAAAACCTTAAAATATGTTACCAACACAATTGATACTTATAGATTGTGTCCAGTGGTCTTAAGAAACTTAATTATGATTTTATACACACGAATTCTTTTGTAAACAAAAGGCAAGAAGCTTACTGGGAAAGGGGATATTCCATCTTAACCTATGTCTGCAGGAAGTTCAAACGTTCACGGTCAAATTCGGGGCACCTGAACAGTATGTGGTTGACATCAGCTTCCGTTTCAGGGTCACATTCACTTGCCGCCGAATCGTAGACGTTGATCCGGAGGAGATGTTGTGGATAAGAGGCGTGGATTAAATTAAGAATACAAACAATTTTCTTAAAAGGGCAACCACAGCTGAAATACATATTTGTGGAATTCTTCACACAATCACCACAAAAAATAAAGATTGAAAAATAAAATTGACTTCGATGATGTCTTAGGTGGAGGTGTGTAAAGAATAAAATAGCAACAGCTGTCAAGATGTGTTTATTCCGACACTACCGGTTTCTCATCAGTAATGATGCATCTTCAGGTGGATGACATAAGAAAATGATTACATAATAATTGGAACAGCATCCAGCATTCCCACAACAAGGTGTGGTCGTCTTTAGGTAAGTAATATTCCCGCTTTATCCTTTATCAGTGGTTTCTTTATAAATGATAAAGCGGGAATATTATTTACCTAAAGACGACCACACCTTGTTGTGGGAATGTTTTAACCACTTAATGACGGTTGTCGCAAATTCGCCTCATACCGTTGTGACCTATATATATATGGAAGAATAAGTGTTTTCAGACCCCAGCGCCGATTGTATCATATTCTACAGGAGCCGGCAAAGTGCGTGTGACATGTGGTACCTTCTACAGAGCACTGATTGTATTTCTATGACAACATTTGTGTATTTTGTGCGTGTTGCTAACCAAGACCTTTGTTTGCGTTCATTGTTCCATGGAATACAGCTAAATACAGACGTCAGTTTCATTTTGAAAATTATATTTTGTTTTTCTAATATCTTTTAAGTATTTTATATCATATCTAGATGTGATAAAGCAGATAAAACTTTCAGTGAACACGTAAATACGGTTTGTGTAAAATATGCATCATCAGGCACTTGGGCAGTACTAAGGGCAAATGCAAGCGATAAAATAAAACGAAGAAAGGACGATGGTTTGACAACAGAGGTGTTGCCAGTGCATTTGCATCTGCTCATCCGATAATCACATTAACAAGACGGGACCGAAAGAAAAAGGTCGCACTCATGTACCATCCCCTAGCATTGTTACAGTCTACAACAGATTCATAGGAGGGGTGGATTTACTTGACGCTCTAATTTCCTGTTATAGGGTTTTCGTAAAGTCAAGGAAATATTACCATAGATTGTTTTTCCACCTAATTGATCTTTTGATAGTGAATTCGTGGTTGTTGTATCGAAGGGATTGTGATGCTTTGGAAATTCCCCGGCGCAAACAAAACGATCTTCTGGAATTCAAATCCAGAATAGCAGATGCTCTCTGTAAGCAAGGAAAAGGCATGACACGGAAAAAGAGAGGTAGGCGCTTACAAAGTATGGAAACGGAAATCCAACATAAGAAGCGTCGGGGTCCAATGAAACCAGTCCCTGATAAATTTACCCGTACCGATGAAGTAGGTCATTGGCCTTGTGTAACAGGAAGGCAAAGATGCAAAAGACCCAGCTGTAAAGGGCAGACATTCATTATGTGTGCGAAATGCAAATTTGACCTTTGCCTAAACAAAAATTCAAATTGTTTTATACAATTTCATGAGCAAAGAAATGTTGATCCTCTGCATTAGATTTATAATGAACCATAATTGTAATTCAAACGCATGCTCATTTTTTCATTAAATCTCATAAGAACAATAAAAAAAATTCCCTCAATGAAGAGTTGTAAGCGTTTTATTTCTCAAATGCCTGTTGTCGCAAATTTGACACATACCTAATTATACCAACGATGAATAACATTTCTTATATTTGATGTTATAAATGGTCTAAAACCCCAATATTGAGCACAATATATGATTTTTGATTTTTTTCTTGCAGTAAAAATTAATTTAGGCATTAAGTGTTTAACAAGGTACCCTGAAAACTGGATGCTGTTCCAATTATTATGTAATCATTTTCCTATGTCATCCACCTGAAGATGCATCTTTACTGATGAGAAACCAGTAGTGTCGGAATAAACACATCTCGACAGCTGTTGCAATTTTATTCTTTACACACCTTCACCTAAGACATCATCGAAGTCAATTTTAATTTTCAATTTTTTTATTTTTTGTGGTGATTGTGTGGAGAATTCCATAAACATTAAGAATAGCCAGCAGGTAGGAAGTGGTTTCGGAACGCTTGCCAGTGAGGCGCGTGGCAGTAGTCCTGAGAGCGGCGCTCAGCTGTTGGCCCGCGGGCCTAACTCAGCCAGAGGAGACAGCCCTCGGGACGTCGCCGCGGCTCCGGTGGGGCAGCGGCCCAGGGGGGCGCTAACGACCACCAACTAGCGACAAGAGGCGCCGGGAACCCTCCAGGGCTCTCCAGCAGACTGCCAGAACGAACAGCCGCCAGAAGCACTTCCTGTCTCTACTCAGGCAAGAGGTGTTCAGGTGACGACCACTACCTTCTCACTTGTGACACACCCACTTAATGCCAAGTGCACGCTAATATTATTGCTACCAGAATCAAAACTACTCCTTTCGTTACACAACAAAAGACAAATACACTGGTCAAAATAATTGGGAGATCAGTTGCGATATCTAGGTCCTGAAGTATTATCATCAGAATAACAACATAAAATGCTTCTTTGTCTGATCTGCGGAAAGTGAGGCCTTGGACTTGTGTTTACTCTACCAAACGAATTACACAAGCAGTTGTTGTTGTGGTCTTCAGTCCTCAGACTGGTTTGATGCAGCTCTCGACGCTACCCTGTCCTGTGCAATTCTCTTCATCTGAGAATACGTTCGGCTACATACATCCTTTCGAATCTGCTTACTGTATTCGTCCCTCGGTCTCCCTCTACGAGTTTTACCGCATACGCTCCCTTCTAATGCTAAGTTGACAATTCCTTGATGTCTCAAAATGTGTCCAACCAATCTATCCCTTCTCTTAGTCAGGATATGCCAGAAACTCCTTTTCTCTGTAGCACCAGATTTCAAAAACCTTCTATAATCTTTGTGTCTGAACTTCTTATTGTCCACGTTTCACTTCCATACAATGCTACACTCCAGACAAACGCTTTCAGAAAGGACTTCTTTTGAAACGCTTTTCTCCCCATAGCCATTCTGCATTTTATATCTTCTTTACTTCGGCCATCAGAAGTCATCTTGCTACCCAAATAACAAAATTCATCTACAAATTTTATTGTCTCAGTACCGAATCTAATTCCTTCAGCATCGCCTGATTTTCTGACATTACATTCCATTATCTTCGTTTTACTCTTGTTAATGTTCTTCCTTTCAAGACACTGTCCATTCCATTCAGTTGCTCTTCCAGATCCTTTGCAGTCTCTCACAAAATTACTGTCATCGGCAAACCGCATATTTTTTAATTCTTCTCCCTGAACTTTAATTCCCTCTCCAAATTTCTCCTTCCATTCCTTTACTGCTTGCACAATGTCCAGATTGAACAACATTGGGGAAAGGCTACAACCCGGTCTTACTCCCTTCCCAACCTCTGCGTCCCTTTCTTGCCCTTCGACTCTAATAACCGCTGTCTGGTTTTACTATAGGTTCAATATAACTCTTCGCTCCCTATATTTTACCCCTGCTACCTTCAGAGTTTGGAAGAGTGTATTCCAGTCTACATTGTCAAAAGCTTTCTCCAAATCTACAAACGCCAAAAACGTAGATTTGCCCTTCCTTAGCCTATCTTCTAAGATAAGTCGTAATGTGAGTATTGCCTCCCGTATTCCTACATTTTTCCTAAATCCAAACTGATCATCCCCGAGGTCAGATTCCACAAGTGTTTCCATTAGTCCGTAAATAATTCGCGTTAGTGTTTTGCAACCATGACTTATTAAACTGATCTGTAATTTTCACACTTGCCTGCACTTGCTTTCTTTGTAATTGTAATTAAAATATTCTACATCTACATCTACATGGGATACTCTGCAAATCACATTTAGGTACCTGGTAGAGGGTTCATCGAACCATTATAATATTATCTCCCATTCCATTCTCGAATAGCGCGCGGGAAGAAAGAACACCTGAATCTCTCTGTTCGAGCTCTGATTTCTCGTATTTTATTCTGATGATCATTTCTACCTATGTAAGTGGGAGTCAACAATATATTTTCCCATTCAGAGGAGAATGTTGGCGATTGGAGTTTCGCAAGTAGCCCACGCCGCAGCGACAAGCGCCGTTGTTGTAATGATTCCCATCCCAGAGCCTGTATCATTTCCCTAACTCTGTCGTCCCTGTATGGTGACAATACGAAACGAGCTGCCCTACTTTGGACTCTTTCTATGTCCTCCGTTAAACTCACCTGATATGGTTCCCATACTGGGCAGCAATACTCCAAAAATTATTCGCCCTTCCCACGACATTATCTACGTGTTCTTTCCAATTTAAGTCTGAAGTAATAGTAATTCCTAGGTATTTTGTGGAGTTTACGGTCTTCACCTTTGATTGATTTATCTTGTAAACAAAGTTTAACGGATTTCTTTTCGTACTCATGTGGACGACTTCACACTTCTCATTAGGGACTGATGACCCCGTAGTTAAGTCCCATAAGCTTAACAAACATTTTTTTGAACTTCTCATTATTTAGAGTCAATTGCCAACTTTCACACATTACTGATATCTTATTCAGATCGTTCTGCAGTTGGTTCTGATCTTCAGATGATTTTACTAGACAGTAAATGACGGTGTCATCTGCAAACAACGAAATAGAGCTACTTAGATTTTCCCCTAAATCGTTTATGTAAATAAGGAGCAGCAGAGGACCAATAACACTACCCTGTGGAACGCCCGATATCACCACTGTTTTAGTCGATGCCTTACCATAGATTACTACGAACTGTGTCCTCTATGACAAGAAATCCCCTATCCAATCGCAAATTTGGGGCGTTATACCATAACCACGCAATTTGATTAAAAGCCATTTGTGAGATACGGTGTCAAAAGCTTTCTGTAAATCAATAAATACGGAATCGATTTGCGAACCCTTGTCGATAGCACTCATTATTTCGTTTGAATAAAGAGCTAGTTGTGTTTCGCATGAACGATATTTTGTAAATCCGTGTTGACCTTGGGTCAATAGATCGTTCTGTTCGAGATAATTCATAATATTTGAATACAGGATATGTTCCAAAACCCCGCTGAAAATTGACGTCAATGAAATAGGCCTTTAGTTTAGTGGCTTACTCCTGCTAACTTTCTTGAATATAGGTGTGACCTGTGCAACTTTCCCTTCTTTTGGTAGCGATCCTTCTTTGAGAGAGCGGTTGCATATGGCTTTTAAGGAAGGGGCTATCGCTTCAGTATAATCAGATAGAAATCTAATGGGTATACAATCCGGACCAGAAGACTTGTTCTTGTTAAGTCATTTTAGTTGCTGCACTACTCCAATGATATCTACTTCTACGTTAGTCATTACGGCATCTCTTCGTACTTCGAAATCTGGAATATTGGTTTCGTCTTCTTTGGTGAATGAGTTTCTAAAAGCTATGTTTAGTAACTCTGCTTTAGTAGCGCTGTCATTGGCAGGATCGCCATTACTATCACGTAGTGAGGGTATTGTTTGTGATTTGCCCCTAGTATATTTAACATATGGTCAAAATCTCTTTGGGATTTCAGTCAAATTTCGAGAAAGAGTTTCGTTGTGATAAGTATTGTAGTCATCTAGCGTTGAAATCCTCGCTAAATTTCGAGCTTCTGATTACGATCGCCAATCCTGGGGATTTTGTGTTCATTTAAATTTAGTATGCCTTTTCCTTTGCTTTTGCAACAGTGTCCTGACCTGTTTTGTGTACCACGAGGATCACCTCCTTGTTTTATTAATTTATTTGGTATAAAACTGCCAATTGATGGCGATACTACTTCTTAGAATTTGAGCCACATCTGGTCTACACCTACGTTTAGTGTCAGAAACGAGTGGAAGCTGACTTTCAAGAAGCTTTGTATTTTATTTCTACCTGCTTTCCTGAACAAATATAATTTCGTTTATTTTTGGTAACTTTGGGACTTTCAATTTCGCTACGACAGATCTGTGTTCACTAATACCTGTATTCGTTTTGATGCTTGTTATGAGCTCGGGATTATTTTTTGCTAAGAGATAAAGTGTGTTTTCACATCCATTTACAATTCTAGTTGGCTCATGAACTAATTGTTCGAAGTAATTCTCAGAGAATACGTTGAGTACAATTTCGCACGATGTTTTATACGTACCTCCTGATTTGAAAATATAATTTCGCCAACAGATCGAGGGTAAATTAAAATCACCGCCTATTATTATCGTGTGAGTCGGGTACGTTTTTGTAATTCTTATTGAAGTCGGAGTGCATTTTCCCTGTCTCGTACATCTTGCATACCAGGTGATACAATTTTTTTCACGACTGGCTCTCCTAACGAAATCAGCAATTCAGACGGAATATAATCTACTCCAGGGTCCTTGTTTCGACTCACGTCCTTCAGCGCTCTGTCAAATTCTTCTCGCAGTATCGTAACACCTATCTCATCTTCCTCCACTTCGTCTTCCATTTCTAGAATGTTGCCTATAAGTTTATTTCCTTTGTATAAGCCCTCTATATATTTCTTCCACAGTGCAGCTTTCCCCTCTTTGCTTAGTCCTGGTTTTCCCCCTGAGTTCTTGATATCCATACAGCTGCTTTTCTTGTCTCCAAATATCTCTTTTATTTTCCTGTAGGCGATCTCTATCTTTCCCGTAGTTGTGCATTCTTCTACGATTCTGCATTTGTCCTGTAGCCACTCCTGCTTAGCCAGTTTGCACTTCCTGTCAATCTCATTTTTCACACGTCTGTACTCCCTTTCTCCTGCTTCACTTGCTGAATTTTTATATTTTCTCATCTCATCAGTTAAGTTCAGTATATCCTGTGTTATCCTGGGATTTCTATTAGGCCTTGTCCTTCTGCCTACATAATCCTCCGCTGCCTTCACTACACTATCTCTCAGAGCTACCCATTCTTCTTCTACTGTATTACATTTCCCCGTTTCAGCCAACCCTTTCCTAATGCTCCCTCTGAAACTCCCAACAACCTCTTGTTCCTTCAATTTGTCCAGCTTCCATCTCCTAACTTTCTACATTTCTGCAGGGTTCAGGTAAAATAGTAAGCAATGCAACAACAACTTGATGAACCTGAAGCTAAGGCATGGAGAGCCGTATCAAGGTTGGAAGAGGGACTGACCTAGAAAGAGGTTGTTGAAGCTATTGCAGTGTCCCAAAGTTTAATTTTCAGCACCCGCACCCGATTTCAGATAACAGGAACCGTTGTAAGAAGACAATGCTAAGGTCCTCCACTTGCAACATCACCAAGAAAAGAATGTTATCTTTTGTGAACAGCCCTTCGAGACAGGAGGCTGAATGCAACGCACCGTCCAGGCAGAAACAGGTCGCACAATGTCAACACAAACAGTCCGAAATCGCTTTCGGTAATGTGGCCTCTACGCATGGATGACGATTGTGTGTGTCCCATTAAAACCACGACACGGTTTAGCCCGCAGAAACTGGGTGGAAGAACATTAGGATTGGTGTCGTAAAAAATGACGCTGGGTTCTGTTCACAGTTGTGCTCAGACGGACAATAGTCGTTCCCTCACATGGAGAAACGAGGAACTAAGAACATTTCTGCTTATGGGCAGGAAACCTCTACATATCATGGTGGTGTACGAATGGTGTAGGTAGGAGACAGTATTAGCGAACGTACGTTCATAATGGCGCTTTGACTGCTCAGAGGTATAAGAGACGAGGTCCTTCGACATTTTGTTGTCCCCTACGCTGGTGCCATGGGAGATGGATTTCTTTTATGGAAGATAATGTTCATCCCACAGAACTTTACTGGTGGAGAACATGGTTGAAGCTGAGGGAATTGAAGAAATGGAGTGGCCATTTTGTTCACTGGACTGTAACCAGATTAAGCAGGTCTGTGATGTACTTAGCAGCGAATTTCAGCCAGACCAGCATCTCCCACAACGGTTGTAGAGCTGAATATTTCACTCATGGAAAAAATGCCAAATATCCCTCTATAGCTGATTGATATCCTCATAGAGTCCATGCCACACGTGTGAAACTGTACTGGTAGTACGAGGTGATCACACAACATACTGAACGGCAACGAGAATGACTTCTTCACTATTATGGTAAACCTTAAGTAGAGTTGAGACAGAAAAATATCGCACTGAATGACACACAATAATCTGAGTAAAATTAGTTTTCATAGGTGTGTTGTGTATGATATATCAATAAAACCCCTAATTGTTTTGAGCAGTTTATGTTGCATCCCAGACAGAAAATGTAAAAGTGAACAAATAGTTCTCTCAATATTTGGCACTGTTAAAATCATTCTTGCATATGTAAAGTAACACCATATAATTTGATGTTGCATAACACGTAACACAGCATTATATCAACTAAAACGCCATTTTTCATGTTTAGTGTGACACAATCTGCTTTAAATTTCGATTGCATTCATTAGAACTCAAGGATATTTGCTATGTCATATGCAGCCCATCGACAACACACTGTGCTGGAGTATTAGGATTAACTTGTAATGAACCGAAAACATCAGTATTTTACTACAGTTGATTTGTTCTGGTAATGTACAGAGATTTTGAATTAGAAAGTTTTCATAGATTTATCCACAACAAATAAAATAAAAGTCATTTTCTGATTATTACAGTGCCTGTCTAAAGAAACTAACTGCCCTTAACACTTATAAACAATTATAAACAACAAAATGACAGTTAGTTGACAAAATACTATCAACTTTTAAGTGCACATCCATGGAGTCTCAAACGATATTAAGTTGAGCTGTATTTGAAACCACAATATCTCAATAGAGAATGACGATTTCTCGAATAATTAATTCTTTTATGCATTATAGGATTCAATATCAAAGAATTAATAGCAACAAATACAGTAACGACTGATGCAAAGGAACTAACTAAAAAGGAATGAAATGAAATCTCTGTTCAGATAGAAAATGGTATGTTAACAGCCAACTGAGCAGTCTCAGTAAAACCAGACAAAGGTAATAATCCAGTCACACTGAAAGTAAACGATTTCATACAAAAGAGAAATGACCTTTTCAGAAGAAATAATGTGAAAGAAATCACCAGAGATCACAGAAAGAAAGATACAGCACAAACAAAAATGTCATGAGAGTATGTCACACTACCCTACCTGACTATAAAGAAGAGCATATTTGGTAATGTATCATAGAATACCTGAATTGTGTGGACTATCAAGTTGTTATAAAATATTACCCCTAGCCAACCCTGTCATAGATAGCATAAGTAGTCCCACATATTTATATGGAAAACAGTGGATAATAGTCTAAAAATCTTTACACTTTCAACAAACAATTCAATATACAATCATTTTAGATCACTGGTAACAGCAATAATAGAAATCGAAATTTCAAACAAGGGCAAGTTTGACTCCTTTGTTATCAGAAATCTCTACACCAACATTCCAGTCCATTAAACTGTTCGTTTTAAGAGAACAAAATTTAATAAAAATTTAATAAATCAATACTTTCATTGGCTTCAAAGAGTGTGTTCAACTGATAAACTCTATACTGACACAAATTTACTCTCAGTTCGAAGATAATTTTTATACTCAAGCATTTTGTGTAGCAATGGAATAAAGCAGTGCAAGACTAACAGCAGAAATTTTCCTATACAATGTAGAAGGAAAATTATTTCATGCTACAAACAGTACTATCGAAAATCATATACTACTATAGATTTGTTGATGACACACTGATGTTAATAAATAGGAACAGCAAAGAGATCCAACTAGTACTTGAGGCTCTCAACATACTGCAATCCAAAATTAAATTCACGATAGAATTAGAAAAAAGCTATGTGAATATAGTAAATGTAGTTTGCAGCATTCGTTTTAATTTTTATTGTTTTACCAGATCGATGTCGATCATATAATGATCATCTTCAATGCAGCAGTCATTGTACTATCAACTAAGCATATCATATGCCATATTAGATGAACTGAACATATATTTTCAGTTTAGTTTCTAACCAACATTTCAGTATAGTGTCTAACCATGAAAAAGATTATTTTCATGGTTAGACACTACACTGAAATGTTCAAAAAATCTATATTCAATTCATGTAATATGGCGTATGAAATGCTTAGTTGATATTATGATGAATGTTGCATTGAAGATGATCATTATATGATTGAAATAGATCTGCTAAAACAATGAAAATACGACTGTTGCTGCATACTAAATTTACTATATTCATTATTTTGTGGTCGTTGAGCACAGTGTTCCAAAAAATGGAATCAAATAAAGCTATATATTACATAGACCCAATTACACACCCAAATATATACTAGAAACTAACCCATACAGACAATAATATAAATATATATTCTTCTCATGTAAGATTGAAAAATTTTGCTTACTTTTAATGACCTGTAAACATACCATATCTCGAAGGCAAAAAGTGATACACTTTCTTAAAATTTAATATGATGCAGAAGGTAATGATTTTGATGCTAATATTGTCACATAGCTTGTAATAAAACGCTTAATCAAAATATATTCCAATGTTTATTCAACTATGGGACAAAATGACTGTGTATATCAGTCCTAAGGTTTTCAAACCACTTAAACTAACATAAGGACAAGCACACACACACACACACACACACACACAGATCCATGACCCTGACAAGATGCCTCAAACCGTATGCCCACATATTCCCAGGTACTCTACACAGCTTGTGGGAAAATAACTGTCAAGAGAGTAACCCACAAGGCTGCACTGGGTTTTTGTTGGACCATTTCATTTGAATTGAATATGTGATGAAGATAATTACATTTTCAGAATGTACATAAAATTTCTGCATCATAACCCCATGCCTATGTTCAGATGCATATTATCCAATGTGTAGACTAATTCAAAAGTACACAGAAAATCAACTCAAATCAAATCAAAATAACACTTAGATATTATTATATACGTCTTAACTGGATTATAGTGTTTTGAGTACGATTTTACATGTTTACTTACAGATCCGATGATGACAGTTAAACTGTGGAAACCAGTAATCTAAATAAAAATTAAAAGCATTTGTGGCTGTTGTCCTAACTGAACTGATTGCATGGAGCGCCCCCTACTCTCATAATATTGCAAATAATTTTTATCTCAATTTCTATTTTAGACTACATTGCAAGTTTCTCTTAGCCATTAAGCATAATCTATTTACATTATATGGAGTTAATGACGGACAGTGTTGTAGATTTTATGATTCCTTTATATTTTCTGACCAGATTGACACAAAATTTACTATCACATGTATTCCTACACAAGTTACATTCACATTCTGCTACGAAGCTTAAAACTGGAAGTCTGATAGATAGTGAAATTCGAGCACACATCTGTAAACAATTTAACTGAATTGTGATAGTATTTAATGAAGAATCAAATTAATTTAAAAAACAGCGTTGTTTCCATGACAATTGTTAAACATTCACAACCAGAAAAATCTACTGTCATTGCAATAGTTAAATAATTGACTCCTTAGCCCTTCCTTCCACATCATTTTCATCACACTATTATGTCAATAAGTCTCCAACTCAATTAAGACCAATTTCAACAAAGTAATCTCCACATCTCTGGTATGAAATATTAAAACATCCCACTTCATCATTTTGTACTTCAAGCGACACCTTTATTGACTTGACTGACCTTAAAGGCTGAGCCACTCCAAAATGATCAACAATATCAAATAATCCCTCAGACAGAGTTCTATTCTTACCAGAGATTATACATTATTATTCTCATAAAAGATAATTATAAAAATAATCAACCCCAGGATATAACATCAAGAAAACATGTTACTTCCATTGGTCATACAACCAATTCACAAGTGAGAAGTTGGTAGCACTTCAGTTTCCTAATTTTTGCTTGTTGTTATTGAATATTTCAATGTATGATAGAGATGATAACACCAGTGTTAGAGATATAAGAGTATTTTTACCACCATTAATGGCTACATACACAGATGATTTTTATTTCTGTATGTCCATGTAACGTTCTAATAATGAAATTTTCATTGATCTTCTTCTACGAGAAGCTAAAACATTTTACTCGAACTTAGTGCTCACATTCTTATATTCCCTGTGATACTACTGCCTCAGTTCTCTGATTCAGAAAATCACGTATTTTTCTGGTTTTATCAATTATCTTTTAAATTTTTTCGAAAAATATAGTAATACTTTACTAACAGTGTAACAGTGAGCAGCTACGAAATATAAAGCCACCATATTAGAAAGCGGCCACTAACGATTAGTGACATTGGAGCTCTATGCTGATAACATGCTACAGAAATATTTCGGTACAACAACTCAAAAGATAGGGAAAAGACTAATGTAGAGACACTATTGTGTATTTTGCCTAATATTATTCAAGCTGCATGACATTTAAAATTACTCTGTAGTATGGAAAGAATATTATTATGTTTCTAAAAATAATGATTGAATGACTATGAAAATATTACTTTTTCCTTTAGTCACGAACACCGTAGCTCTGAACAGGATTCAGTTCACCTTTCCATCTTCAGAGATACCAATGATGTGTTGATACGGCGTTATGATGGTGTGATACAGTGGTAGACTCATAATATTACAACTATTTCTACAATAAAACGATATATTTTATGCTAAGGAGGCAATAACAGATTGCCCAACTGTTTCTCTAAATAAGAAGGTAATAAATGTATCCATTATACATAATAAGACACTTACCTTTTTTAATATCGTTGTCCCTTAAATGCATAAGTATCACATTCCCTTAAAAAAGAGAAAGATTAAAAAAAGCGAACAGAAAAGAAAGATATGGTTTCTGACAGGGAAGATGTATAGAGGAGGTTCTAACCTTGCAGACACATTCCCTACAGTTACTTTAGTATCTAATGCATACCATTTTCTGTCTTGTGATGTGTACTTCATAACAGATGTTTCTCACGTCTTCTCAGTAATCTTACAGTAGTACCACATCTGCATCTTCTTATTTCTCTCATTCATTATTATAATTTTGATACGATTGTCAAGTACACGTTCTTGGGTAGGACATAGTCATTTTCTGCATTTAATATGTTCTTTATATTAGTCATTATTTTTACATTCAGGTAGTTCACATTGTTTTATTTAAATGATCACAGATTTATCTCTCCAGAAAAATAATGAAACAAAAAAAAATACCTGAAGAATGACTGTAATTGGTAAAGATTAAATACTTCAGTGAGTTTTTTTAATGTTGAATTCTTCTCCAATGATGGCAAAATAATTAAATAAAAATTAAAGATAATTTATGTATTTCAAACACTTACATGTATCAGAAATGAAACTGAGATATAAAGGTCACAAAGGGAAGGATAGGTGACGAGGAAAATCGTAGAATTAGACCTGCAATAAAAGTACAGATGATTGATTTAGTAAAAAGTAAAAGTAATAGTAGAACAGACAGTAGAAGTAATAGAGGAAGAAACATGTACAGAACATAGTTGGTTTAATTTTAGAGAGATTGCAACTGTTTTAGGTAAATACTGCCAGTGTTTGAGTTACGTAAGAGACTGCGTTAGGAAGAAGTGAGGGAAAGACCAAAAAATTAGACAAAAGGAAAAATGAAATAGTAAATAAGGCGCATTTTTTGGAAAGTTATGCATGAAGGTAAGAGTAATTGATGTACTAATTTCTGGATTATATAATTCACTGGAAACCCTTTAATAAATGTCAATTGGAACTGGTCTCGACATGATAGCAGTAACAATGTGTGTGCGTCCTTTCACTCCTCCAAAACCCATAGTCAACATAGCGAGAAGCCTACCTCACTGCAGGCCGATTGCAGAACATTGTTTTGAATTTGTCCGACGTGTTTGTCGAAGGATTACTGCTATCGGGGCTGCCCACTTCACGACATCTGACACCGCCTCGTCATCATAAAAACCGACTGTGCGAGCGGCTGACCCAGCCATTTAAAGCACGGGCGTGTACAGTTGGAAAGCGGTGGAGCGGAGTTTCAACAGGTCCGACGCGAACAATAGCGGATGGCAACTCGTGGGAGAATTGTACTCGATCGTTCATCAGCGTTTAAGCGCCAAATAAACGGTCTCACGTCCCGACAAATGGGGCCTGAACAAGCACGGGCAGTTTAATCTGCCCCTCCCATTCCGCCCCACGTCCGTCTAATTGTTTATCGGCGTCCATTCTCTCCCTGTCCTATTTCTGAACGCGAGACTATCACGACGCTCTACTAGCTCGTTTCAAATTTTCCACATTACCAACAGCCATTTATGACTACCAAATCCTGTAACATGCAGATGCACAAGTATAGATGGCGCAATGCTTCTGCAGAAAACTAAGATAAATACATGTCTTTCTTGTTATTTTTGATTTGGAGATTCATTGCTATTTAGTAGGTACTTAATCAGTACTAACAAGTGTATTTAACTATTTCTTCTGGGCCTTTTTTCTGGCAACATTTTTCTCTTTATACAGTAAATTTGCTTTAATGTCACATAGGGGAAGGTCGGGTAGCCACGGACACAAAAATGAATTGCTAATAAAACAGCAATAAACAATTTTTCTCTGTTAACTTTCATCGTAAAATGAAACCAGTAACTTCTTTAGTCATATCACATAGAACTAAGCATAGATAATAATTTTTATGTACTATCTTAAATACACTTTTGAATCAGTTTATTGGCACTAAAAAAATTGGAGGGTAGCCCCGGAAACAGCATTCAGTGGTACTCCACTTGTTTCTTGGTCTTGAAAACATACAATTGTAATAAATATCTCAAGCATATATAAAAAATCAGTTTTCATGGTACCAGTCATTGCTGTTATAGCACTGAATACAGTCTTCTTCGAAGATTTCTCCACATGTGATGCATTCTCTCTCTTTTCCTTGATCCTCTTCGGAGAGACTGAATATTTGTCTTTGCCATGAACGTTCCTTTAGTGCATTTGCGTTTTGTTTTGTTTTTTCGGCTTGTCCTTTTTATTGCATTTCCTTTTCTGTCTCTCTTCTAAACCTTTTTTAATATGGAGATGACTCTTCTCCTTATTAAATCTGTGAGGGATTTTCAGAGCTTTTGCAAGATCAAATGCTAATTTCAAAAACTCTTCTTATGGGTTAAACCGCCAACGAAGTTAAACAGAAACGACGAAAAATTTTTGCGCGAACAAAATTCACCGTTGCGAGGAGCTCGCTGGTTGCCTATGCAACAACTGACTTGCATGTGTTTTTACTCCACAGGGCGCGCATTTCAAATGCAATCTTGCCAGCGCAACGTGCTTGGTTTCTTAGAAATTGAAACGTCCGCGGCTACCCGCCGTCCGGGGCTACCCGACCTTCCCCTATGTCACAAAAAGTACTTCTGCATCTCCAAAGTGAGTTTCTGAAAGGCAGCCCTGTTCCACTGGTTAATCGGTTACTTTCTGTTGCTATTATTTGTATAGTTACGAGATTAACGCCCGCTGCTTCGCATGCGTAGGCTGCTTGGTCTGCACCGGTTGTTTCTCCCTCTTAACATAAATTTTCATAGATATAGCTTAAGTACTATCAAAATGAAATGTTGTGATACTACTTGTAGCCGCAGTAGAATGGTGGTGTGTATTGAGGCGCTATGCTGCGGTGCACGCTGCTGTTCGTCGTCGGGGGTTCGTTTCGCCCCTCGGGCATGAGTGTTTGTGTTGGCCTTATCATAACTTAGGGTAAGTTACTTTAAGTTAGTGTAATTAGTTTGTAAGCCTTAGAGACTGATCACCTCGTAGTTAAGTCTCTTAAGATTTACAAACTTTTGAACATTTGATTTTACTACTTGTAACACACTACGGAAATTCGGAAAATACCGGAACATATCTCTTTTAAATTCCAACCAAGTATGCAAATATCATTTTTTCTAATTCTTGGTTCAGAACTGGCTTAGTAGCAACGTATTTTCAAAAAATGTTTCATCCCCTATTTCACCCCTCCCCCAAAGGATTAATTTTCTGAAAATACCAAAACATATCCTGAGTTTGAAATTTGAGTGAACAGTAACATAATTTTTAAAATCAATTGTTGCATCCCGTTTTTCACCCCTTTATTGGTCCAATTTACAAAAATACAGAAACATGTGTCTTTTAAATTCGAATCTGGAATCCAAATTCGAAAATTTGTAGTTCTAACTTCGAAATTGCCTAATTTTCGAAAAAACATCTCCTCTCCAATTTAACCCCCTTTATGGTTGAATTTCCAAAAATACCGAAAAACATATTTTTCAAATTCTAACCAACAATACAAATATCAATTATTGCAGCTCTAGCTTCAAAATTATCTGAGTAGCAACGTGTTTTCGGAAAGAATTTTTAATCCCATATTTTACCCTCTTACTTGTTGAATTCCCCAAAATACTGAAACTCCTTTTTTTCAATGCTGACCAAGATTCCATATCCGAAGTATCGTAGTTGTAGCTTAAAATTTGAGTAAACAGCAACATATTTTTGAAAATCAATTTTTTGCATCCCCTACTTTACCCCGTTATTGGATGAATATCAAAAAATGCCGAAACACGTGTCTTAAATTCGAACACTGAATTATTATCCGTAATTTTTTAGTTCTAGTTTCAAAATGGTCTAAATAGCAACATTTTTTCAAAAAACGTTTTCTCCCCTATTGCACCCCCTTAGGACGGAATATTGAAAAATCGCTTCTTAAATTACGCCTACAGAGTAAGATAAACCCTTTACAAATTTCAAGTTTCTATCTTCAGTTGTTTGGGCTGGGCGATGATGAGTCCGTCAGTCAGACAGGACATAACCTTATAAATAGAGAAATTAACTACATGAGTGTAGACGGCATTTATATCCAAGTAAAATCTATCAGCTATCACTGTCAAGTTGACAATTAACAATAACATAAACTCCAGTACCAAGACAGTTTCTCAGTTTCTATTAATGAAAGCCATCAACGGGGGTTTTACTTAAAGGTGAAAAAAAAAAAGACTTCGTTCTTTATTAACCGAGTAAGTTCCAGGAATAGCATTGCTCACAAAATAACCCGCTAGGGAACATGAAGGAATGCTTTATTCTGTGTGTTCTAGTGCAACTTGGAATCTATGGAGCTTCAGTTTACAGTTTAAATTGGAAAAGTTTTCTTCGAGTAAAGATAGAACCAGCGTTATGACGCGGCGGAATAGCCGTGCACACTGGAGCGCCGTACTGCGGTGCGCATGGGCAATCGCCGTCGATGTTTCGAGTCCCCCCTTGGACATGGGTGTATATGTTGTTCTTAATTTAGTTTAACTTAGTTTAAGTAGTTTGTAAATTAGGGACTAATACCCAGCAGCGAAGAGGTTGTATGTATTTTATCTTCACCTAGTTACAACACCGCCGATTTACCGTTGTAGACTGTTCGAAAGCATTCACCTTTAATAAACACTTTCAAGGGTTTTGTCAGTATCATTACTGCACTTCCTCTGCTCCATGCAAATTTTACTATGTCTCTCTCAAAAATTGTTTACTTAAACTTCGAGTTTTCTGTTTTCATTGCTACAGTTCTGAAAAATTGTTTATGTAAACTTCGAGTTTTCTGTTTTCATTGCTACAGTTCTTATTCGTTACATTTTTATTTCAATTAAATCATGTTCTAGAGTGTTAGTCATCTATCATTATGTTGTTGTTGTTGTCTTCAGTCCGGAGACTGCTTTGATGCAGCTTTCCACCCTACCCTGTCCTAATCAAGCCTCTTCATCTCCACATAAGACCTGCACCCTACATCCACTTGAATCTGCTTACTGTATTCATCTTTTGGTCTCACTCTGCGATTTTTACCCCAAAAACTTCCCTCCAAAGCTAAATTCACAATTCCTTGATGTCTAAGGATGTGTCCTACCAATCGATCCCTTCTTTTAGTCAAGGTATGCGAGAAATATCTTTTCTCTCCAATTCTGTTCAGTACTTCTTCATCAGTTATGCTATCCGCCCATCTAATCTTCAGCATTCTTCTGTAGCACCACATTTCTAAAGCTTCTATCCTTTTGCTGTCCGCACTGTTTATCATCAATTTTTCACACTCATACAAGGAACACTCCACACCAATACCTTCAGAAACGAATTCCTTACGCTTAAATTGATATTAGATGTTAACAAATTTCTCTTTTTCAAGAACGCTTTTCTACCCATTGCCATTCTGCTTTTATATCCTCTATATTGCAACCATCATTTGCTCTTTTACTGCCCAAGTAACAAAACTCATCTTCAGCATCACCTGATTTCCTTAGACTGCACTCCATTATCCTAGTTTTGCTCTTGTTAATATTCATCTTATATGCACCTTTCAGCACACTTTCCATTCCGTTGAACTGCTCTTCCAGGCCCTTTGCTGTCTCTGACAGAATTACTATGTCGTCGGCAAAACACAATGTTTTTAATTCTTCACCCTGAACTTTAATTCCTTCTCCAAATATCTCATTGCATTCCTTTATAGTTTGCTCAATGTACAAATCGAATTAACATTAGAGAAAGGCTACAACCCTGTCATACTCCCTTCTGGACCTCTGCATCCCGTTCATGCCCTTCAAGTCTGATAACTGCTGTCTGGTTTTCGTACAAGTTGTAAATAACCCTCCGTTCCCTATATTTTATTCCTGCTGTTATAAAAATTTGTAAGAGTCTATTGCAGTCAGCATTGTCAAAAGATTCTTTCACATCTACAAAAGCTAGAAATGTAGGTTTGCCTTTCCTTGATCTAGCTGTAAAGTGAGGATTGCCCTCCATGTTCCTATATTTTTCCTTAATCCAAACTGATCTTCCTCGAGGTCAGCTTCTACCAGCTTTTCCATTCTTCTATAAATAATTTTTGTTAAAATTTTGCAAGCAGTATTTATTAAACTGATAGTGGTTCAAATATCGCTGTGACATTTTTTTCCTTCTTTCAGTTACGTAAAACATTTTGGGATTTCTAATTCCACTATTTTGTCAATTTTTGTTTGTGTGTACGTACACGAGCTTAACACCTTGTCACCTAAAGTGATGGCTGAGTAGGTTAGCTGTTTGTAAAGCTATTAGGAGCTATAGAGATGACTTTCCAAAAACAGCGTCGTTAACTAATAGTGATGCCAATACTGTAAAATATGTACCTTATATTTTTGGTTTGAACCCATCATTATTATCAACATTTTATAGTAAACAAAAGTACGTCCATTTTTCGTAAAATTACCAACGCACATAAAAATAGTGTAAGTAATCGAACACAACGAAAACAAAAAGAAAAAAGTGTTATGGCGCGATTCGAACTGACTCTACAGTTGTAAGGACAGAACGCTACCACCGACAGATCCTGCAACTGCTTTAGTTACTGCAAAACATCAAAGTCGATTTTCTCGGAAATTTATGCGAGTTGCGTCGAATGGCGTTGGCTAATTTTTATTTATGTTGTGAACTTCACCTACCATAAATATAAAAAATGTCGAAAATCTGATAACCATGTAAGTCTCCTTGTTAGCGATTCAAAAGACGAGCATAAATTTATTTTTGTCCCTTGTTTTTAAATAATATTATATTAATTGGGGCCAATTCATTAACCCCTTTCAGAGAATTTACAGCATTCCATTAAAGGTACTACGTTAAGCGATACATAAAAGGAAAAAGAGGTGCCCGACAAACATTTACTGTTGGTACGATCTGGCGTGAAATCTGTTTACATTTAATACCTTTCTGTGATTCCTTAGAATTTTCAAAATATATTTTTCAAAACGTACCATTGACCGATAATATTCAATCTTTAGTTTTAATACGTTGCTGTTGTTTCTTAACCTTCTAACTCTATTGTATAAACGACATTTTGAAGTTAATACGTAACCTGCTTGGGCTTAAGATGACACTGTTGTTTGTAATATTCCTCTTTTGGTTAGCCAGGACACTTTTGCAATTGATATCCACCTGTCTGTTTCTATAATATTGATGTATAATATTTTTCTCTTACCCTTAAATTATAGGTGCAGCTAAGTAATTAATATGAACAGTTTTTTATTTTAAGGTCATTTCCGTTTCATGTTTCTGTTCTTCTTAGATCCAAAGCAGTACCTTGTCATTAGTATGGGGTTTATCTGTCTGGTAAAGGACTGTGCATATGTTCAGAATTTTTGTAAGAGAAAGGAATTTATAAGAACTCAAGTATCAACAAAGCCACAAAAACTTTGTAATGAATGGCAAATGATGTGGTTTATTTATTTATTTATTTATTTTTTAATTCCCCGACCTAGACCTTTTATGTTTTTCTTCAACCCGAATGAACTCCTTTTCACTGACCACAGATAACAGGACAACACAGGTAAGGGTGCAGATAAGCATAAGGAGAGGGTAGAAGCATTTAAAAATAAAGTAAGAGAATTTCTGAATGGCAATTCCTTCTATACATTAGATTAATTTCTAGATAAAAGTTAGCACTTTAGGAAATATTACAAAAAAAATTAAAAAATTAAATAAATATATTCAAATATTGAGTGTCATGTAATATTATGTATAGACACATTTCATTTGACTGACACGTTCCACGTCATTACGAATTAGATTTACAAACATTTGACCATTTTTGAAACTTTGAAAATGTTCAACGTTCGTATCTTAAGGCGGCATACAGGCTGGGATGTATCAATCACAGCACTTTCCCCTAATGACTGAGAAACATCCCGAAAATTTAGTAAGGCATCAAGCACTATACTGCAATTAGCAACTGAATATAAATAGTTGTGGATAGTTTGTTAACAAGTCCCTATTTCCATGAATTCCGAAAGCAGAGGAAAATTCGTCTCTGATGAGCGTTCTGTAAGGTACACTTAGTAGGACCCATTCTGTACCTTCCCTAGTAAGAGTCTACAAAATTATCCATGCAGGTGCGTCAATTAAACTCGATTAGCATTCCTTCATGGGTCTAAAACTACTTCTACAAAGGACTAACACCCCAGCGAGAAGTTACTACAGTTATCTTGCAGTAGAAAAGTTATTACGGGACCCTCTGCAAACATTTCCACTAACGACCGTTCTCGTTGCCGCAGCCGTTATGAGTTGCGGCGAGTGTAAATCTGAATGAATATCTCTGCTCGTATACGTCACAGTGCTAACTGCAATCTGCTCGCATTGTTTCGGAACCAGAATGTAGAAACGTTACGTACCAGACCCGTCTAAACTGAACGTGTGCTGTATTTACCCATTTAATTTTCTCTATGTCCAAAGCTGGTACCTTTTGTTAACAGAAAAATAAAAAAATAAACCTTGTGGACAGACATGACGGAAGATTTACTTAGTCATTTCCTTTCGAAGAATGCTCTCATACAGATATCACTGATAAGGGACACTTTAATCTCGGATGCTCAGGATCACACGAACCCAGTATGGTAAGAACATACTAAACACAACGGACGGCGTCGTTTCGATTCAAATCGTTGCATTCTGTTATACGTGACTTTCAATACAGGAAAACAAAGTATCAAGATATCAGTACAACACCATAGGAGGGAAATTATAAGCAATTTCAAAAATGTTCAATTCAAATGTTTGTTAAGCTTATGGGACTTAACTACGGGGTCATCAGTCCCTAAACTTACAAACTACTTATGAACTACTTACGAACTAGTACGGCACAAATATCCATGCCCGAGGGGGGATTCGAACCCCCGACCGTAGTGGTCGTGCAGACCATGACTGGAGCGCCTCAGTCCCCCCGGCCACCGCGGCCGGCTATAAGCAATTTATTGATGTCAGTATGTAATTCCATTTTCAATCATTAGTGCCAAACTCTTTCATGAAAATGACATAATTCCAGATCAGACTTTAAATAAAATTGTAATGTTTATTTCGCGCAGAAATAAGTTGCATAGGAATCATGTAACCTATGAAATAGTTTCCTACTTGAAAACTAATCCTAATGTGATTAACATAGTGACCTACATGTAGGACATTACTTATATAAGTAGTTACGCTAGGAAGTCATATGAGTAATCGGTACACCACATATTAATATTATTAAAATTGGAAGAACCAGCTTTGGCCGCATTGAAATCTTTATTTTTTATACACAATACAGATCAATTTCGGGTAGTGTATGACCATCCTCAGTGCTGCAAAAAAGTCAAAAGAACACAAAATCAGCTTCTAGAAGTCATACAAAAATTGAAAAACGTTAATTGATAACATTAGAACGTATAGGCTTTCACAATATGAAGAGAAGAAATACATCACAGTGTCATACCTAGAATGCAAGCCCTGTGGGCCCACAAAAACTTGCACTTTGAATATTGACATCAAGTAGGCAGTACTTAAGTAGAATGTCAAACTTGTACTTGTACTTGTACTATCTTCCCTTCCCTTCCTTGTCACTTCCACGTATACAACCTTCTTTTGTGATTCTTAAACCACGTATTTGTTACGATTAAATCATGTTCCATGCAAAATTCTACCAGGCGACTTCCTCTTTCATTCCTTCTGCCCAGTCCATATTCACCTACTATTTTTCCTTCTCTTCCTTTTCCTACTACCGAATTCCAGTCTCCCATCACAATTAAGTTTTCCTCTCCCTTAACTGTCTCAATAATTTCCTTTAGCTCCTCATATATTTCTTCGATCTCCTCATCATCGGCAGAGCTAGTTGGCATATAAACCTGTACTACTGTTGTCGGTGTTGGCTTCGTATCTATCTTGACAATGATAATGCGATCACTGTGCTGCTCATAGTAGTTTACCCGCATCCCTATTTTCTTATTCATTATCAATCCTACTCCTGTGATACCCCCAATTGATTTTGTATTTATAATCCTGTATTCACCTGGCCAGAAATCCTGTTCATCCTGCCACCGAACATCACTAATCCCCACTATATCTAACTTCAACCTATCCATTTCCCTTTTTAAATTTTCTAATTTTCCTACTCGATTAAGGGATCTAACATTCCACACTCCGACCCGTAGAATGTCAGTGTTGTCTTTCCTGATGACAACATCCTCCTGAGTAGTCCCTGCCCGGAGATCCGAATGGGGGCTATTTTACCTCCGGAAAATTTTCCCGAGAGGATGTCATCATCATATGTTCATACAGTAGAGCTGCATGTCCTCGGGAAAGGTAACGGCTCTAGTTATCCCTTGCTTTCAACCGTTCGCAGTAGCTGTGTGGCAAAGCCACATTAGCTGATGTTACAAGGCCAGCTCAGTCAGTCATCCAGACTGTTGCCCCTGTAACAACTGAAAAGGCTGCTGCCCCTCTTCAGGAACCACACGTTTGTCTGGCCTCTCCACAGATACCCCTCCGCTGTGGTTGCACCTACGGTACGGCTATCTGTATCGTTGAGGCACGCAAGCCACGCCACCTCGGCAATGTCTGTGGTTCATGGGAGATGGATAAGTAAGAAATTAAAATTACATAATTGTATGTGAATGTACTTACATTTAGTTCACATTAAAATAGTTCTTAAATAAAATCAAGTGGCCGAATGTGGCTGACTCTATGTCATGGAATAAAATGTAAAATTTGAAACTAAATAAAATAGTGGAGCGTGGCCACACACAAGTCGTGTGAGCACTGCGTACTGGTAGAGGCGTAGGAACACTAGTGACGACGCCCGCACTAGGTGGTGCCAAGAGGGCTGATGGGCGTGCCCGCAGTCGCGGACGCGGGAAAACTTGAAAAGAAGAAAAATATGTGCGTGTAACACTGACAGAAAACAGATAAGGTAAAGGAAGATGGGAAATCAGACGAGACTTAACGTGCAATATAAATACGTGCAGACACGAAAGAATTAAAGACAGAAATGTTAGAATACATACAGCGGCCAGACAAATGGTGCATAAAACACAAACTGAGAATGAACAGCACGTAGCCTGTGGGAGGCGAGGGAGATAAACATCATACATCACACATTAGAAAAATATAAACAAGTGCACAAACAGAATTCTGAGGACAACAACATCGTGCAGAAACAAGTATTGCTTTAACAATTGTCTAAAAACAGTATTGGTTTGAAGCCTTCTAGTAATTGTCTACTTGCACTTTGCACTTGGTCATTAAGCATTTGCCATTGTTAATTATGAGGTGTTTGAAAATTTGATATTTTTCCCATAAATCTAGTTTCCTTCCCTTGGCCTCCCTATGCAAAATCACAGTGCCTTCCAACGATCCAGGAACATGATCGGCTACAAGCAAATGCTCGGCAAAGGTCGAATTATGCACATTGCGTCCTGTCCTCCCTAGTAGATGTTGTTTATACCACACTTTGATCGCTCTTCCTGTCTCACCTATGTAATAACTAGGACCGTTGTTACATATTATCTTGTAAATACCGGAATTGGAAAAAGGGTCTACAAAGGTTTGGACAAAGTTTTTTTTTTCTTTAAATTGTTGTTAGTAGAAAAAGTTACCTTGTAATCACGCGCGAAACTACAAGCCCTAGCATCACCTCACTCACTTATTATCTTATTCTGGCCACACACACCGCAGCCGGTCCTTGACCTCAAACAATCCAGCCTTCTACACTCTCCTGTCATTTGCATCTTCATCCGCCACAGCCATCATCTGTATGTCTCCCATCTCATTCTCGGCCGTCCCAGTGGTCTCTTTCTTTCAGATGCTCCATCCATTACAGCCTTTATTACCATGTTCTCGCCTATTCTTCTCGCATGTTCATACCATCTTAGTCTCCTAACTCTCACACTTGCTACAATGTCAGGCCACGCGTATAATCCTCTGTGTACTCTGTTTTTCCTTATTCTCCACAGTTTATTTTCTTTCACTAGTTTATATATTTTTCTCAGTACTTTGCTTTCATACGTAATTAGTTTTTCTTCTGTTTTCTTTCGCAGGGTCCACGTCGCACGTACATAGCACACTATTGGCTTGATGATAGTCTGATATATTCTAATTTTTCCGTTCCTAGATAGTAACTTTGGTCCTATTATGTTGTGCATAGCTCCTAGACATCTTCCCCCAGCTTCAATTCTTGTCACGGTCTCTTGCCTTTGTTGATGTTGACACCGAGGTAAGTGAATACGCCTGTCTTATGTGTTGTTAGATTTACGATTTTTAGAAGGTTTGGTCCTAAATGAGCTCTTCTTCCCACTTCCATGTTGTTTTACTTTCATTTATACTTAGATACCACTTTCTTAGCTTCTTCCATTATTACAGTCCCCACTTTCTCCAGGTCTTCCATGTTCTTTCAATCGCAACAATATCTTCCGCAAAAGCGAGGACATTTATGTTTTTTCCTACGCTGACTCCTGCACTTCCACCTGTCACTTTCCTCAGTGTGTTGTTCAGAACCGAACTGATTAGGGTTGGTGATATGTCTCCCTGTCTTAATACTGTTTTTACTTCAAATGCTTCTGAGAACTCCCCCTGTACTTTCACTCTACACTTTGATTCCATCACACACACCTTTGTTAGCTTTATCAGCTTGTCAGGTGTCCCATACACTGCCATTATCTTACGCAATTCATCTCTCACTATGCTGTCATTTGCTTTGTTGAAATCTATAGCTGAGGCGGAATAGCCGTGCGCACTGAGGCTCCGTGCTGCGGTACACGTGGCCGTTCGACATCGGGGGTTTGAGCCCCCTTTGGACGCGGGTGTCTGTGTTGTCCGAAAGGTTAGTTTAACTTAGTTTAAGTAGTTTATAAGCTAGGGACTAGTAACCAAGAAGGTCAGTCCCATACATTTACAAACATATGAACATTTTTGAAATCCATAAACAGGCCAAATGTATCATGATTGTATTCACCGTTCTCATCTAATACTTTTCTTAGTATGAATATTAGAACTATTGTTGATATACCTTTTCTGAACCCTGCTTGTGCGGCGTTTAATATTTCTTCAATGTACGGGCGAGCCTGTTAAATACAATTCCTGATATTACTTTATAACATGTGCATAGGAGAGATATCCGTTTGTAGTTTCGCGCCAGCGTTTTGTCTCCTTTCTTCTACTTGGGACATACAGCAGCAGTTTTCCATTCCTCCGGCATTACTTTTCTCCATACCTACGAGGGTTAAGTCAATTATTATCCGCAAAGTAGTTATAAAATTTTATTGTAATAAAATACGAAACTTACAAGAACATAATTTTTCGACATAGTCTCCTTGCTTTTCAATGCACTTAGTCCATCGCTCTACAAGCTTCCTTATGCCCTCATAAAAGAAGGTTTTCGGTTGAGCTGCGAGCCAGGAATGCACCGCTTCCTTCACTGCTTCGTCCGAGTAAAATCGACGGCCCCTTAATGCCTGTTTGAGTGGACCAAACAAGTGATAGTCAGAAGGGGCAAGATCGGGACTATATGGAAGGTGATCGAGTACTTCGAATTTGAGTTTCTGGAGCGTTTCAGCAGTGTGGACAGCAGTATGTGGACGGCATTGTCGTGTAACAACACAACACCTTCTGACAGCAATCCTCGGCGTTTCAAAATGTTGTTCAAATGTTTGTTAAGCTTATGGGACTTAACTACGGGGTCATCAGTCCCTAAACTTACAAACTACTTATGAACTACTTACGAACTAGGACGGCACAAAATATCCATGCCCGAGGGGGGATTCGAACCCCCGACCGTAGTGGCCGTGCTAACCGTGACTGGAGCGCCTCAGTCACCTCGGCCACCGCGGCCGGCCCTCGGCGTTTGCTTCGAATTGCAGGCTTTAGCCTGTCATCTCACTATAACGTACACTGTTCATTGTTGTGCCCCTTTCACCATAATGTTCCAGTACAGGAACTCGTGCATCCCAAACAACCGTAAGCATCAGTTTTCCTGCGGACGATTGGGTCTTGAACTTTTTCTTGTACGCCGAATTTGGATGTTTCCATTCCATACTCTGCCGTTAACCCTCCGGCTCTTAATGATGGATCCATGTTTCGTCACCAGTAATGATTCTGTCTAAGAAGTTGTCCCCTTCAATACCATAGCGATCCAAATGTTTTTTGCAGATGTCGAGGCGCATTAGCTTATGAAGTGTGAGTTGTTTTGGGACCCATCTTGCACAAACTTTACGAAACCCAAATCTGTTGTGAATAATTTCGTAGACAGAACCATGACTAATTTGAAGACGATGAGCCACTTCATCAATAGTTTATCGTTTGTCTAAGAGAATCATTTCACGTGGCAGTAAACGGTCGTCCGGCTCCTCGTGCGACCATTTCGGAATTTTTCAATCCACTCGTACACACTTCGTTGTGGCGAAACACTGCTCCCGTACTGTACTGAAAGTCTTCTAATGAATTTCGGCCCCTGATAGACCTTCCGCCCACAAAAAATGTATCACTGAACGTTGCTCTTCTTTGGTGCACATAGACAACGGAGCAGCCATTATTAACAGCACGGCAGCGACAACGAAACTAACGTAGCAGCTTGAAAATTGCAAAGATATAACAACAAATAAACAAAGCATGCGTCACCAATGTAAAACGACAGTACTACCAACACAAACAAAAACATAACTAAATTGCGGATAATAATTGACTTACCCTCGTATTTTATTAGTGCGGCTAACCATTTCTGCATCTTATATCCCCCTTCTTTGATGAACTCTCTCGACACCATGTCTATTCCAAGGGTTTTTCCGATTTTTTTAGTCTTTTTACTTACTGGATCACCTCCACAGAGTTGGAACCTCGACTACTAGTTGTACGAACATTGTTTTCTGCCTTATTATCATTGTTGTAGGTATCTACTGGGATCTTCAGCAGTTCTTTGAAGTATTTCCTACATTTCTCTAAATTTCCTTCATTCGTAGTGATCAGTTTTCCATTCTCATCCTTTATTATCACAGACATAGCTCTGTACTCTTTTCTGTAGCTATTCATTCTGCTGTAAAACTGTGTACTGTTGTTTTGTTTATAGTTCTCCTCAGCCTTCTCTATGTGTTTACATATGAATGATCTTTTCCCTCGCTTTATTGTTCTTTTCATTTCTCTGATGGTTGCCCTGTATGTTGTTTGGTTTTCATGATTGTTATTGTTTATCATTGTCTGTCCGGATTAGATTAGATTAATACTTGTTCCATAGATCATATATACGACATTTCGTAATGATGTGGAACGTGTCAGTTTAGTAAATGGTGTCTCTAATGACAATGTTTAACGGATTTTTTTAATTTTCATTTTTAGGAGTTGCCATTCAGAAATTCCTTTAATTTCTTTTCAAATACTAGTTGGCTGTCTGTCAGACTTTTGATGCTACTTGATAAGTGACTGAAGACTTTTGTGGCAGCACAATTCACCGCTTTCTGTGCCGAAGTAAGATTTAACCTTGAATAGTGAATATCACACATATTCGTAGTGTTGTATGCTATTAGTTTTGAATTGGGTCAGACTGTTAATAACAAATGTCATGACTGAATACATACATTTTTAAGCTACAGTGAAGATCCCTAGGTCCTTAAATCAAGTTCAAATGTTTCTATAACTTATGAGACTTAACTACGGGGTCATCAGTCCCTAAACTTACAAACTAGTTATGAACTAGCTTGTACTAATGACGGCACAAACATTCATGCCAGAGGGGGATTCGAGCCCCCGACCGCAGCGGCCGTGCAGACCGTGGCTGACACGCCGCAGACCGCTCGGCCACCGCGGCCAGCCGATCCTTAAATAATTGTCTGCATGATGATCTTCGGTGGGCTCCAGCAATTGCCTGATTACACGCTTTTGTACAATGAATACTGTTTTACTCAGTGTTGGATTGCCCGAGAATATGATCCCATATGAAAGTAGTGAATTAAAATAGGCACAGTAAGCTAACTTACTTAGAAGTTTATCACCAAATTTTACAGTGACCCTGATAGCGTAAGTAGCTTAAACGTTTCAGCAGATCTTCAATGTGTTTCTTCCAATTCAATCCCTCGTCAAAATGTTTTAATAGTCTACCTGAGCTACAGATCTGTGTTCAAACTTAAATTTAGCCGGCCGCGGTGGCCGAGGGGACTGAGGCGTTTCAGTCACGGTCTGCACGGCCACTACGGTCGGGGGTTCGAATCCCCCCTCGGGCATGGATATTTGTGCCGTCCTTAGTCTTAAGTAGTTCATAAGTAGTTTGTAAGCTTAGGGACTGATGACCCCGTAGTTAAGTCCCATAAGTTCTACAAACATTTGAACATTTCAAACCTAAATTTATTAATGTTGTCATGTATTGTACAGTATGAAACTGTATATACTGAGTTTGATCAAAGTTCAGTTAGAGTTCATTTGTAGAGAACCACTTAATAATTTTCTGAAAGACATCATTTGCAATTTCATCAGTTAATTCCTTTTTGTCAGCCCCTGATAGCTATAATTCTATGTCAGAAAAAAGAACTAGCTTAGCATCTTCGTGATAGTAGAATGCCAAGTCATTAACATGTACGAGGCGCGTCTAGAAAGTAAGTTCCGTTTCAATTTTTCTCCGCTGCAGCGCTTCGATTGAAGTTCCGCACATGCACTGTATACGATGTGTACCAAGGAGAAGAACGTGCGCCATTTAGAGATCGCTGTCAGTTACGTACGCTTTGATGTGCTTATTTGAAATGTCGGCGTTGATTGAAAATCCCGCCACCTGTGAAATCAGGTCGGTGATTTGGTTTCTGAATGCGAGGAAAGTGAAACCAATTGAAATTTTTCGGCAAATTTGCGATGTTTACGAACCACATGCGATGAGTGATTAGATGGCGAGAAGATGGGTCCGACAGTTCAATGGCGGGCGTAGTGATGTGCACGATAAAGAACGAACTGGGCGTCCACCTTTGGTTACAGAAGAACTGGTTCACGCGAATGATGACAAGATACAGGAAAACCGTAGGTTTACAATTATTGTTCTCGCTATGGACGACGAGCTGAAAGAAACTGTTTCCAACTGGTTGAGGACACAGGTGGCAGATTTCTATGAAGAAGGTATACAAAACCTGGTGACACGCTATGACAAATGCCTGAAAAATTTCGGCAGTTACGTGGAAAAGTAGTTTAAGAGTTGTAGAATTTTTTGCAATAAAAATTTCTTCTGTATCTGTGTACAATTTCACTTTATAACCAAACGGATCTTACTTTCTGGACGCGCCTCGTATTAAGAACAACTAAGGATCCAAGACCGAACCTTGATGGACCCCAATTTTGGTAACTCCCTAGTCAGAAAAATTAATTGTTCCTTCTGTATCATGTGGTCTGTTTATTTCAACATTCTGCATTCTTCCAGTTAAATATGATGTAATCCATTTGTGTACTGTCCCACTTGCTTTATTTATGTCCTGTAATGATTTTCTGCGTGTTTCTTTCCTAGATGTGAGATTACCGCCCTTTAGAAATATTGGTAATTAATAGCATTTGTAATTAAACAGTATGAAGGTCAGGGGGAAGTTCGGGGATTCAAACCCCCGACAGTAGTGGTCCTGCAGACTGTGACTAGATGCACCAAATGTTACACAATTTTAATCTTAATAATTATGGTAGCAATGTATGTACGCAGTTGGATGACAACATTTATAGTTAGTTTTGTGTGGCAATTGCCATGTGTGGTTGTTCGTCGTAGACTGCACCAAGTTGAGTCGAGTGCTACTGTGTGTTGTGAATATTTAGCCGGTGGAACAAGGTGTGCATCGCATTGAATTAAAGTGACTGTGTTTTGTTAGTGTAACAAGTGTCGTCGCATAGGCATGAACATAAACGGTGTTTGAGACAGGCACATGGTGTGAAAACAATTTGCGACAAATATCAATTTTGTCTTGGGGCTCACGAGCTATAACTTTATTTGATAAATGTGTCGATGTACAGACGTATCAGCCACAGGGTTTTAATATGGTGTAATAAACAACATAAAGTGAACTTTCACGTGTTTTCAAAAATAGTAGTTAGTACACCCTTTTCTCACATGAACTTACTTTATTATGAATTTTTTGTTAATCATATGCAGGGAAGGAAAGCTGCGAACGTGTGATATCATCCCCTAGAAAACGAGTCAAACAGTAGCAATCACAGTTCGTGTTATTGCATGTTTAGGAATTTGGTTCGCAGTAGGTGGTTGTGAGTTTTAAAAATGAAACTTTCCCTATTTAAACTCACGCCCCAATCATTCACCCTCGCATAGAGAGAAACGTAAATGCTGAATATGACCTAAGTAGTGTGTTCCCGTAGCGCGGCCCGCTGCTGTTGCGACAGTAGGCTGGTAGCCCTGGTGGCCGTTGTCCCTTGCCCCACACCGCTGGTTCTCTGCCACCCTTCCCGCCCTCGGTCATTCCGCGCGCTTCCCCAACCCCTGCGGAGGTTTCCCGGCTGGCGTAATAGCGTCGGGGAAGCGGCCGCGCTGCTTCGGCTACACAGGACGGGACCCAAGTTGGTGATGGACGGTAACTGCGCGGCCTCCAGCCCCTGCAACTCTGGGTCACACCGCGCTGTCGACACAGTTTACGCACGGGCTCTCCATAGATCACACGGCAACCGTGACTACGTCAAATAACATCACAAGCTGGCCCAATTCACGAGACCGGACTTTTCTTTTCTCTAGCATGGCAAGTAAATGTCAGGGAGTGTCGCTCGCGAGTAGTTCCCGTCGTGGGTTATTTTTGTCTACATTTGGATGGGCGAAACTTTCGCATTTTGAGAATTGACTAATTCGCTGTTTCAACCTCAGTAGCTGAAACTGAAAATACTGAAGTGCTGTTACAAAAAAGTCGAAGTGGAGTAACAATAATTCTGTAAATTTAAAAAGATATAGAATCCACAAGACTGGCAATCTTTTACTGAAACTCACAACGTACCGCGGACTTCAATGCGAGAAGCCTATAGTAGTTACCACAACGAAATCCTGTCTCGTAATCTTGTAGAAAATCCAAAGAAATTCTGTGAAATACATTAGCAGCAAAACACAAACAATACCTTCACTACGCGATAGCAATGGTAATATTACCGATGACAGTACCACTAAAACAGAATTGCAGCACACAGCTTTCCGAAATTCTTTCACCAAGAAGACGAAGTGAACTCTCCGGAATACGAATCAAGAACAGCTTCCAGCATACAAAATTTAGAAGTAGATGTTCCTGGAGTAGTAAAATAACTAAAGTCACTAAACAAAAACAAATCTTCTGGAACAGACTGTATACCAACTAGATTCCTCTCAGAGTATGTTGATGCATTAGCTCCATAATTTGCTATCATATACAGCCGATCACTAAGCGAAAAATCCGTACCCAAACACTGGAAAAGTTGCCCAAGTTACTCCAATATTCTAGAAAGGCAATAAGAGTGACCTCCAAAATTACAGGCCAATCTCATTGGCGTCGATTTGCAGTAGGATTTTGGAACTTACACTTTGTTCGAACATTATGAACTACCTCGAAGAGAACGACCTATTAACCAATAGTCAACACGGATTCAGAAAGTATCGCTCTTGCGAAACACAGCTTACCATTTATTCACATGAAGTGATAAGTGCTATCGACAAGCGATATCAAATCGATTCCATATTTCTCGATTTCCGGAAAGCTTTTGACACTGTACCCCACAAGCGGCTTCTAATGAAATTGCGTGCTTATGGAATATCTCCTCAATTGTGCGATTGGATTCATGATTTCCTATCAAAAAGGACTCATTTCGATTTAATTAACGGCAAGTCATCGAGTAAAACAGAAGTGATAGCTGGCGTCCTCCTTGTGTTTATAAACGATTTAGGTGACAATCTGAATTGCTCCCTTAGACTGTTCGCGGATAATGCTGTCGTTTATCGGTTAGTGAAGTCAACAGAGGATCAAAAGAAACTGCAAAGTGATTTAAACAAAATTTCTACATGGTGCGAAAATTGGCAATTGACACTAAATAATGAAAAGTGTGAAGTAATACACATGACCACTAAAAGAAATCCACTGAACTTCAATTACGCGATAAATCAGTCAAACCTTAAGGTCATAAATTGTACCAAATACCTAGGAGTTACAATTACGAACAATTTATACTGGAGAGAATACATGGAAAATATTGTGGTGAAGGCGAACCAAAGATTACGTTTCACTGACAGAACGCTTCGAAGATGCACCAGCTCCGCCAAAGAGGCTGCCTACATTACACCTGTGCGTTCTCTCCTGGAGTACTGTTGCCCATTGTGGGACCCTCATCAGGTGGGACTGACGGAAGATATTGAGAAGGTTCAGAGAAGGGGAGCTCGATTTGCTTTATCACGTTACCGGCGGGAAAAGTCTCCGTAATGTTGCACGAATTGGGGTGGAAATCATTGCTACGTGATCTGTTTGCTAAGTTTCAATCACCGACTTTTACTTCTGAATGTGGAAATATTTTGCTAGCACTCACCTACTTCGGTAGACATGACCATCCCAATAAAATAAGAGAAATCAGATCGAAAATGGAACGGTTCAGGTGTTCTTTCTTCCCCGTCGATATTAAAGAATGGGACGGTATAGAAAAGTTATGAAAGTGGTTAATGAACCCTCTGCCAGACACTTAAATGTGATTTGCAGAGTATCTATGTAGATGTAGATGAACTGATAATTTTAGTAAAAGATGAGTACGGTAAGCATAGAAGGAAAAATTCACTGCCGGAAACATAAATTATACTTTCCAAAAGTTCTTCATTTTACTTAAGATTTATTTTTCAAACAGTGCATATAGACTCTATTAATAGCTTGCATTTACTTATCAGCAGCTCTAGGGGTACTGAAGTACCAGATGTCGATTCATGTTGAAACACCCATATTACTACGTGATGTATCCTCCACTTGCGGCAATCAGTATTGCTGATATCTATTGGCATGTAAAGATGGCGAATACTGTCTTGCGACAATTCATTTTGAATTCAAATTAATATTATGCCAAGAGATCGATTTTTTTTTATTATTATTTGTCTTGACCACCGGTTTCGGCACAAAGGTTTTTATTTATTTTTTATATTATTATTATGGATTGTGCACTTGCCATCTACACTGACAAAAGCCATGTCGAGCAATTTATAAACCAATAAATGCTTTAAGGTACGAGACCAGAATATGGTACATCATTGTGCTGAAATCGTTCCTCAAGACAATTTTTTAAAAAAAGTGCTCTTGGCATAATATTAATTTGAATGTCCTGGGATACATTATTCCACGCCTGCTCGACCTTTTCTCTTCGTTCTGCGAGAGTTATAAGTTGACAACTCGCACGTGTCAGTTGTAGTTCCGTTAGTCCCGCACCTTCTAGACTAGATTGGAGACGAGTCGGCGATAGTACCGCCAGAAAAGTTACTGCACGTCTTGCACAGTACGTAGAATTTCGCGCATCGCGTGTTAGACGAGCACTATCCTCTCTGAACAACACTATCCTCTCTGAACAACACTATCCTCTCTGAACAACACTATCCTCTCTGAACAACACTATAAAAAAATGCAATATACCGTACAGCTCTCTCCAGGTCTACGTTATACGACCATTTCTTGCGCGCAAGCGAAATCTGCTTCAATCAATGAAGACCACGGCTCGCCATTCCAAATGAACCTGTGACGGCCCCAGCCAGGTCATTCATGTCTGCATGCCTGCAGTCTCACTGCTAGTAACCGGTAGGAAACAGTTCTAGTTAACACTTCTGGACTCACAAACTCTCTTACCTGTTCTGTGGTAGTTACTGTCACTCCAATACGAGTATCTTGGCAAACGTCTGTGCTGCGTGGACGTCCAGAACCTCGTTTACTAGTGTACGAATGTTGACGTGACATTACTGCATCGCTGCGTAACTGCCGGCACCATCCTTGCTATACAACAGGAAACAATCAGAAAAATCTGTAGGTACTACAGTGAAATGTATGAAGTAGCAATATTGAAGAAGGAATACTACGGAGATATGTTTTAAACTATGACCCCTAATATAAATAGACTAGAAAATGAACACATTATTTCTGTATTAAGCATTATACATGATTCCCCTACCAAAAAATCACCGGGGCCTGACGGTGTACCAAACGAATTTTACAAACGATACTGGAATCTGATTGGAGACAAGCTAATTCAAATCGTCAGTGAGGTAATGCAAGGAAAATCTGTACCTGCAGAACTTAAAGAGAGTAAAATTGTACTGATTTCCAAGAATAGAGACTGTAAGAGAATAGTTTCCGACCAATTTTCCTACTAACTTCTGACTAAAAGATCATTGCATGAGCAGTGCATAAGAGAATCATTCCATTAACTGGAAAAATAATCTCGCGTCACCAGACTTGTGCATATGAAAGAACAATATTGCAAACTGCAGCACAATAACGTGATATTATTGTCTTAACATCCGCCAGTAACATTAATTGTGGCCCCAATTGTTGATTTTCATAAAGTGTTTGAACAGATTGACCACGAGTACATTCTTGTAAACGATGACATGGGTAGGGTCATGCGGGAAATTATTGCCATAGTAAAAAATACTGCTATGGGAATGTCTACCAACGTTTTTTGTAAATGAGCAACTCAGATAAATGACATAAAAGTTTTCTGGGTATGGTACCGCGTCATGATGTAAGGCTATTACTTAAATAACCAACGTTTCGGCCAACGTTACAGTGGCCTTCATCTGGGTAACTGGTGTGAGCTGGTTGTACTTAAATAACCAACGTTTCGGCGAACGTTACAGTGGCCTTCTGGGTAACTGGTGTGAGCTGGTTTTACTTAAATAACCAACGTTTCGGCCAACGTTACAGTGGCATTCATCTGGGTAACTGGTGTGAGCTCACACCAGTTACCCAGATGAAGGCCACTGTAACGTTGGCCGAAATGTTGGTTATTGAAGTAATAGCCTTACATCATGACGCGGTACCATACCCAGAAAACTTTTATGTCATCTGACTCTGGCCGCGGAAGCCTGCGTAATTAACTCAGATAAAATTTAAACGAGGCATTCCTCAATGTTGCTGCATGTCATATCATTGGAACTACTTTTACGACAACTACAAGATAACTGACACTCATTAACGTATTGTGTACAAAGTACTTGGTTGGCGCTTATGGGGACGACGTTGGGATAGTAGTGAGAAATAGAGACGACGTGAGTACTATTGATACAGAATTGAAAAAAATATTGTGCAGCTTAAGGAGCAAGGACGAACGAAAATAAATATAAATTCTTGACTATCATAGGACTCCAAAACATCAGATTGAAATGGGTGCAACAACTGACAGAACACAAAGCCCTTGGAACTGTGTTGACAACCCTCTCTTTACAGATGATAGAAAAAAAAAATTTCATCAGGTAGTACAAAAGATTCAAGGAGCAATATTTGAAAATAATAATCGAAGTCTACACCTGTACCAGACGGTCAAATATATCAATATGTATTACATAGCTCAGATATTTCCAATTCTCAAACTGATAGCAAATACGATAATGTCAAAGATAACATATTTGCTAAGGAAAGGTGAACTTTTTAGAGTAGAATCAAATACAGTAACACTGGACCCAACACATGGAGGATTGAGATTAACATAAAAAGTAAAGCAACAGCACTGTATGTAAAAAGGACAACCAGTACCGTTAACATTACTCCTGACAGTCTTACATCGAAGTTATTCGAAGCATTCAAGCCAAACAGTACCCATTCACCAATAAATGTAACAACAATTAGCTTTAAATTAAAATACATCCATGAATACTGTCTCGAAAGAAGTTATCTGAATGCCAAACTAAACAAATATAGAAAGGATATTTTAGAATACAGAAAAAGTATGAAGTCAAGAATAAAATAGAATCAAAGTTTAGTGACATCGACTGGGATGTACAATGGCAAAATTTCGCCTGCAGTGTGTTTATCTTCCAAAGTTAAATCTGCGCTGTACAGAACAGCCAATAACATTGTGAGCACAAATGAAAGACTGGCGAGGAGACCTCATGGATTTTAGAATTTCTCGATATTTGTGGCACGTGAAGTTCAGAACACAAATAATAATCAGCCAAAGCCATTCGACGCAACTTCCAAAACTTCTCGAGAAAATAAACTTTGATATGTTGCAAGTACACATACGTACCAACAATAACTGTCGCAGAATCTGTTGGTGTAAAAATGTTCAAATGTTTGTAGAGTCTATGGGACTTAACTACGGGGTCATCAGTCCCTAAACTTACAAACTACTTACAACTAAGGACGGACCAAATATCCATGCCCGAGGGGGGATTCGAACCCCCGACCGTAGTGGCCGTGCAGACCATGACTGGAGCGCCTCAGTCTCCTCGGCCGGCCCACTGTCGGTGTAGCTCAGGTGGTAGCGTTCGGGGTCACACCCATATAGTCGGTGGTTCAAATCCCGCTAAGGTAGGAAATTTTCTCCTTTTCAAATTCAGTTATATAAAAAAAATTTAGTCCGTGGTGGCCGAGCGTTCCGCGGCGCGCCAGTCACGGTCTGCACGGCCACTACGGTCGGGGGTTCGAATCCCCCCTCGGGCATGGATATTTGTGCCGTCCTTAGTATTAGCTAGTTCATAAGTAGTTTATAAGGTTAGGGACTGATGACCCCGTAGTTAAGTCCCATAAACTTTACAAACATTTGAACTTTTTTGAGCAGGTTAGCTGCTTGGAAAACCATTAGTAGCTATGGAGATGACTTTCCAGAAACAGCGTCGTAGCTGTCAAAAACTGAACAAAGACTAGCCGATTCTGTAAAAAAAATAACTTATTTCTTTTCGATTGAAACCATCATTATTAAGGGCCTTTTATAGAATATAGAAAATTACGAATAAACAAGAAAAAGGTTTTTTTTTTTTTTTTTTTTTTTTTTTTTTTTTTTTTTTTTTTTTTTGTAAAAAGAAAATACCTTTAGATATTAAAATTGTGTAACTATTCGAACACAACGAAAACACTTTTAAAAATCTGTTACGTGAGGCTTCGAACCATCGATTTTACAGTTGCAAGGCTAGAACGCTACCACCTTTTGGTTTTTTGGTTTTGCTCTATTGGTAGGTCTATTCATTGCGGACGCAATATTGTTTGATCGTGACTGTTAGCTGTGCTCTTAGCTCTTTTATTGCAGGGAGCTTTCAGCCTCCTGACCGGGCACGCTGAGCCACGGCGCCCGACTCCTCAGGTAAGCCGACAGATGCTGCAACTACTTTAATTAGTGGTACTTACGTATACTTGCAAAACTTCAAAGTCGATTTTCTAGAGAATATTTGGGTATTGCGTCTAATGGCTTTGGCTGATTGTTATTTAAGTTCTGAACTTCATGTACCAGAAATATAGAGGAATTCTAAAATCCGATACCAGTGAGGTCTCCTTGTGAGTGTTGCAGACCTTTGCCTAACATGCAACCTAGCAAACACTGTTTAACACAGAATCACGTGTGCAAACTGACTTTGAACTTTTGAAATGGTTTAGGCAAAAGATAGCGCATCGTACCAGAATTTCTGACGACTGTATTCAAACAACAATATTGTACAGACCAGACAAACTTTACTACCCACAATGGTAAACCAATGCCTTTATGTGGCTAGTAGGACAATGCAACAATTACGTTATAAATAAACCCGGCAGTGACAGTATTATAAGAGTTTATGACATACATGGAAACAGAGATGTGTAATTACTAAGATCACAGGAAGAAATTTCAAATTGCACTTCATATAACTTTTAACAAGTCAGGCATCGGCTAGTGGTCCGTCAAATACTAAAGACATGGACGTCTAGAAAATGTGCAAAACAACTGGTGACTATTTTCGGTCGAGGGTGGGGATGACCTCGAAGCTCCAGAGGTGCATACCACTCCCATTGCGGGGTCCAAACCAGCTACATTTGGAAGGACAACCGAATTAAGAAAACACTCTGAAAAAAGGAGAGAAAAGGAAAAATGTAAACGAACAGGATAAATAGGAAGGAGCAGATAAGTGTGTGTGTGTGTTTTTTTTTTCTGTGTGTGAAATGTGAAAGAAAAAAGCATTATCTTATGTATTGTTGCTATTACCGAAACAGAACAAATATATTAACAACTGTAAAACCTGTAAATACTGACCAATGAAGGTAATAAAGATTGGGGGGAAAAAGGGCCATCCCGCCACTCAGAAGGCCACAATTTGACCAATATCAAACTCACTAAGTTGCCTGTAAGAAGAATCAGGCCATACCCATGTCAAGGCGCCAGAATGCTGCACACGTGCCCGTAAACATTCCCTATTAACGGGTACAGCTGTTTACTATGCTATATGTTGCCAGACGACGTTCAAACCACTGTCAGTACATCTAGTGTCACTCATTTGGCATCTACCGTTACTGTATCAAAAAATCGACGACGTGTTTCGAGGTGCACTGACATGTTTCTTGCGGCCGTGAATGTACGCTGAGAGTCACTATTTTATTTCGTGAACGGTTCACGAAACCCCGCCTGTGTCAGAGCGTAAAGTTCCAGAATTTTAGACATCGTTTCGCCCACAAACATCCTTAAGTATCGTTGCTGGTGGATTTAATTTGTGGAACGGAAATAATAACGTGAACAAGTGTGGCCCCTGAGCAGTGAATCTTAAGGTGAAGAATCACACTTAAAACACTATATGATACGAAACTGACATGTTGGTAGATACCTGCCTGGAATGAAAAATCAGTTTAGATATCGTGATTAGATTCGTTGTATTCGATACATTTATTTTTAATAAATTAGAAGAGAAAAATTGATTAATAATATAGGGAAGCATTAGCTAAACAACAAATATTTGGATTTAAAGAAAAAGAACAACGTAGCAAAGCAATCCGATACGTGATGAAAATATTTTGAACGTTCTGGGTCTTTTGGTCGCGCGTTATTCTGTTGCTATGTGGCCGCGTCGGCGACCTCCAAAGATATTGAAAAAAAAAAAAAAAAAAAAAAAAAAAAAAAAGGCTCGAATATTTTAAATATATAACGATGGCTGGTTGTAGCACCAGCAGTTTATTCTGGTGGTTTGCGAGAGTGGAATCTAATACCACCCCAAACCATAATAGCATTTACAGGAGCAGTATGAGTGTGGCATTAATTCATCACACCCACCACGATGCGTCCAGACACTAATTCCTCCATCGTGTTAAAACAGGTATAATCGGGATTGGGAAGGCAAGTATTTTCACTGACGAGTCCCGATTCTTCCTCTACCACCACAGTGGTTGAATTAGAAGTTGTGTTATGGGTTAACATCGACATTATGATCATTAGAGTAAATGCTCATACCCTTTTGTTAATGATGTGGATGGAAATCAGCTATGCCCCTTCAATGAAACCATCCAAGCATATGCCTTGAGCGATTTAGGGACATTATGCATCGCTATACTAACCCTTATAATAAACGTTACTAGAATTTTGTGTGGTATGGGATTCCTTTAGTAGCTATTCTGGCGTTTCGGATAATGTTTTATAATTATCAGAAAATCATTGGCTATTTTCCATTCACGAAACAGACTTCTTACAATGATGGTGGTAATACCTCCTCAAAAACAAGTAAGTCGTCGAGTACATGGATTTTGATTGCATTGTCATCGAGCGAGGTGGCGCAAAGGTAACACATTGGAATCGTATATGCAGTGGCGTAGCTATGTCACCAAGGGCCCCGCGGCAAAAATGACAGAGGGGCCCTCTTTAAAAACTATACAGTTGCAAAAGTCCTTCATCATCATCTCCTTACGCCACTGGAAAACATAATAAGGCAAACCTAAATACTACTAAGTAAATTATTATGTGTCACACAGCAGATAATATTTAATCGTACTCTTTAATATTATTATAATTGCTAAAATTTGTTTGTTTGTTATGCTTTCATGCAAAAATTTTCTGAGTGGATTTGGATGAAATTTTGCAGAGGGATAGCGTTGGACCTGAGTAGGATATACAGATAAAACGTCCCCATGGGATAGTTTTCGAAGTGGCTCCATACTAGACAAGTGTTGTCGCAGGCAGTAGCTAGTAAAAAAAATAAACAATGAATAAGTATTACTCAACCACGAAAACATGGCGCCATGCCGCGAAGGAAACCGGCATCAGTCAAGTCAGGACTCGCGCGACCGCTGTACCGACAACTCACTTTCGCTAAACTACAGCGCTGTTAGCTCATTGCTCCCTACCCATCAGTCTAAATTAGTTGATATCCCAGTCAAAAATGAACTGAGCCGTGTCCCTACTAGCTTCATGAAGTACACGTTAGTTGTCTGGCCAGGAAAAAGTAATAAGTAAAATAACTATGTCGACATCTTCGCTTATTATCGTGACATTGGGGTAGAGGGCAACTTCTCCATAACACCAGGATAAATCACATCTCCCAATAGTTAAATATGCTGTAGACATTTAATATTTTGTCTTAGTCCACTTTGTTTAACAAAAATTATATTAAAACATTGGTTTTTAAAAGTTGAGAATTTTTCCATTTCTCTAATGCGAATACTATTAGTCCTACATAAAAATTGAGAATTATTTGTTGCGCCTCAGTGGGTATCACGAACTTAATGAGTGGCGTTTTGCTAGTCTTGGGGATTTCGTTCATGTTTCCTCACGTGCCAAAGTCAGAAAGAAGGAATACCTATTAGAGTAATAAAATTCCCCAAACTGTTAGATTGCAAATGTTGACAAAGATGTGACTTCTGAATTCTGATCGGTAATTTTCGATAAGCGTCGGAGGCAGGGGCCACGTTTTCGTGGCTGTAATAATTTGGGTACACAATTAAAAAGTAGTCAGTTTTATTTTAACAATTTATTTTACAATCTTTTCCTGGATTTGGATTTTGCAAAATCATCAATATGGTCTGTTAAATGTAAAATTGATGCAGCCTTGTTTTCGATTGCTATGTTGCCAAATGTCGGAGTCGAGCTTGACCCTTACTGTTCCTCAGATACGTTCTGATAATTTTTTAATTTGATGAATGATCTTTTGGCTGTTGCAGAAGTGATAAGAGTTGTATAAAACAATAAAACTGCGGAAAACACTTCCGTAATCAGTTTTGGCAGGTCAATGTGATATCTGTTAATAAACTGAAGTGAAAATCTAGGGCCTGTTATATCAAGTCACAATCACAATCGACACAAATAGTTGGGCTGGAAGACAGAGTAAAAATTTTATCAATTTTGGTCAGTTTTTGTATACTCTCTTCTTTTTCCTGCAACAATTACGTTATAAATAAACCCGGCAGTGACAGTATTATAAGAGTTTATGACATACATGGAAACAGAGATGTGTAATTACTAAGATCACAGGAAGAAATTTCAAATTGCACTTCATATAACTTTTAACAAGTCAGGCATCGGCTAGTGGTCCGTCAAATACTAAAGACATGGACGTCTAGAAAATGTGCAAAACAACTGGTGACTATTTTCGGTCGAGGGTGGGGATGACCTCGAAGCTCCAGAGGTGCATACCACTCCCATTGCGGGGTCCAAACCAGCTACATTTGGAAGGACAACCGAATTAAGAAAACACTCTGAAAAAAGGAGAGAAAAGGAAAAATGTAAACGAACAGGATAAATAGGAAGGAGCAGATAAGTGTGTGTGTGTGTTTTTTTTTTCTGTGTGTGAAATGTGAAAGAAAAAAGCATTATCTTATGTATTGTTGCTATTACCGAAACAGAACAAATATATTAACAACTGTAAAACCTGTAAATACTGACCAATGAAGGTAATAAAGATTGGGGGGAAAAAGGGCCATCCCGCCACTCAGAAGGCCACAATTTGACCAATATCAAACTCACTAAGTTGCCTGTAAGAAGAATCAGGCCATACCCATGTCAAGGCGCCAGAATGCTGCACACGTGCCCGTAAACATTCCCTATTAACGGGTACAGCTGTTTACTATGCTATATGTTGCCAGACGACGTTCAAACCACTGTCAGTACATCTAGTGTCACTCATTTGGCATCTACCGTTACTGTATCAAAAAATCGACGACGTGTTTCGAGGTGCACTGACATGTTTCTTGCGGCCGTGAATGTACGCTGAGAGTCACTATTTTATTTCGTGAACGGTTCACGAAACCCCGCCTGTGTCAGAGCGTAAAGTTCCAGAATTTTAGACATCGTTTCGCCCACAAACATCCTTAAGTATCGTTGCTGGTGGATTTAATTTGTGGAACGGAAATAATAACGTGAACAAGTGTGGCCCCTGAGCAGTGAATCTTAAGGTGAAGAATCACACTTAAAACACTATATGATACGAAACTGACATGTTGGTAGATACCTGCCTGGAATGAAAAATCAGTTTAGATATCGTGATTAGATTCGTTGTATTCGATACATTTATTTTTAATAAATTAGAAGAGAAAAATTGATTAATAATATAGGGAAGCATTAGCTAAACAACAAATATTTGGATTTAAAGAAAAAGAACAACGTAGCAAAGCAATCCGATACGTGATGAAAATATTTTGAACGTTCTGGGTCTTTTGGTCGCGCGTTATTCTGTTGCTATGTGGCCGCGTCGGCGACCTCCAAAGATATTGAAAAAAAAAAAAAAAAAAAAAAAAAAAAAAAAGGCTCGAATATTTTAAATATATAACGATGGCTGGTTGTAGCACCAGCAGTTTATTCTGGTGGTTTGCGAGAGTGGAATCTAATACCACCCCAAACCATAATAGCATTTACAGGAGCAGTATGAGTGTGGCATTAATTCATCACACCCACCACGATGCGTCCAGACACTAATTCCTCCATCGTGTTAAAACAGGTATAATCGGGATTGGGAAGGCAAGTATTTTCACTGACGAGTCCCGATTCTTCCTCTACCACCACAGTGGTTGAATTAGAAGTTGTGTTATGGGTTAACATCGACATTATGATCATTAGAGTAAATGCTCATACCCTTTTGTTAATGATGTGGATGGAAATCAGCTATGCCCCTTCAATGAAACCATCCAAGCATATGCCTTGAGCGATTTAGGGACATTATGCATCGCTATACTAACCCTTATAATAAACGTTACTAGAATTTTGTGTGGTATGGGATTCCTTTAGTAGCTATTCTGGCGTTTCGGATAATGTTTTATAATTATCAGAAAATCATTGGCTATTTTCCATTCACGAAACAGACTTCTTACAATGATGGTGGTAATACCTCCTCAAAAACAAGTAAGTCGTCGAGTACATGGATTTTGATTGCATTGTCATCGAGCGAGGTGGCGCAAAGGTAACACATTGGAATCGTATATGCAGTGGCGTAGCTATGTCACCAAGGGCCCCGCGGCAAAAATGACAGAGGGGCCCTCTTTAAAAACTATACAGTTGCAAAAGTCCTTCATCATCATCTCCTTACGCCACTGGAAAACATAATAAGGCAAACCTAAATACTACTAAGTAAATTATTATGTGTCACACAGCAGATAATATTTAATCGTACTCTTTAATATTATTATAATTGCTAAAATTTGTTTGTTTGTTATGCTTTCATGCAAAAATTTTCTGAGTGGATTTGGATGAAATTTTGCAGAGGGATAGCGTTGGACCTGAGTAGGATATACAGATAAAACGTCCCCATGGGATAGTTTTCGAAGTGGCTCCATACTAGACAAGTGTTGTCGCAGGCAGTAGCTAGTAAAAAAAATAAACAATGAATAAGTATTACTCAACCACGAAAACATGGCGCCATGCCGCGAAGGAAACCGGCATCAGTCAAGTCAGGACTCGCGCGACCGCTGTACCGACAACTCACTTTCGCTAAACTACAGCGCTGTTAGCTCATTGCTCCCTACCCATCAGTCTAAATTAGTTGATATCCCAGTCAAAAATGAACTGAGCCGTGTCCCTACTAGCTTCATGAAGTACACGTTAGTTGTCTGGCCAGGAAAAAGTAATAAGTAAAATAACTATGTCGACATCTTCGCTTATTATCGTGACATTGGGGTAGAGGGCAACTTCTCCATAACACCAGGATAAATCACATCTCCCAATAGTTAAATATGCTGTAGACATTTAATATTTTGTCTTAGTCCACTTTGTTTAACAAAAATTATATTAAAACATTGGTTTTTAAAAGTTGAGAATTTTTCCATTTCTCTAATGCGAATACTATTAGTCCTACATAAAAATTGAGAATTATTTGTTGCGCCTCAGTGGGTATCACGAACTTAATGAGTGGCGTTTTGCTAGTCTTGGGGATTTCGTTCATGTTTCCTCACGTGCCAAAGTCAGAAAGAAGGAATACCTATTAGAGTAATAAAATTCCCCAAACTGTTAGATTGCAAATGTTGACAAAGATGTGACTTCTGAATTCTGATCGGTAATTTTCGATAAGCGTCGGAGGCAGGGGCCACGTTTTCGTGGCTGTAATAATTTGGGTACACAATTAAAAAGTAGTCAGTTTTATTTTAACAATTTATTTTACAATCTTTTCCTGGATTTGGATTTTGCAAAATCATCAATATGGTCTGTTAAATGTAAAATTGATGCAGCCTTGTTTTCGATTGCTATGTTGCCAAATGTCGGAGTCGAGCTTGACCCTTACTGTTCCTCAGATACGTTCTGATAATTTTTTAATTTGATGAATGATCTTTTGGCTGTTGCAGAAGTGATAAGAGTTGTATAAAACAATAAAACTGCGGAAAACACTTCCGTAATCAGTTTTGGCAGGTCAATGTGATATCTGTTAATAAACTGAAGTGAAAATCTAGGGCCTGTTATATCAAGTCACAATCACAATCGACACAAATAGTTGGGCTGGAAGACAGAGTAAAAATTTTATCAATTTTGGTCAGTTTTTGTATACTCTCTTCTTTTTCCTGGTGTTGTTTTCACTTAAACCCACCATTGGGTTTCTTTTTCTTTTCGGTGATTATATTCACGTCATCAAATACTTCTCAAACTAAACAGTCCGAATGCTTCGTTACCGTATGTGCTCAAGTGAAATACACACTGCACTACTTTGTTATTATTTGGCCACAGCAACTACAATAATCGCGCGGTGGTTTATGTGAATGACCGTGCCCCCACATGATGACTATTGGGGAGAAAATTTTCAAATGTTTGTAAAGCTTATGGGACTTAACTGCACGGTCATCAATTCCTAAACTTACAGACTACCTTATACTAAAGACAGCCCAAACCTCCATGCCCGAGGGGGGATTCGAACCCCCGACGAGGAACAGCAGTGCACATCGCAGCATTGTGCCTCAGTGCTCTCGGCCACTCCTTCGCGGCTGGTGGGGAGAGAGCGGTGAGTGAAGACGGTGTCCCCTGCTTACATTAATTACCCTTAATAATGTGTAATGTAATACGTCGCGTCTACAGGCCGCGTAACGTTGGCAGCACCCTGAGACAATAAATATCTTTCAATTTGTGATCATTTTCTTCGCTTGTGTCAATATAATTATAATGGTCAAATTATCGTGGCAGAAAAGTAATAGTTTAGAATAATTCTGATGTAAACACTGCGCTTTGCATATGTATTCTCGATTGGCAGCCATGGCAACTCCGACTTCAACCGACAACACGCTGACGGCGGCAGGGTTTATATTCTGAGGTGGGAATAATTTTTGGATTTCACTTCGTGCGTCTGAGGTTTGTTAGTCTGAGTTTAAAAAGTTAAAAGTCCAAAATCGTGCAATCAATTTAAATATTATATACAGTAGAAAGTTGATTATCCGAAGTAACTGGAGGACATGGATGTTTGGAAAACAGCTTATTCTGTTAATTGATCTGTACACCTCTCTTTGCCAATAACAAGTACTGTTCAGTGCCTGTATTTATATCTGGAAGCGAACGATCCTTCACAATGCGCTGAGCGCCACGCTGCAACAATGGAAGGCGCAGCTGTTGCTGGGAGCAGCTTTGATGCTGCCGCTACTTCTGCTACTACACCGCCGGCCGCGCTGGCCGAGGGGATTGAGGCGCTCCAGTCACGGTCTGCACGCCCACTACGGTCGGGGGTTCGAATCCCCCCTCGGGCATGGATATTTGTGTCGTCCTTAGTCTTAGCTAGTTCATAAGTAGTTTGTAAGCTTAGGGACTGATGACCCCGTAATTAAGTCCCATAAGTTCTACAAACATCATCTGCTGCTACACCGACTGAAGTATGCCGATTGTTGAACACATTTGACTGGCGGCTTGGCCCGTTAGCAGCGCAGCAGAGTGGCGTTGTGTGAAAGCCCCTTTGGAAGCAATGTTCCGCCACCCGGTGTCCCAGTGCGGCTACTGTGAGAAATTTGGTTTGAGGCGAGGGGAAGATATGGACGATACGATGCGAGATTTTTTTTTTAATCGACGCACAACTGTAACTTTTATCGAACGTTGCACACGGAAGCCGAGGGGCCCCCTGAGCTCGGGGGCCCCGGGGCACTACCCCGCCTAGCCCTATGCGTATGTGGTAAGACGGTGGTGGAAATTCGCCTCAGGCCATCGAGATTTAATTCATAGTAGCATTTCATATATCACGTACTTATTTCAAAACGCTATTAAATCCGTTACTTCCTCCACACTCTATCCTTTCTCAATTCTGTCATTTACTTCATCCCCAATCTTACAGTCAATCTTTTCCCCTACATCCCGTGTCTGTCAATTTCATGTTCCTGCCCTCTCTCACTTCCTCGTCTCTTCTATGGAAAATTTCAGATATCTGGCAACTTCCATGTACTGGGTGAAACTGTGCCAAAGTCTATTGCAAGCAACAATCTGCCATACACTATTCGGTGGGTTGCAGAATATACAAACCTTCTCGATGAAAACATACATACATGTGCCTAATTTCAAACTGATTCAAGATACCCTCCTCTAAACCCGTGTAGGGTCTTCGTAAGTGTGGAAACCTTCTCTGCTATAAAAATGGGGTTCTACTATTATGATTTTTGCAAACATTTCAGCCAAAAATAATAAAAATGTAAATAATAAAAAATTATGGGCGGTACGATCACGACTCTGCTATTGTGATAATCTTTATGCACCCAACACGTAATATTATTTCTGACAGTATTTTAACATACAGACAAAATTATTTGATATTTAACTTCAGCTTTGACAAACGTACGCTTTTTTTCTTACCCTTTTCCTATTTAAGCTATTATTTTAATACCCCTCCCACATTTTCATTTTATTTTTCCGTTAAAATATTGTCTTGATTTGGTAGTTTGCTCATAGTTTATTTTCTTTGCCTATGACAATACCATGGAAGGATCGTAGCGTACATTTGCCGTTCGGACGAGTGACTACAGCTTGGATGGAACACGGTGTTTTTGCGTTAAAATATTATCACCTGTCTCGCCTTGGTAGTTCGCTCAATGTGAAGGCTTTCACGACCGGATGAAATAGTTACTGTTCAATCTTCCGGGTTGTATGGTTGTGACCGGAGAAGCATTTCTGCTCCTGACGCCGGCCGCGGTTGTCGAGCGTTCTGAAATGTTTGTATAGCTTATGGGACTTAACTACGGGGTCATCAGTCCCTAAACTTACAATCTACTTATGGACAAGGTAGCACTAAGGGCGGCACAAATATCCATGCCCGAGGGGGGATTCGAACCCCCGACCGTAGTGGCCGTGCAGGCCGTGACTGGCCCACCGCAGTTCCCTCGGCCACCGCGGCCGGCAGTCACAGTCTGCACGGCTACTACGGTCAGGGATTCGAATCCCCCCTTGGGCATGGGTATTTGTGCCGTCCTTAGTATTAGCTAGTTCATAAGTAGTTTGTAAGGTTAGGGACTGATGACCCCGTAGTTAAGTCCCATAAACTTTACAAACATTTGAACTTTTTTGAGCAGGTTAGCTGCTTGGAAAACCATTAGTAGCTATGGAGATGACTTTCCAGAAACAGCGTCGTAGCTGTCAAAAACTGAACAATCAAAGACTAGCCGATACTGTAAAAAATGTAACTCATTTCTTTTCGATTGAAACTATCATTATTAACGGCCTTTTATAGAATATAGAAAATTACGAATAAACAAGAAAAAGGCTTTAAAAAAAAAAAAAAAAAAAAAAAAAAAAAAAAAAAAAAAAAAAAAAAAAAAACCTTTAGATATTAAAATTGTGTAACTATTCGAACACAACGAAAACACTTTTCAAAAGCTGTTACGTGAGGTTTCGAACCATCGACCTTACAGTTACAAGGCTAGAACGCTACCACCTTTTGGTTATTTGTTTTTGCTCTATTGGTAGGTCTGTTCATTGCGGACGCTATATTGTTTGATCGTTACTGTTAGGTGTGCTCTTAGCTCTTTTATTGCAGGGAGCTTTTAGCCTCCTGACCGGGCGCGCTGAGCCACGGCGCCCGACTCCTTAGCTAAGCCGACAGATGCTGCAACTGCTTTAATTAGTGGCACTTACGTGTACTTGCAAAACTTCAAAGTCGATTTTCTAGAGAATATTTGGGAATTGCGTCTAATGGCTTTGGCTGATTGTTATTTAAGTTCTGAACTTCACGTACCAGAAATATAGAGGAATTCTAAAATCCGATACCAGTGCGGTCTCCTTGTGAGTGTTGCAGACCGCTCGTCGGACATGGATATCTGTGCCCTCCTCAGTAGTTATGCTTTATCTTTGACCATTGACTATAGAAAGTTATGGTTTTATCTCTGACAAGGCTTATCTCTGCTACGCATGTGAACACTTGACCACGCCCCTTTCAGAAAGTATTTATACCGATCTCCTACGTCCGACTCGTCAGTCGACTTACCGCTACCAGTAGCACCTCTGAAGATATCCATCGCAGCACTGGACGAAACGTCAGGAGCAGAAATGTTTCTTCGAGCACGACCATACAACCCGGAAGATTCAACAGCTACTAGTTTGCTCAAAATTTATTTTCTTTCCCTGTACTAGCTGCGAATGACTAAACCCTAGAAGGAACGTAGCGTGCATTTGCCGTTTGCACGAGTGACTATAGCCTGGATGGAATACGGCGTACATTTGGCGTTCGGAAATCAGTGACATCCCTCGACCGAAGCTCTCTTTTGCATACGCTATCTTGCTTTCTGCATTTGATTCTTTTCTTATTATAGTTCAAGCGTTATCATTTAAAAGCAATGGCACAGTGAAAATTATCAACACGTCGTTCTTAGGACAATGAATTATAATCTAATGTCTAAAATTGCCATGTTAGCAGTTAACACCTGCCTTCGATGGTAGGAGACTTACAGGTTAGTCTCGCAGCTATTCGCCGTACCGTATTGGGCTACGAATTAGTTTGTGATGTACAAACATGTTAGCCGGTGGTTCTAAACTTGCTAGGACGCGGTGGCTCAGCGCGCTCGGTCAGAGGCTTGCCAGCACTGTAGCTCCACGCCCTCTGTAACGAAAAAACTCAGTGAACGACGAAACGATCAAAATAGAACATTCCAACGTCCACAAAAATACTGTCAAACCGAAGCACAAACGAAAAGAAAGAAAAAGAAAGAGGGTTCAACGCCATCATTAATAAACTGAGCAAAATTCTCAGCGAATAACTGCAAAGCATCGATCTGCCTGAAGACAAAAATATAAAAAGAAAAACCAAAAAAATGTAACCACCACTGACAATTTTTCCCCTCTTGCCTCCCAAACGGTTTTCGTACACTCTTTTTAACTGAACACAACTATTTTCTGCAAGATTCCGAGTTATTCAAAGGCAACAACGCTTTTTCTGAAAAGTGCATTTGTTCTGTTTCGAGAATATGCCGTGAAATACATTTTAGACGGAACAGTCTTACATGTGCACAATTCTAAACATTGCAGAACGTAGCTATTTTTAATTAATATGGGTGCCCGAAACCCTATTAGGAGCCAAGGCAAAAAAAAAAAAAAAAAAAAAAAAAAAAAAAAAAAAAAAAAAAAAAAAAAAAAAAAAATACACTACGGCAGGCAGTGAAGTTTGGAAAGTAGGAGGCAAGGTACTGGCGGAAGTAAAGTTGTGAGGCGGCATCGTGAGTCGTGTCGGGGTAGCTCAGTCGGTAGAGCCCTTGCCCGCGAAAGGCAAAGGTCCCAGGTTCGAGTCCCGGTTCCGGCACACAATTTTAATCTGCCAGGAAGTTTTAGATATGAAACGGTTTCTAATTCCAGTACAATTGATGGCAGTTGTTAACTGCTAATATGGCATTTTAGACATTAGATTATAATTTATAGTACTCAGAACGAAGTGTTTTTGTTAATTCTTCATTGCGCCATTGCTTTGATATGACAATGCGTAAGTTATAATACCAAAATCATAAAATATAGCAAGCAAGAAGGCGTATGCCAGCGAAAGTTCTAGGCGATGAATGTCACGTGACACCTCCGACCGCCTGGCTTACGTAAAATCAAGTGACGCTGTCAATTCACCGTTATTTTTACAAATATCTCTGTAGCGGTGCGCGTTATGAAAAAAATCATGGCAGAGCAAAGTTTAGAGAATATTCTTCTCTATAAATTCGGTTATGCAATTTTCGTGTCAGATGAACGATTTATTCGCAATTAAAATTACATTGCTAACAGCTTTTTAGTATTACTGACGTATTTTTTGTCCAAAATATTTGAAAAATGGAGGTTTAGGTCTCTGGAGACCAACTATTATGTCTGTAAAATTTGGTGCCTATCGGTTGAACGTTTCGACTTGAAAAGTGGGAACACGTTACGGACAGACAGACAGACATCCAAAAACCGCTGTTATTTTTGCAAATATGTCTGAAACGATGCGACATAAAAAAAAGAAAGAACAACGTAGATAATTTTTTCCTCTACAAATTCAGTTATTCAATTTTCAATTCAGATGAATGGTTAAGCCGTTATTTGCATTTAAATTTCGAGCTGTCAAAAGACGCTCGCAAAGGCCCACTTTTAGTGTTACTATCTTAACCTAAAGTGGGCCAAAAATACGTATGTTTGTGAAGGTTACGAGGCTCTGTCAAATGTGTTACTTCTGCCTTCATTATGCTTATAATCATTTGAATCCTGATTTATGGACTTGAGTTCATTCGATATCCTAAAAAAAGTTTCATTTTTCCAGAAGTTTCCAATTTTCCAATAAACTACCAAATTTTTCTTTCCTACAAACATTATTTTGACAATTACGAATCATGTAAAATATCGGCCAAATTGGTTGAACTGCTCTCAAGTAAAGGTTTCTCATAAACGGATATAACTAATTTTTATTTATATAGATTTACAGTATGGTACCTGTCCTCTTAGACCTAATGCTATCTCTCACGCTTTGTTATGCTGACGTTTTAACTACTGATGTACTGTACGGGAGCCAAAGGATGACGAAACGTATCACTGAAAGTAGTCGAAAGTTAAACCAGATTGCTTAGGGTAACATATTGGTTATTTAATAGCCGAATATGCATTAATGTCAATCAAGTGGTGTACCACTTTAACGAAATCAGTAATAGTCCAGGGAGAGTATACACGTCTAGTGAACTCATCCATCACGTTGATAGACTGCTTCCTCCGTCTTGAGACCACACAATGGGGACAATAGCGGATTGTCTCAGGAAGTGACAGACGCATCGCTCATTTCGTTTCCGCTCTTAGGCGGATGGTGTAATAAGACGTTAGTAACGTAGACTATGAGTAACCAAATAAAATTATAAAGAATATAATTGCCTGATTTCCTTCAACCAAAATGTATTTAGATAAAGTAACAATGTTTATAACAAAAAAATCGCACTGACGTGTTTTACGGCCCACTTCAGATTTGTAGTTTTATAAGTTTTTGCAAACATTTTGGACCCAAATAATAATGTAAATAATAAAAAATCAATTTTATGAAAAAAAGAAAGAAAAAAAAGCTTTGAGGTTAGAGGCGGGTTTTGAATCACTAACCTTCAGCATTATAGTCCAACGCATCGCGCTACGGCCAATAGTGGTTTCATTCTTTAATCTCATAATATTGAGGGATGTTGTTAACTGATGCTAATATGGCATTTGTAGACACTAGATTATCATTTATCGTACGAAGAACGTGTTTTTGTTAATTCTTAAGTACGCCATTGCTTTGAAATGACAACGTGTAAGTTAAAATAAGAAAATCATCTAATACGCACTGCAAGATGGCTTATGCCAGAGCGAGTTCTAGGCGAGGAATGTCATGTGTCATCTGCGAACGGCTGGTTTTCGTTAATTCAGTGGAGGGTGTCAAAACTCTGTTATTTTTGCAAATATCTCTCAAACGATACGATATATATATATATATATATATATATAAAAATCATGGTAGCCAACAATTATATATGTAAAATTTGGTGCCGATCGGTTGAACGGTTAGACTTAAAACGTCGGAACACGTTGCAGCCAGACAGACATCGTCAAATCGCCGTTATTTTTGCAAATATCTCTGCAACGATGCAAGATATAAAAAAAAAAAAAATAATAATAATAAAACATAATAGAGCGAAGGTGTAGAGAATTTTCCCCTTTTTGCAATTACAGTTATATTACAAACGGCTTTCTTGGTATTACTACCGTATTTTTGTCCGAAAAATTTGAAAAAGTGAGATTCTGGTCTCTGTCGTCAGACAGACAGACATACATCTCAAAATCGCCGTTATTTTTGCAAATATCTCTGAAACGATACGAGATATGAAAAAAAAAAAAAAAAAAAAAAAAAAAAAAAAAAAAATTACAGGGCAAAGTTGTAGAGAATTTTCTCCTCTACAAATTCGGTTATTCAATTTTCGTGTCAGGTGAATGGTTAAGCCTTTATTTTTATTTAAATTTCGAGCTGTCAAAAGACGATCGCAAAGGCCCACTTTTAGTGTTACTACCGTAACCTAAAGTGGGCCAAAACGGTCAATGAAAATTATTAAGAGGACGTGACAGCCTAGATCGCAATTCATTTGAAAGTGCCTTATTTACTGACCACCCACTGTGACAGCAGGCCTACAGCCTCTGGACTAGCACTTAATTTTACTGACGTACGCCCTGAACGCTATTACGGCAGACTACACACGTTAGCTTGTCGGGGGTTCACCATTCCAGTGGTTGCCCGGAGCGGCGCGAGCAAGTATCTGGATGTCACGTGACCGGTTGTAAGGAAAGAAAATATATTTGTTGGAGATATTGGGTGAAAGGTGATTATTTTATTTAAGAAAAGTGTGAGTGGAGGTAAAAAATATATAAATTTTGATTTACGTGTTATTAACTGTGGTGGCTGTTGTAATGTTTGAGCAACATAACAAACCTGACATTAGTTTCGTGGTTGGTTACGTTAAACTCGTGATTAATGCTAGTGGTGTAGTTAAATTTTGAAAATATGAAGCAAGACAGTCAGTGTAATTAACAAATATTATGGTCCTATCTGACAAACATTTTAAAAGATCACTCACCTTTCCTTTCCTTACAAAATCTCCTACAGATACTGTGCACACACAGATAGCAGAAATTAACTTATTCCGTCTGTGCAAAATGTATGACGCAATTAGTACGCTAATGGTACTGATAATTTAGAAAATTATAAATAGTAGGATTTTAACATCAAGTTATTGGCAAGTGGGTGCAGTCCAACCACTAAAGTCAGTATCCGATAAAATTAATTCACACAAGCAAATAGGAAATTTCAGTAAATAAGTCTTAATTAATGATATACATTGACTTTAGTACGAGTTTGGTTCTTTATAGGATATATGTGGCGGTGGCTATTATCGTTCAACTCAGTGCAACGCGAAATAGAAAAATTATTCATTAATTCAACTGTCTATTATCTTCTACCATCAATTTTAGCAAAATTGTCTCAATTGAATGATTTTTACAGTCTCTCTAACAATTAATGACACTCATTTGATTGTAAAATTGTGTAGAAATATTATTCATGCATTATTGAGGATTGTCATGCTAATAATTAGCATTATGAGTGGTTAAATAGTTGTTCAAATGAGATAGCAACAGTACTGTCTAATGTTCTTGTATTTTAACCAAAATTTAAACATGCATTCACAGTAAATTACAACCAATAGCATTTAACTTATCTTATTTATAAGTCCAGCGAAGTGGTACTCTGCAGTCATATAAATGATACTCAAATTCATACATAAATCATTTTAATGGTGGCTCCTCCTTTGGCAGCTTGCTAGCAGTTAGCCGTGATGCTTCGCGAATCGCGTAATTAATCGCGACCGTTAGCGTCCGCGATGACGCTACCGCGTTTCGGACGTCTGGGACGGTTACCGAACACGTAACGAATTTCTGCCTCAGCAGAACGAACGATAAATGTTTCATTAAAATCAATTCTTGCTTCACTTATGTTCACTGGTTTCACATAAACTTTCATATCGTTGCACTTATAACAAATTATAACTTTCTCTTTGTTCAACTTTATTACTTATATTGTTTGAGCACTCCGCGGACCGCGTACGAACGTCTGATCCACGTTATGGGCGGCAGATACTGCTGCTTGCCTGCTCTCCCACAGGCGAGCGCTGCTATACAATAAAGTCTCTGACCTGAGGAGCCATATCGATAACTGTTCACAGAGAAATATTTTACATTGACAAATTAAACATAACAAGTAATCACAGTCATACAGAAAACATACAAAGTACAAATAAAATAAAATAATATGTACATAAACAATTACAATACAGGTAATAAATAAATGACAGAAAATGTTCACAGTTTAGTTACGTACATATATTGTGCATCATGATAATTAATTAAGTCACATAAGAAGTTAGTTACTACATATTCAATATAAACAGGTTCATACGAATTATATGTTCAAAATGAAGCTTATTCCTCGTTATAATGTAAGGTGTACCTTAAGGGTTACCTTACACTGTAAAAACTCCTGGGGGTGTTGTCATAACCAAGCCTGATGATGGACTGCTATGGTGGAACTCCACCTGATAGAAAAAAGCAGAAAAGTTAATTTCTTGCAAACCAAGGGTGCGTCTAGAAAGCCAGTACCAACAAATTAATGAGAACGATTAGAGTTGTGCAAATACAGGTACGGTGTAAGCCTTAGTTTATGATTTTCGTGTGTACCGTTGAATACTATATACGTATGCTTATCGTGATTTTGAAATTAATTTGGATTAATTTATTATCGAACACGGGCATCTTGCGTATTTATTTTGGGAAGATTGAACATATGTTAAGTGGCAGATTCGGAATTTTTTCCCGAAAAGATTAGTTCAATAATGAAACCACATAAATTGTGAAGTAAATTTCGTATTTTGAAGGGAAAGTTCTCGCTAATGACGTATTCACTGAAGTGGATCAATACTTGTCAGGACTTGCGTCTGTATAAAGAAACTAAGTGAATAGTCTCATACATTTTGAAAAGACTAAACATTTCGTGAGTGTATCGGTTCTTTGAAGAGGTAACCCTGCCTGCGGTTATTTTAACTGTTTATATATACATAAAATGTGTATTAATATATTTGCCCGTGTTGGTGTAGTGTAACGTGGGCAAACTATACATTGCACACAGTTTGCTAGTCGCTCGAGGTATAAATTTTCTATGTAGGTATAAGCTGGAATTTTAGATTAGGAGCATACATTTTTGTGCAGCAGTAAATAGGAAAGATTGAGGCAAGCACACTCACACGCAAATCTCGCACGGTTTCAATGTGCAACTCATCATCTTCATATCAGTCTACAAAACATATTTTCAAATGACATATATTTGTGATCAACCACTGGTACATCGTTGTAAAATAGATGACTATGAAATATTGCGAGCAAACAGTGCACAATGCATTTTACAATGATATACCGGTGGCTGATCGCAAATGTGATATTGCTTGACCACAAATGCACCTCCTTTGGAAAAATATTTTGTTGACTGATCTGGTTATTGAAACCGGTAATAAGTAAATAATGGACTTCTAAATCAATAGCTATCTAGGCTTTTACTTTCTCTTAGGTACTTTTATCACACTTTCAGATCGCACTTCTGATCCTGCACTGTCAGGTGATTAATGAAAAAGAATCTGTTAGTTTGTACATTTCACTGACATTTAAAAGCGATACAATTAGAATTCTTCTTAAATAATTATTTTGTGATTTTAGGTCATGTATTTGTGAATTTTTTTAGTCTTATTTAAATACTTTTTTGATTTTACATCGAAGACTTGTGTTAAATTTCTGGTTTATTTTATTCAGGTCGATTCTTACAATCAAGAAGGCATTCAACCACATTTAATTATGCTATTTACCTACAAAATAATGCTGTTACCAGTTTCAAACCTGACGGATCATCATCAGACGGCTGTTCGCTACTACTAACATTTGTAATTTACATTTTGATTGTTGAGAAAAGTTCTTGACTAGGTGCTGCCACAAGAACGTTTCGGCACGCGGAAGAATTATCAGCACAAAATTTGAATAACAATAAATGTATGTAGACATGAATAGTCTACCGATGATGAACCGTCAGGTAACGGTGCTATTCTGAGATAAATAGCATTTATTAAATGTGGTTGTTTTCTGTATTCTTTGTCAGAATCGTCCCGTATTTTATACGCAATCACGGGCTCAAAACGTCAGTTTTCGAACACAGTTAGTGTGACAAATGGTTAGGTTGAGAGGAAAGCTTTCTGCCCGTCTGGCACCCCAGGGGTTTGGCTCCAGCGGCTATATATATATATATATATATATATATATATATATATATATATATATATATATATATATATATAGCACAACGTTACCATTTTTAGGTTGTGTGACCGTAGCTAGGAGCAAGCTGAAATTCCTTGCAGAGCATTCACCCTGGGAACGGTGAAATCCGCGGGAAGAATTGGTGGCGTGGGCCGAGCCTCTTGGCAGCCGCAGAGAACGCGTCCTGATTCGGCAGAGTATTTTAGTATGACAGCTAAACAATTTGTCAACGGCGCTACGCCATCCGATTGGTTTGACTATTAGCCGTTAGCAGATCTTGGTGCGTCTTTTTGTGCGTGGGTGTGGCCGCCCGGCACTTGCCGTGAGCTGCGGCAGAGTGCGAGGACGTACGAGGACTCGTGTCTGAGCGTCCAAAGGGTACGGACGTCGGAGGACTCCGGTTTGAGCGTCCGAAGTGTACGGAGCTCGAAAAGACTCCTGTTTGTGCGTCCGAAGTGTGCGGACCTCGGGAGACACGCAATACTCCGTTTAGATTCGCGGGGAGGACATCATCTTAAACGGTCCTCTGGTTAGACTTGTGTGTGATTCCGAAGATTCGGACCTTGTAGAACTCGTGTTTATTTCACGGACGTTACATTGTCCTTTGGTTACGCTGTGAGCGGCCACAGTTTAGTTTTCGTTTTGCTAGAAGTCTCTACTTGAGCATTCGCGCCTTTGCGAATTGGGCATTGTTTTTACAGATCTTATTACGCAAGTGACTGATCGATTTGTGCCAAGTGGCCTTTGTGTCATCTATGCAAAATATTGATTTTCTACTAGCGTGGTAGAATCGCACAGCAACTGCCTAGCGACGCCGACGCCAGTGGCGCTGTGTTAAGTTACATGTCGACCCTGCTTAACAGGTCGCATCAATTACGGTCGGAAAAAAGTTTCAGCTTATCCGCTCCCACCGCCTGCTGCCTACGAGCCTGTGACGTTGCCGTCAATGATCATCCGTGCGGGTAAGGTGACGCAATTGTTGAGGGGGGGGGGTTATATGAATCAGACTGGTTGGATTCTGTCCCTATTTTATTCTTTTGAGATCTGCCTATTTACTCTGGGGAGCTTAGGGCTAACGATAATTTCAACCTCCGACCTTTGACTCAGCCAGTCATTTTTTTGTGTCTCAATATTTTAACATTTGTAAAAGGCTGTTTTAATACCATTATCTTTTTTCCGTGATAGGAAGTGTCATCCAATTTTGTGTCAAGATAGGATTTTTTCATGTTTAATTGTAATAAATTGATTTTGAGCAGATCGTCTTTCATTTAAGAACATTTCTTTTTTCACTATTATAGAGGGGAAACAGAATAGTTAAATTCCACAGTTTACCAATATTTTTCAAGTACTTTTTGTTTGTTTGGTACAACTGATAGATTACAATAGAGTAGGAATATTTATTATATGTTTGAAAATATGATCACATCATAGCTGATCAGTAACATTTTAATGTTCCATATTTCTCAAAAATATGGTGGCGACCCAAGGTAATTAATTCATGTCATATATGTATATATATACTAATAAGTGATGTACGGTATGATAGATATGACAACATGTTGTCGTTTGATAGATTACGGGCCAAAAGGACTATGCAAATTTTGTATTCAGGGATACGTTTACTGTAAAATGTTGAAACCATGGGACTGTTCTGAACTTTGCACCAAAAACGACATGTTTTCACATGAAGTACTCAAAAACACAACGATTTCTACAGTCATAAGAACAACACTGTAGTATTGGTACTGTACCACCATTCGTAGTTTTAGGGTAATCTTACTTACAAACCAGGAACTATATTTCGAAAAAAAAATTTGTATATATCTTTTCACTAGGCCCTACTCATTTAATTTAAGTAACATAATACTTTTTCTTCTCGTGATTTCTGTGTGTGCCAAATAAAGGTTTAAGTCCCCTGTAACGTTTTTATTACAATCAAACATTTGGATACCTCCTCATAGTACAAGAAGTGGACGACTTGGGAACAGAGAATCGGAAAAGTTGCATCATGTGGGAAGTTGCAGGAGGAATATTGGGGATATGGAGACAGTCAAAGCTAGAAGGAAATCAGTAACTCAAATGTTGTATCAAATATTAACTTGACGTTTCGAGACTTAAATTTTTCTTTATTGTTGGTGAATATCTGTAAAACACGTTTCTTCTTTTCGCTGGTGTGTTTTGTATTTTCAGTCTAGTTCGGCGATAGTCTATTTTTATTTATTTATGTTTCATATTTTTCTGTAAAAATTGCAACCGATCTAAAAATTCTAGTTTCTCCTTTCATTGTCGAATTCCCTCTGATTCGTATGATTTGAATCGCCCAAAGTGTTTGGTTTGTTAATGTTTATCTTCTAACTACATATCCATTCAGTATTGCTCCTCTTGAAGATCATTTTCATCTATGGCATAATGTCATTCTGAAATTCTAAAGTTTTCATTTTTGTGAACGTTCTCTTTTCGAAATATCATTTATGATTTCTATGCTTCCTTATCAATGTATAAATTGTATAACATAGGCGACAGGCATCAGTATTGTGTTATTCTCTTTTCAATTATTGCTTCTCTTTCTTGTTCCTTTTTTCGATCTTTCCAACTGTAATCTATCTTCAGTAGAACCCGAAAACCAGTTCCAGTATTCTGAACTTGATACCTTCAAAACATCAGAGATAGTATATTACCTATTTTTTTTATTTTTCTTCAGCATACGTTGTAACATGATTTGTAGAGTCAGTATTCGTTTTTATTGCTATAGTTGTCAGAAAGTCCATCTGTTCCTTTCCTAATTTTGGGTACTACCATTTTTTCTGCTCTTTTGTAAGCAACGTATGTATTCTGAAACTGTGGTACATTTGTACTTTTACACTATTTGTTTTGTGTCCCCGCGTCGTCGCCACTTTTGTGTCCCAGCCTCGTCGCCGCTTTTGTGTCTCGTATCTGCCGTAGGTGTCGGTGGCCGAGTAGGAAGACCGACACAGGAATGAAGGTAGCACGCTTGTGCAGGTACGGAGGGGAGCATCCAGTGGGACAGCAGAAACTAGAAACACTAGAGTAAATTAGAACGAGATATATATTGCACAGCATTTATACAATACTTAACTTTAACATAGTTCTGTACTGCAGAATGCTGATACACAGTTGAGTTAGAGGCCTGCCTAGTGCCTATCCGACAGACAAAGTGTTAACTGGTTCCTATCTCAGTCCCAAGTGAACGATGTCGTTCAGTGGTGGCCACGAGCGGAGTTGTAGCAGAGGGCGCTCGTGGCTGACGTCGTAAGAACGCCGCGCCGTGCGTGCATGGCGGCGCGCGGCGAATGTACGTTGCGCGCACTTTGGACTTGTGCGACACCACAATTTGTTTATGTTTTCACATATTACAATAAGCGCTAAGTGTTAACTAAAATCGACGCTGTAGTATGCAGACAGATTAACTTAAAGTGAAAGAAAAATGTTCAAATGTTTGTTAAGCTTATGGGACTTAACTACGGGGTCATCAGTCCCTAAACTTACAAACTACTTATGAACTACTTACAAACTAGGACGGCACAAATATCCATGCCCGAGGGGGGATTCGAACCCCCGACCGTAGTGTCCGTGCTGACCGTGACTGGAGCGCCTCAGTCACCTCGGCCACCGCGGCCGGCAAAGTGAAAGACCCATTCTTATTGTTCTTTAGTAATTTTATAGAAAGCAGCCTTGAAATGAAAACAATTAGTAAGCAGCAGTTTGCATAATGGAATACCTGTAGAATCGTGCAATGCAACTCGTAGAACTGTCCTAAGTAAATCCAGTAATTGTCGTTTTTTGGTCTGGCGGAGGTAACTTACAGAGTATTATACACAGATCATAAACATCGGTCATGGCTACTCTTAATATACGCTGAAATGAAAAGGTTAATAAGAGTCCAACTTGGATTTTATTAGCTGAGGTCATGGGCGTCACCGACGGGGGCGGGGGGGGGGGGACGTGCCCCCCCCCCCCCCCCCCAAATTTTTCGAAAAACAGTTTTAATATTTTTATATTAGTTGACAAATAAGGACATTGTTGAATGAATATATCCAAGCTCAACTAATAATAAATGCTGAAAGGTCGTATGCACTATGACTTAATTATTTACATGACTTACTAACTTGCTAGTGAAGCAACAGTGAAAATATGAAGCACAAATACGAGCATTGCCACAAGACGGCATTACCGACTGTCAAGAGAGCTGTCAGCCGGCGCGGATGTACACGCCTGGGAGCGCCGCGCGCCTCGCCACATCCACCAGGCCGTCTCGCTAAATCACACCGTGTGTACGCTGTTTAGTAACGATGCTTTAGCCAACTCATTCGTCAAGTGTTGTTGCAAAGTTACAGTCAGGAATAGAGGTAAAGGCAGGTCATTAATATTGTCTTTCTTTAAAGAGAAAAGGATTGGTGGTAAGTAAATATTTATTACAAAACAAGTTCCAGCACCCGGCTCTGCTTGCGTATGTATATTTTCCATTGTTTTGTTATACATCTCCTCCTTCCCATTCCGTTCATCGCCTTCTGTCCCGTTCTATTTTAATATTCACAGAATGTATGACATCAACTGCGATTGGGCGAAGATGAAAATGTGTACCCAGCCGGGATTCGAACCCGGGTCTCCTGCTGTCTAGGCAGTTGCGCTGACCACTACACTACTGGGGACACAGTGATCACCGCACCTGCAAGGACTACCTACGCACGCCTCCCGTCAGATACAAATTTCCAGCTTCGCCCTTCAGATACTTTACCTGTTATCTGTAGTGGATATTGGCCTCCAGTTTCGTTTCCCACATCTCAATGCTTATAAAGTGATCTCCAGAACATCATACCCTACAGTAATAAGATTTTCTAGACACCATCAGAATATTAGGGAAGTGTATCCCAAACGTGTTGTGACTATATTTTATAAGTAAAGATGCAGATAACGAATTAAAATCCTTAAGCTTGGTGGAGCGTTATTTAATGCATCTAATTGTTTATGACCTCATATCTCATGAACTATGCGTCCTAATATCAAATAATTTAGAACATAAATTTAGTGATAGGTCTATATTTGCATACTATATGTCAGAAATGTCGAGAATACAGTTTGTATTATCCAAATAATAAACTGTAACATATTGCCGAATGCCATATTTTTACTTCATGAACAGTGGAAGCGATAAGGTTTTTTCCTTGCATTACTTTGCAGGCGTTGTCAACGACAGATTTCTTAAACGTTTACCATTGCGTCTAAGGTTTGTCACAATAATGTAACCGCACCCTCTCTCAAAGTGTGGATGAATAGATTATGGTTACTCACGCATCGTGGGCTACTCTCTTTATTTTTTACCTACCCGATGGAAGGTAATTCATTCTTATTCCGACTGATTCTATTATTTGAAAGTTAGGTATGTGCAGTACATTTGTGTAGATTTGAGCAACAAAAACGGCTTTGGGAGCATTGACAATCATTATTAGCAGTGTTAAATGTCTTATCAGACAAGGATTGCCTATTAGAGAACACACAAACTGTGACGGAAATTTAATGGAACTGTTGAAACTCTGTAGTGAAGACAAGCCAACTCTGAAAATGTAGCTCCAAAGAGAACAAAGTTATACCCACCAAATGATACAAAATGAATTAATTGAAATCCTTGGTAAAGAAATCGTTAGCAACATAGTTCAAAAGTTAGGTCAGTAAATCCTTTGATTTATTCAGCAATCTGTCATGGCACAAAGGACATTTCCGGCGATAAACACGTTAGTTTTTGGGTAAGATGGTGTAATGACAATTTAGATCCTCATGAAAGCTTTTTGGGATTCTATAAAACTAGTTATGTATGTGGAGCATATTGCTGAACTCATTTGTGATGATCTGCTCAGATTGCAGGTACCTTTAAGTAACATCCGTGAACAGACATATATAATGGAGAAGGAAACGTGAGTGGAATGGATAAAGGGACTCAACCAATTACAATTGACAAACAACCATTTGGGCCATTTGATTCACTGTGGTGTTCAGTGCTGAAATTTAATTATGAAAGCAAGCTGCGAAATTTCAAGAACTGTTAAAAACTCCATGAAATCAGCTCATCAATTAAGAATATTGTTTTCAAAAACAAATGCAAAAGACACGTTTATGAATATTATTGAAGATGCGGCTGAAGGACGTGTCAGTAATGTTGCAAAGATCAAGCCTTATTTCCTACTAGATGGCTGTACCGACAGTCACAAATCAATGAAATTTTGAAAAATAAAATGCTTTAGTTATCAAGACCTTGAATGAACTAACGCAAAGGGATGCGAAGGAGCCATTGGCCTATTTCATGTTTTTGAATTTGGCAAAACGTACCTTGGTTTCCTAATGGTGAAAGAAATAATTGAGCTTTTAGAAAGCTTGAAGAGGAGTTTACAAGGAAAAGAAGAACGTTCTCAAGACTTTGTTCTGCAGTTGAAATTCTGAGGGCCTTAAAAATCTCAGGACAAATGAAAAGTTTTCTTCTGTGTATGAAGAATGTAATATTACGATATCCGAGATTGGCTTAGAACAGCTGCAACTTCCAAGGAAAAACGTAATTCCCAAGCGATTGTCTCAGGCATATATCCATATCAATTTCTGTCGCTTTAAGAACTTTACAGGCAGGAATATTTTGAAATCATTGATTCGGCTGTCCAAGGGCTTAAACATAGGATACTTGACCAACCTTGTATGAAGAAACAGGTTCCCTTGGAGAAAAAACGATACGATGTGGTAGCTCCATATCCGGAAATAGATGATCGGTCTTTGAAAACAAAACATGAATTCTTTTATTTAGAATACATTGTAGAATTCCTGAAAGAGGCAAAATATGGTTTGGTTTCTATGAAAAAAGAAGTTAGTGAATTATTTTCTAATGTTGAAGCGTTGGCAGACTTTTGCTTGTGTGTCTAGCGTCATCCTAGGAACCAGGACGCAGTTCTTCAGCTCTACGACGACTGAATAACTGTCTGCATTCGACAATGCTCAATCACGTAGCAGTCTGCAAGTTGCTCCTGAATGAAATAGACTTCAGAAATGTTGCAAGAATATTTATATCCAATTTTGACAACAGAATAATTGTGTTGGATCAGTGTAGGAGAAACTTTGTATGAGTTTTTCACCTAATACTTCTGACACTGTAGTTAACTATCGTTTTGACTGTTTTGATACTTGTTTATTCCTGTATATATGTTATAGGCCAAACACGATTTTAGGATGAACTAGTATCGCCTAGGCCAAACCAGTTCTCCCTACATTCGATAGGATAAACCAGTTTAGCCTAGGACAAACTAGTTCATCCTGTTACCGATAGGACACACCAGTGTAGCCTAGGCCAAACTGGTTCATCCTGTTAACGATAGGGGAAATAAGTTTACCCTAGGTCGAATCGGTTTATCCTAAATAGAATTTACATGCTTTAGGACGAACAGCTACGTCCTAGTCTGAACTAATTTCGCCTACTTTGTATCTTCTATAAGCTTTCCAAAGCAAACGGAATAAAAGAATAGCAATAGAATAGTCAATGTGATTTATAAGTTATTTATTAATGAATCAGTAATTTCACACCTGTGTCATCCGCAGATATCACTTTACCTGAAATTTGTTTATTTACTTATTTTTGCGTGGTTTGCTCGGGTGGCACTTAGAATTGCACAGTACTTTGTTTTTCTTACAAATCCATTTGTTTGTTGTAGAGTCTTTCATGCAGCTGCATTTCACGAAGCCTTGCCCTGATCCGACAGAATGTTTTGTGGCTGCAGTCCTTAAAGATATTTCAATATCCTGGCTAATATCTCCCATATCTAAAAACGTTTGAATGCAGACGTCTAAATGGCCCTAAAAATGTTTAAAAAAATGTTTATATATAATACAGAAAAGCATGGGAAATCGTAATAAAATTATACCTGCAATAATGTTTTTCAAGTACATCATGTTTGGTGCCAACTTTGTAAAGACCCTTATAAGTATTTTGAAGTATTACTCCAATTACGTTTCGAAGGTCACATCTGCCTTTGTCTACATCTGGAATAGGTATTGTTATGTTAGCTGGTGGATGCGATTTGTCAGTTGAAGCTTTCATTCTTTTTGCTTGTTTTTGTAAATTTTCTGTCGCCTTTCTTCTAGCATTTTCAATGTCGTTTGTGGCAATTTTCAGAATGTCAACATTCTCACTGTATTCGTATTGTTCAGTTTTGCTGCCATCTTCGATTGCCTTCTTTAGGTCATCTTCATCCTGAATATCATTAATGATTTCTTGAGGCAACGAGAAAGTGGAAAGTCCTACTCTAGGATCGTTTCCGAACATTGCTTTGTAAGGTGATTGTTTTATGCCAGAGTACTATGCTCGATTTTTCATGAATTGGTCATACCTTAATCCTTCCGACCACTTCGTCGTATTGTCGTCCTTTAACCAAGAACTTAACATATTTTCAGTGTCTTGGTTGGCAAGTTCAACAGAACCCTGACTTTGTCTGTGCCTTGGTTTTCCATGCACGATTTCCAGTTCTGACCAAAGATTTGCGAGTTCTCTTATAACATTATTGACAAATTCTCCGCCCCTACTGTTAGGAATATGTCATTCAAGTGATAAGCCCTGTATGATGTTAACGCACGAAGGAGAACAAATTTTGTGAGATGGTCTTGGTAGACTAGAATAAACTTAAAATTCTCGTCTGGTTGTGTTTGGAAATCAATCAAATCGACTTGGCATCTGCTATTCATTTCCGAATTAAGAATTGGATTTGAAACTAGCCCTCTTCCCTTTCTTGTCTTCTTTTGACAAACATCACACATTGATAAATAGAGGCCTATCATTTCCTTTGTGATATTGGCATCTTTATTTATTTATTTATTTATTTATTCTTTCTCGGCTAACATCCTATCACGACCACCGTGACACATAGCTATGTGAGCTGTGTCGATCACATCATAAAGTTCATCAGCTGGAAGATAGTATTTTATATTTACTTCACACCGTGCAATGAGTTTTTTCACATCACTAATTTTCAAAACAGCAAATCGCTGCAGTCTTTTTTTCTGTACTGATGTTCCTTTTTTGCACTTTTTCCGCATCTTCTACTTGTTTAACCAAATCCGCATATTCGTCTGCACATTATAATAAGACTTTTTGTTTTTACTCTGCAAAATTTCCTCCAAAAACTTTTCTCTTCATAGCTTTTGATTGGCTTGTCTATTACACAAAGGCTCATCCATGATAAAACTCCTCGCAGTTATACTAGGATTATAATAAACTCTTTTAAGCGCAACCAGCAACTTAACAAGCTCACTCGTCGATGCAAAGTAACGAACAGGGCGAGCGAAGAGTGGTTAAAGGGCGCGAGGGGCAGGCTGGGAGCCACAGATGATTCGAGGATTTCTCGTTCGCACAGGCAGCGACATTCGTCCCGACTAAGCAAAATTGAGACTAGGATAGGGTGACCAGATATTTCTAACAACAACCGGTTCGAAGGAATGGCAATTTGGTTTTTATACTACCAAGCACCTGTTAGTATTCCACTTCAGAAAAGCCCGAAAAGTCTCTTGGTCCTTCAACATGTATGAAAGGTATGTTGACACACGTTATTTCAAAATATATGGAACGGTTAGTAAAATACGGGACAATCTACATCCCGTATTTATTTTGTCGGGACAAGAGGACACTTACGCTTTTTTTTTTTTTTTTTTTTTTTTTTTTTTTTTTTTTTTTTTTTTTTTTTTTTTAAATTTCATATCAGAATCAAGCAGAATGTCGTTTTAAAAGCTATTCAGTTTGCAATACTTCACGGTTGTGCGTAATAATCATTATCAGACAGTAAAAAATTTAAATGTAAGCGTTATATAACCTTCTTTTTTGAAAAAAAAGGTAACTGCAGAATACATTTAAATCCAGGATTAAATTGGCATGCTTTAGGAACTTAAAGTGCAACTGAAACAGTACCAAGGAAGGTGCTTGATATTACTAACGACCACTCCCCCCTCCCGAATCGACGTATGAGGCTTCAGAATGTTCGAAAATGTCCCGGTTGAGTCCCCCCCCCCCCCCCCCCCCAATAATTTAATGTTGATGACGCCTGTGGCTGAGGTTCCAGTGTTAATTCACGGCCACTTGTTACTTAAGGGAAAAAATGTTCAAATGTTTGTAAATCGGACCAAACTGCGTAGTCATCAGTCCGTAGCTTACCTAAACTAAGGTAAACTAACCTAAGAACAAACACACACACCCATGCCCCAGGGAGGACTCGAACCTCCGACGGCCGACGACGAGCGATCGCGCGCTCTGCAGTGAGGCGCCTTAGACCGTACGGCTACTCCACCGCGGCACTTGAGGAAAAATTCGGACTGAGTTTCAGACATAAATCTTTTCAAGAAGTGTGAAGAGTTACCATGAAACAGACATTAAGAATATGTAAAGTAGAATTTTCGTTTGAGCGAGCAATAAACAACCAACGTATATTTTATCACAATTTTCCGACGCTTTTTTGCTCCACAAAACAGTGGAATACCTTTCAATGCATGCTCTAGCTCGCCGACACATGATATGAAAATCGCAGCATTTCGATTTACCTTTGCTCAGACAAGAAGTAGGCTGAAGGCCGTCTTTACCGGATTCCAATAACAGCGGTGTAGTCGGCAGCACGTGGTTCCATATGGCGGGACGGGCGGTGCTTTTTTTTTTTTTCTACCAACGTGGCAGCAGGAGTCTCGTCACAAAGCGTTTTTACTCAGGCTGAGTTTACCGACAGCTGGCGTAGCGATACTGGCCAGTCTCATCGTGGGAATGGAGAAACGCATTTTACAGGCTCAAATACCTTCTCGCCTTGAAGGATCGACAGTGGAAGTACTACATTTTATTTTATTTGGAAACGCCGGTCTGTCGAAAAGAAACACCGCGATGTATTTCACATCTACATAAATATTCGTCAGCTTACACTGATATGCAGGGCAGAGAGTTCATCGAACTGCTTTTGTGATATTTGTCTACCATTCTCAAATAGCGCGCGGGAAAACGGAACACCTAAGTCTTTCCGTTTTCGATCTGATTTCTCTTATTTTATCACGATGATCGTGTCTGCCTGTGAAGGCGGGTGTGAAAAAAATATGTTCGCATTCAGAAGAGAAAGTTGCTGAAAAGAAAATTCGCAAAATAAATTTCGCCGCAACGAATAACGCCTTTCTTTTAACGATTTCCACTGCTACTCGTGTATCATTTCGATATCACCGTCTACCCTACATCGAGACAACACAAAAGGAGCTGCCCAAAATTCTCTAAATCGTCAGTGAGTACCCTTGGTAGGGATCCCGCAATTCAAAGCAATACTCCGAAATTGGACGCACCAGTATGGCATAGGCTGTTCCTTTAGTAGAATTGATGCATCTTGTAAGTGTTCTGACAATGAAACATAGTATTTGGTTCGCCTTCCCTACAATATTTTCTATGTGTTCTTTAGAATTTAAATTTTTCGTAATTGTTATTCCTAGGTATTCAGTTGAAATTACTACCCCTAGATTTCACTGAGTTGTCGTGTAATGAGCTCAAAGGATTTCTTTTAGTGCTCATATGGATGACTTCTCACTTATCATTAATAAGGCTCGATTAGAAATTTTTTCACCATGCAGATATCTTATCCAAATGACTTTGCAGTTATTTTTGATCTTCTGGTGACTTCATCTATATCTATAAATGTGAATGTCTGTACTATGTACGTTTATCACGTCTGAACCACAAGACATAAAGAGCTAAAAATTTGTACAGTTACAAATGTCTACCCCGGGAAGGCCTTAGGCAAGGTTTTATGGCGATAGGATAGCTATTTATCTGTATACATAATGTCAATGTCTGTTCGGTGTACGCTTATCACGTCCGAACGACAGGACGCAGAGACTTACATATTTGTACAGTTACTAATTTATACCTGAGTAAGGTTTTAGAAAAAAAATGTTTGTTAAGCTTATGGGACTTAACTACGGGGTTATCAGTCCCTAAACTTACAAACTACTTATGATCTAGCTAACACTAAGGACGGCACAAATATCCATGCCCGAGGGGCGATTCGAAACCCCGACCGCAGTGGCCGTGCAGAGCGTGACTGGAGCGCCTCAGTCCCCTCGGCCACCGCGGCCGGCGAAGGTTTTAGACACGGTTTTACAGCGATCTGATAGATATTTAGTAATTTGAAGAATATAACGCGAAATGCGGAATGATAATTACTTTTTGAAAATTATATTTACTCTTTGAAAATGGTTTTATTGGTTGCATTGTTGCTTGAGGGTTGATAATGATAAAAGGGTGAAGGATATTGGGATGGAAAGTTATCGGTGTATATAAAATTCTACGTGTGTGAGTATTAATATTTCGCTCTGTAGTGAAAACTACAAAACGAAAACGAATGGTCTGTGTGTAATTGTTGTCCGAAGTCTCCTGTTGGAAGTCGTCAAATTATTAAAAAAATTCGGACTGAAGGCCAGCGATGATGTTTGTGATTCTATAGGAAGGAAGTTACATTCAGTGAAACTTGATGCCACAGACCATATCTTTGGTCCATGCGTGCTACAATGTCTTCAGCTCTTTCTCTGTAAGGATAAGCATACAAATAAGGATAAAAAAAGGTAAAGCAGTCAACAATCCGAAGATTGGTTTGAACACAACAGTGCTTTACTAGGCATGGTCCTGTTGGAGGTGGTATGCCGTTGCCTTCCTCCGACCTTCGAACTGACTTACCCAGCCAGTTATAGGGGGACCTAGAGTTTAACGTGGGTTCCGAACCACGGTGCTACTCGGTATTTTTCACATGAGCAATACTGCCAGAGGTGAAAGAAGTGGAAAGTGACAGTTAAAAATCCGAGGACCTGGCGGGGATCGAACCCGGGACCTTTGGCTTTGTAGCAGTAGTAGAGACTCCATTTCCTCCAGGTGAGAAATTAACAGTATCCACTGCCTTATACACAGGTAAAACAATACGGCGACGACGATAGTAACGGCGCGGCATCGTGGTACAATGCTGTTGCACGTGCTGCTGCCTCTCTCCATCTGAGCCACGATGCCAGGTGCACGACTATTTTCCGCCTGGAGCGCGCCTTATCAACCGCAACTTCCGGCTCAACTTTCTTATCACATCCGGTGACACTTGATTTTAGCGCGGCCAGCGCTAAGTTAAAACTAGTAGCGCTGGCCTTAGCCGCAGCAGCAGAGCGACAGTGGCGCTCCAGGCGGAACAGCTCAGAAGCTGCTTCAAGGTCACGGACTTAGAACACACATGCAGTGGCCTTACTTAACATCATATTTAAAACATGACACGAAGTGCCCGAAACATATTTTTAGGAAAAGGAATCTTTATTTAATTATGATAATACACAACAACATCACCCTGTACATTAAATTTCTTTTCAAATGGGCCAGACACTTTGACCCAAATATGTACTCCTTCTTCTGAAGAAACACGTCTTCTGTTCCTCGTTCTTAAACATAATGGCTTATCAGAAACAAAGTAAGAGGTACCATAAGACTTATTTGCTACCTCACAAATATTCCATGTACGAAAAGCAATAATGTCTCTCTCATTAAATGACTCAAGGCCACCTAACGAAGCATCGTGGCTCAGATGGAGAGAGGCAGCAGCACGTGCAACAGCATTGTACCACGATGCCGCGCCGTTACTATCGTCGTCGCCGTAGTGTTTTACCTGTGTATAAGGCAGTGGATACTGTTAATTTCTCACCTGGAGGAAATGGAGTCTCTACTACTGCTCAGGAAGAAGTTTTACATGGCCCTATAACTTTTGTTGGGGCAAGATTTGATTTTAGTATAAGATCAACTGAAGTGTTTACTGGTGCTGGATGGCTTACTGTGGCTTTTGTACGTACTAATAATGCTTCGTTAGGTGGCCTTGAGTCATTTAATGAGAGAGACATTATTGCTTTTCGTACATGGAATATTTGTGAGGTAGCAAATAAGTCTTATGGTACCTCATACTTTGTTTCTGATAAGCCATTATGTTTAAGAACGAGGAACAGAAGACGTGTTTCTTCAGAAGAAGGAGTACATATTTGGGTCAAAGTGTCTGGCCCATTTGAAAAGAAATTTAATGTACAGGGTGATGTTGTTGTGTATTATCATAATTAAATAAAGATTCCTTTTCCTAAAAATATGTTTCGGGCACTTCGTGTCTTGTTTTAAATATGATGTTAAGTAAGGCCACTGCATGTGTATTCTAAGTCCGTGACCTTGAAGCAGCTTCTGAGCTGTTCCGCCTGGAGCGCCACTGTCGCTCTGCTGCTGCGGCTAAGGCCAGCGCTACTGTGCACACTGTGCAACCGAGGCGCACACAAAAACAAATAAGGATATATAGGAATAAATAAATAAAGCAGTAAGAAAGAAATATGTTTTAATACATTTATTTAAAAAAAATTCGATTTGACGTTTCGCGCATTATCTATCATAATCAACCAACAAGCAAGCGGAGCCGCGGGTTTAAGTAACAGATAGATGATTATTTTCCCGCCCGCGCCCGTCTACATCTGGGTTTCAAGTCCTCCCTAGGGCATGGGTGTTTGTGTTGTCCTTAGCATAAGTTACTTTAAGTTACTGTAAGTAGTTTGTAAGACTAAGGCCTGATGACCAACGTAGTTAAGTGCCTTAGATTTACAAACATTTGAACATTTTGAACGCCATTATCCGCGAACAATCTAAGATAGATGCCCACATTGTTTCGTAAATCGTTTATAAAGTTAATTAACAAAAGGGGCCCAATAACATTTCCCTTGGACCCCAAGATATCACTTATGTTGTACTCCATGAGTTTCCGTCAATTACAATGTAATGTATCCTTCATGACAGAAGATCACCAATCCAATCTCACAACTGTAGCGATAGTCCATATGCACGCAATCCTGCTACTAACAGACGTCAGTGATAAAGTCCTATAATTTTTCGTATCAGTCCTGTAACCTATACTTACATCCTCTTCAGTCAACGTGCAGATCAACTCTGCCGAACATGGCCGATCCCTTGCTCAACCGCCTTTCTTCTTCAACTTGCCTAATAGTCGCGCTCTCATTGGCCAACGATAACTCGGGCCACCTACCAACGCGCACACTCCCCTGCGACTACCTGCGACTACTCAAAGGAACCTCTCTGCAGATCCTCGCAAAAACAAGAAGTTGGCAAAAGTTCCCCAGAAGTATGCACCAATTATCTCTGAGCAGCCGATACTAACGCATTCATGCCACCACGAATCTCTCCACATGCACACACACACACACACACACACACACACACACACACACACACAAGGACAGAGAAATGGGTTCTGTGGAGCCTGGCTCCTTGTTTTCCTTGTTATTACACAGACAGCCTGAAACAAGCATTGCAATTTCCACATAACTGGCGTAATGAACTTCAAGATTATAAAGAAATACATAAACTGAGTAAATGTGATTACGAACAGCACTGTAATTAAATTATATTATCAAACACATTGATTGTTAACCGTAAAAAGTAAGAAAGTGCTCAAACAGTACCGTTTCAGACTACTTGAGAAATACGAGTTTAATTAGACACACTGATACTGTGCGAGCTACAGATGGTACAGCGACATCTGTTAGCAGCTTTACTAGCTGTTTTCAAACTTTTATAGAATTCCTATCTAGCAAATAGACATACCTTTTGTTGCTTTTGCCTTAATTTTCGACATTTTAATTTTGAAATCGAAAAAATTCTGAATGTTAGAGTTGTATTTCGAGCAATAAGTACAGATCGTTATGGTGGTCAGACGTTGTCTTGAAAAAGGTTAATAGCGAGAATGGCTCCTCCGGGGTTCTTGTGCCGCTGTCTCGTCGAAACGCACTACAGGGTGGGTGTTGCATGATTAGATCAGCTGGCCCCTTTAAAACTCTGTAGGCTGCAGGTAAAACTGTGGCATATTCGTGCCCTCCACAGTGATCAATCAATGTGTGAAACTATTCACATCCCTGACAACAGCTATTAAATAATCAAAGTGCTTTGGTTGATACTGTGCCTGTAAGCGAGAACAATTTGGAACATTGTTAAAACTTTATGAATTACCTCCAACAGAAAGATCTGTTGACCCATAGTCAACATGGTTCAGAAAGTATAGGATGTGTAAACTATACCTCTTTACTCACATGAAGTGATAAGAGCCATTGAAAAGGGATATAAAATCTCTTTCATATTACTAGATTTCCGGAAGGCTATTGGCACTGTACCTCACAAACGACTCGCAATAAAAATACATGGTTATGGAACATCCTGTCAGCTGTGTGATTGGAATCCTGACTTTTCACAGTTGGCAGTAACGTACGGAAAGTCATCGAGTAAAACAGGAAGTGTTATAGGGCTGCTACTGTTCCTTGTCTTTATAAATGATTCAGGAGGTATTATGAGTAGCTCTCTTCGGTCATTTGTGAATAATCCTGTCTATTATCATCTTGTAAATTCACATGATCAAAAGCAACTACAGATTGATTAGTAAAGATGCAAAAATTCACAGTTCGAATATTTGAAAATCTAAGGGACTTAACTTCTGCGCTTATCACTCCCGGTGCTTACAATCTACTTAAACTAACTTAACGAAACTAATGCTAAGGACGACACACATAATCCTTGCCCGAGGAAGAACTCTAACCTCCAACGCAGCAAGGGGCCTTAGAGCACTCAGCCACTCTACCTCTGCAATTCGCAATTGATTCTAGATAATGAAAAGTGTTAGGTCGCTTACATGAGCACCAAAAGAAATCTTTTATTCATACGTAAATCAGTAAAATGTAAAAATTGTACATGTAGCTAAATACATAGGAATTACAATCACAAACAACTCAAATTGGAAAGAATACAGAAAATATTGCTGGGCAGGCAAACCAAATGATTTGTTTCACTGTCAGGACTCATTTACGTTGAACAGTTATATTAAAGACACTGCTTGAACTATCCTTGACCGTCCTATTTTGCAGTATTGGTACGCAATGAGCGAATGCCAGTTGGGCCGGACGTAGGACAGAGAGAATTTCAGAAGGGGCATCTCGTTTTGTATTATAGCGATATGGTGAGTATCACGGAAATGGTGCACGAGTTTGGGTACAATTGGGGGCAGAAATCATTAAAAGGTAATCAATTTACGAAATGTACTTCACCAGCTTTCGCTCCGAATGCGAACATACCTTTTCGGCACTCTCCGACTTAGGAAGACATAACGAAATCGTAAAATAAATCAGAGATAAAACGGAAACATTTGTGTGTTCCTTTTTCCCCTCGTGTTATTCAAGAAAGGAACGGGAGATAAACAGTCTGAAAGCGGTTCGATGCCAAGCACTTAAGAGTGAATTACAGAGTAGCTACGTAGATATAGGGCAGAGTTTGTAATGCATGTACGCGTCGGTGTTGTTTAAGAGTACGAAGTTACTATACATGTGAATCAAATCAAGTACTCTGGATGCTTACATGTTTACTCAGGTACAGTATATGTAATTTTGTATCAATTATTGCAATGTTATTGAAAAGCTATCTTCCTACTTATCAATTCATACCGTATTTGAATACTGCACGAGTTACCAGCACGAATTTAAATAAACGAAAGTGTTTCCGGTTTATTTAAAAATCCAAACTTAATGATCTTTCTTGTCGAAATACTCTGTTCCCACATGCGGTATGAATTACAAGTCTAACTAGATAAAAAACTGTGTGTTCACTGGCTGCATAGATGGGTTTCAAACGTACAGTTCCGTTCAATAATGCTCGTTTACCTCGCCAAGTCGAACCGCAAATCCCCAAAGACCACAAACAGAACTCTTTTACACCGCAAAAAAGGGAAACGGGTTTAACGAGAGATTAGAGCATCACCACCAATATAATTCTCCAAAATAAGCTTACGAGCTGGTCAGTCTGCAAATGAGAAACAGTAACTAATCAATGGAATTCTGAATTCTCAGTTCTGCAATCAATACTGACGTGGGCTCAGGTCTAGCGGTATAAAGCACGACTCACATGCGTAGATGAATATTATGTCACCCATTGTCTACAACAATCCGTCTTCACGATAGAGGACAAATATTAGTCTCTATTTTCCAGTACCCTATTAAATTTCTTGTTTCTTAAGAGATGAGGTACTGAAACATCATCTGAGTTTACATTGACGAACATCAATTTTTGCAATTCTTGCTAAGATAATATATCAATTTAAATATAAGTTAAGAAACCCTGAGACGGTTTTTCATCTCAAATATGTCTAAGACATTGAAGCTGAACTAAAGTTTGTGACGTGGAGGGAAGTCATACTTAGACTACTCCGAGGCCCATTAATCATTAGTGGTGCGCTGATCTAACAGCAAAACGTCTGCCTAGTAAGCATGGAGGTCCGGGTCTGATTCCCGGCCGCATCACAAATTTTAATTCATTGCTTCACCTTCATCTTCAATTTATATTTAAATCAATATTTGCATTTAAAGAAAGTGAAACGCCTTGACTTAAGATTGAATAAAAAGTAAGCAAGAAATGTATATCAATAAAATTCTTCCGTGTATGAGTTTATAAAATGATGACGCGGTCTCATACCCGGAAGAATCTTATTGATAGTGACAACAGCCGCGGAAGCCTACGTTTGCAAGAAATGTATAGTCTATATATCCTTTAAACATGGTTGATATTTCTACATCCGTCACGTATAGATACGAATAACGAAATATTTTCAACAAAGACCTGTGTAACTGTGTTGTAAATGTCACTCATGAGTTTTTCTCGCGCTAGAAATAAAATAGTAGTGTAGAAATTATGTCAGTTGTTTGAGTTGTTGGCTGTGTTCTAAATGTGTCTTAAGGCAATGATTAGGAAAAGTATGATAGCACGATAGAAATCATGTGCCACAAGTATTTTATTTAATTAGGTTTAATGTTCAATGAACTTTGTATGCAGCCAGCAACTTATTACTAACTGATGTGTAGAGTCATCATTTGGTTTTGCCAGACATCACCGAGAGAGGAAAGTCTTACTGATCAAGTAACCGGGATTCTACCTACATTTACATTTCGCTCTGCAAACAACCTTGAAGGAAGAATATACCGAATTCACCGATCATCAAAATAGTACTTCTAGAATTCAGAGAAACTTAGAATTTTGCATTTAGTTAGGTTTTAGCCTGTAATCGAAGGAAAAATCAAACTATCCCTAAATATCTGTCCAATTTTTGAACGTTATCAACGTTTGACAGAACAATATTTGCCAAAGTAATTGTAATTTGTTGTTAATGGTCTTGTGGTGAAGTACTGGGCTGTTACATAGGTGGTCGTAGGTTCCATACTTGGTGGGGTAAAGAAATTTTCTTTTAAGACTTTTACTTTATTCTAAGCTACACTTATCAACGATGTGAGAAATTTGTTAGAAGTAACATGTGACATCTGATAAGAGAAGAAGAATCATGTAAATATTTGGTTAACATACCGCGATTCTATTATATGTTTACTTTACACGATATACAACAGTGACCTACTAGAAATCCATTTCAATTCGTTTCTCAGTTGGGTAATGTCCCAGAACCAAGTATATCGACAGAGATTTACAATTCTGTAGCGGAGAAGTGATTATGACCTTTTTTATGGGTAAGATATTACTTAAATTTCTGCAAATGGACCAGCGCCAATGACATCTACATTGGCATTGCTTTTTTACGTCAGTGTTACGTTAAGCTGACGACATGTTCGCCTAAAATTGGACGAGAAGATGCCTACCAAAGAATATTGGACAAAATGAAATAGGAAAAAATATTGCTAGTGTTAGATCAGCCCACAGATCCAATTAGTAGAAGTATCTCTGGAATGAGCACTCAGACGAGAAGAACAGATTTTATTAAATAAACTAATCTTTCAATAAATACAATGCCAAGTAACTACTACTATCAGTTATGCAGCAAAATATACCTTACCCGCAGCTTCCTTGAATTCTGAAGTTGAGAAAATGTTGATAAATACGACACTAATTTGTTAATATTACAGTTATCCACCTGAGGTTGCTATACGTATATATGATGGAAGGATTGAACGTTAACAATGCAATCGTATTTCAAGTCTTCACAAATATTGTTACATCAAAGCCTCTGAAAAGAAGAATTGGGAAAGGAGATTTAGCAAATCCGTGGTTGTACAAAAAATGTTACCTAGATGAAGAAAAGGACTACTTTCAAAAAGAAATGAAATCTCATGGAAAACATAAAATGTGCAAAATGCAAGTATCCCGACGAATTTCTTCCATCGAAATAAGCTGTGAGACACCATGGGAAACCAAATCGGGTGTTTCCGCTAGTGTTCATGGAACCAGATGTTTAAAACCTCTTAATTTCTTATCTAATTAACTATCCCTTAACATTAAGAGCTACTATATGAATATTATACTTCTTTATTTCTATAACTATTACAATGACTTGAAAATCGCACGGAGACCTTTCCTGCAGCAGGAGCTGCACATAATTTATAAACTTCTTCAATAATAGGCAACTGAATAGAAACAATCTCTAAGACACCAATTAAACAGGAGTATACTTGTCCTCTGACCCACGCTTCTGGTAGGTAAGTAAGTTGTAATATGCGGCTGTTTGCTGATGATGCTGTGATGTATGGGAGGGTGTCGTCTGTAACTGACTGTAATAGCATACAGGATGACTTAGACAAAATTTCTAGTTGGTGCGAAGATTGGCAGCTTGCTCTCAATGTGGAAAAATGTAAGGTGATGCGCATGAGTAGAAAAAACAATCCCATAATGTTCGAATACAGCATTAGTAGTGAGCTTCTTGATGCTGTCGCGTCGTTCAAAGATCTAGGCGTAACAATGCAGAGCGATATGAAATGGAACGAGCATGTAAGGACAGTTGTGAGTAGGGCGAACAGCCGACTTCGGTTTATTGGGAGAATTTTGGGAAGATGTACTTCACCTGTAAAGGAGACCGCGTATAAGACGCTTGTACGACCACGTCTTGAGTATTGCTCAAGTGTTTGGGACCCGCAGCATATCAGTTTAAAGGAAGACATAGAGGCGGTTCAGAGATGAGCAGCTAGATTTGTTACCGGAAGGTTCGACAAATTCGCGAGTGTCACGGAAATGCTCCGGCAACTCAATTGGGGATCGCTGGAAGAAAGACGACGTTCTTTTCGTGAATTCCTGTTGAGGAAATTTAGAGGGCCGGAATTTGAAGATGAGTGTAGTATGATCTTGCTGCCGCCTACTTACATTTCGCGTAAAGATCACAAAGACAAAATAAGAGAAATTAGGGCTCGTACGGAGGCATATAGGCATACTTTTTTCCTCGTTCAATTTGGGAGTGGAATAGGAAAGGAAATGCCTAGTAGTGGTACAGTGTACCCTCTGCCACGCACCGTACGGTGAATTTCGGAGTATGTATGTAGATGTAGATGTAGGTACGCGAGTTACGTTGCACTTTGTAGCTACTCTACGTGCTAGAGCAGCAGAGTCCGTGTCAGTTTACTATACTTTATCGTCTTTATGTGAACGCCAGAGTGTTATTTGTTTTCAAACATATCTTCCGAGAAGGAACTGGATTACCGAATACAAAAATATAGGGTGCCAATTAATCATCTTTTTGGATTTTGGGGCCCATTTTCCCGAGATTGATAGGATGACTGAATTAAACCGTCACATAGGAGACACTGTCTACTTTTCAGAGATATTTTTCAGCACTTTCTGTGCTATCGTCAGTGATGTGTATTTATTTAAAGTCTTAAATTATATTAACAGGTTACATACATGATGGAATTACCTTATATTTGTATTTACTTTATGTTTTCTGCTTTTAATCTTTATTTGCTTCCGATGTGTTGAAAGGTTTGTTTTCTTTAATTATTCTGTCACGTCATAAAAATGCGTGTGAAACAGTCAGAAATTACGCTATTAAAACATTCCATCACACAGTAAATACGAAGAATAACGTACGAGACAGGCTGTAAGAAAACGTACATTACATACAAATCCACAAATGCAGTCCACTAGCATAATGTGAGACTAAATATATACATCCCAGTGATAATAGCATAGGAAGCGCTGAATCATGTGTAGTAGCAATAACTGTATTGCATAAAGTATCTCACCATTTACAAGGTGCTATTTTTAAAGAATTGTACCGGTTGACATATAGTATCCTCAAACGAAACCCAGTCAAGAGAAACTGGCTAAGGAACATTAGATTATTTTTTTCTTTTCTTTTTTGTACGTGTAAGTATGCCGTGTTATTCCAATTGCTTTCATTGACTCTTTCATCTCTGTGCTGCTCCTCGATAACAACTTATTAGGCTGATTTATACCGTATTTTGTGTACCAGTCGTTAAAGTCGCATTCTTGTTGATGAACAACATGCTTCTAATACGACATGTTGCCCCTTAGTACGGTGTGTAGCCACTTCTGAGGCATTAATCCACCTGTCTTGGAGGTTGTCTGTACGTGGCTATGTCAGCATGAATGTGGTTTATGTTATTTTATTTCATCGGTGAATTGTCTTGTCTTTGGTGTCGTGGCGAAGTTACACTAGCATTATTGATCTGACAATGTTAACTATCAACAAAATAACGTCCCAAGTAATACAAACGTCTGTGTTGTGCATGACATACATGACATAGAAAATCAATAGTGCGATCAAACATTAAAAAAGTATTTTGATGATTAATGCAATGTATTAAAACAGAAAACTGAATTTTAATGTGGGACTGGGAGGGTGAATGGGACACTTTTTCCTTCTGTGATTCACGTACATTTCTAGATACTCAAAACATAGTCAGCAATTAACAATCCTGATACGATCGTATCGATCGTTTCACCTTTGTGGGAATTTATTGCTTGCAGTATTGTCTTCCTGCTGGATCAGATGGACGCCCGAAAGCGTGGAGTATATTGGCTGTTAGTTCTGATGTTGTATGGGACTGTCACTAGGAAATATGGCTTGCGCGGCAGTACGGTCTCACGCCAACTGTGAATTATAGTGAGCTTTTTCGACAAATTTTACATGAAGTCTTTCATGCTGCCTAGATCTAAGGCTGTAAGTTCGTGCCGGACGCGGTGGCCGAGCGGTCTGCGGCGTGCCAGTCACGGTCTGCACGGCCGCTGCGGTCTGGGGTTCGAATCCCCCCCTCGGTCATGGATGTTTGTGTCGTCTTTAGTGTAAGGTAGTTCATAAGTAGTTTGTAAGTTCAGGGACTGATGACCCCGTAGTTAAGTCCCATAAGCTTTACAGACCAGTAGCGCGCTCTACTGCGTAACGGGACTGTTAACTGAGAAGTAGTCGGAGTCTGCGAGTTGGTCTCGTCGTGTGCGGACGCCGTCCGTGGCTGTCTTTCGGATCGTACGGTACGTTGCGTGCAATCGCCGGCACGAAAAAACCGAGCAGAACATTTATTAGTAAGTTGACACATGAAGAAGTATTGATTGTGAAAGTTTATTTTGGAAGTGCAGGAGTGTCGTTTATCATAACAGTGTCTGCAAGTGTCAGACTCTGCCATCGCGTCGTACGTATGTGATCGCGTTGTGCGTGAAAAAAAATAAAAATAAAAACCGGATTCGTAAAGTATCTCTGTGGTGCAACACATTCTCGTATCGCGGAACTGACCCACTCGAATAGAATGGACACTTGCTGAAGATTTGTACAAATTTGTATTGCCTCGCAAAGAGAACGTATTCAGCAGAATTACTGTATGCATGTCTGTGATTGTTGGTGAAATGATAAATGTACTGGAAGATACTGTGGAGAATACTCGCCTAAACATGAGTACTAAACTGTTTTGTATTGTGAACTGATACAGCATTTGTGTTAAATAATAATTGAGTTTTTTTCAAACGAAAATCCTTGGTCAACTTAACTAACCTTTTGATAATAAATTGCAACAATAATTTAAAAGTGAACAGATGAGAAAATAACTTGAGAAGTGAACTTCAAGTGGCTAAAACATTTTATGTTCTATCATTCAGTGTCGATTAAATTTGAACAGGGAGAATTTAAATTAATACTGAAATTTCATTAATGACAGTACAGTCATTCTCATATTAAAATATTTAACGAGAGACATTTTCAAAGTAGTAATCATTCAGTTATTAAATCATAAGAATCTGTGAGAGCCAATGAACAAAGTATGATTACTAAAATTAATCAAAGTATTTAGCGCCAATAATGTGTGTACTGTAATTGTCATGCTCGATCAACTTCAAGTAGGTGATCGTGCTGGCCACCCCATTCATGCAATTGCGACAGCTTCAACTTGTTGTCCACCAATGCATCTATGTTGGTATGAGTCTTATCGTCCACTAGAAGAACACCCTTCTCCTATGGCACGAGCGTAGGACACAACAAAACGTCGAAGAATCTCGTTTCTACACTTTGAGGTCGTACGTCCGCCATTATTGAATCCCGTCCACACCATTCGTGCAGCACAATGATATGGTGTTGTTTCCTGCACGCAAGCAAAAATGTTCCGAGTTCCACGTTCGCTGCAGATGAGGGAACTATCATTGTCCAGCTGAACACAAAACCTTGACTAATCTGTGAACAGAACCCGACGCCATTCGTTATGACTCCAATCCGACGTTTCTGCGCCCGGTGACTGTGGGCTAAACGGTGTCGTGATTTTAATGGGACACACACCATTGGCCTCCGTGCGTAGAAGCCACATCCCGCGTCGTGTTGATGCGTGAAGGGTATATTGCAGCTGAGTTGCATACAGTTTTCTGACTCAAGGGCTAAGTCATTCAGATATTTACCAAACTTTTTTTGTATATCTATGGGAGTTAACTACTCTAGTCAACAGTCCCTACATTTACACACTACGTAAACAAATGTTCAAATGTTTGTATCTTAAGGGAGATATCGAGATCCTGACTTCAAATCAAATGTTCAAATGTTTGTGAAGCTTAAGGGACTTAACTACGGGGTCATCAGTCCCTAAACTTACAAACTACTTATGAACTACTTACGAATTAGGACGGCACAAATATCCATGCCTGAGGGGGGATTCGAACCCCCGACCGTAGTGGCCGTGCAGACCGTGACTGGAGCGCCTTAGTCCCCCCGGCCACCGCGGCCGGCACTACGTAAACATATGCTACGGAGAACAAATACACTCACATTCGATTGAGGACTCGAACGACCGACGGCGAGACGCATATAGTAAGCAGATTCAAATGGATGTAGGGGGCCGTTCTTATGAGGAGATGAAAAGGCTTGCTCAGGATAGAGTAGGGTGGAGAGCTGCATCAAACCAGTCTCCGGACTGAAGACAACAACAACAACAACAACAACGACTGAGATGTCAGTTCATGCATAAAATCCTGCACCGCCAACACTTTTGCATGTATGGGTTTGTAGAGGCAGCATGGATTATATTTCCTGAAGGGGACTTCCAACGCATTGTTGAATCTATAGCACGTCAGTAGCTGCAATAGCGCCTGAAAAAAACGTTAAAAAGTTTTGTCTTCTCAGTTTTTTAAAATGTTGGAATATAACGAACTATGGTGATGCCTTAATTGTTGAATGCATCTGCCACAAATGGTGATCGAAGTGTGAATAACAATTACAGTACCAAAGGTAAGTACATTATAAAACTGTTGTCTTAGTAAATTCTCTATTGTAACTGTCACCACCAACATAATAGCAACTGCCTACTACAAGAATAAAATTAATACGTCTGCTTGCGTCACCTAACTGTTTATGAATCATGGGTTCTGAGCTTCCAGTCACAAGAGGTCAGTTCCATCGGGCATCTATGCTGTGGGACTGAACTGCTAGTACCGGCAGGCGAGATATGTTTGTTTGCGTTCTGCACATGTGCTATTCGGCTGGCCTGATTACAGCAGAACCAGACTACGGAAACACCTGCGGAAACATTTCCCTATATTTGAGCAGTATTTCTAGTCATTTTTAGGACTACTTGCCAGGGGTGTAGATTATGAAAGAGGAAGAGAAAATGCAGTCTTCTGATAGCAGAAATGACTCCTGTTATCTCCAGAAATGGGCTTTACTATCGTATTTCAATATAAGTCTCAAAAAATTTCAACGTTGCTCAGAAAATGAACAGATTGCACCACTGGGGACACAGCGATCACCACACCTGCACGGATTACCTAAGCACGCCTCCCGTTAGAAATGAATTCTCAACTTTACCCTGCCCACTGTTACTCAAAACGTAGCTCTTTGCAAGCTGATTCCCGGAAGAGTAAGGGCCTAGAAGTGCCTCAACACTGAAGAAATTGAAGAAATAATCATTGCCCGTCATCCGCATATATACGTGTGTGTGTGAGTGTGAGTGTGTGTGTGTATGTGTTTTCGGACACGTCCGTAAGACCTGAACACACTGAAGTTATAATTTTTCTAAGAACTAAAATAATATCCATGAAAAAAGTACATTTTGTAAGAATAAATGTAGTAAGTTCGTAGTGACAGGGTAGGTGTATTAGTCTGCAGAAATGATCACCATTCGAAGGATGTCGATTCACGGTTTCAGAGTCAACATCGATATCGGACCGCAACACACAGTACAGGTGAAATGGGTGTACAGATCTCCCTGTGAGTATAAACCGAAGGTAATTGATCAACGCGACTTGAGGAGACCAAAAGGATGCTTCAGAGTTGAAAGCACGAACCCTACTGTCAAATCGGTGAGCTAAAATATGTGCATTACTGGCATGAAAGATTGTGATGCATTAATCTGCGAAATTATTGTTCGTGATGGAGCAAGTGTTTTGTCAGTGTAACGGGTGTGAGGAGAATGGTCAGATACATCGTCATTCAAAATATGTGTTGCTGTTTGTGTGCTGTGACCTACTGCGAACGACCACAGATGAACTTCGTAATCAGATGAAAGAAACGTAGATAACTAAACAAGAGGATGCTGTTATACGCGTCAATGACATCACGGATGCAAAAAGTTATTAGGGCCCTTGGGTGGGTGACCTTCTGCCTGCAGATTGAACTTTGGAAACAGGTGACTGCCACATGGTTGACTGTACAACAAGGTGATATTCACGCCTTCTAAGTGTCGATGGCATCGAATATGAAAAATGTTATCAGCGTCCATGGCAGACATTCTGCCTACTAGGTAACAGGATACGTGCTGAAACGCGACGACTGAAACGCTAATCATTTTTTTTTTTTTCAGATTATGTCCAGTGGATATGAACTTACTATCTTCTAGCCTTTCTGAACAAGACTGTACATCATCTTGTTGTTGTTGCGGTCTTCAGTCGTGAGACTGGTGTGATGCAGCTCTCCATCCTACTCTAACCTGATCAAGCCTCTTCATCTCCTCGTAAGAACGGCGAGCCACATTAATCTGAATCTGCTTACTATATTCATCTCTTGGTCTCCCTCTGTGGTTTTCCCTCCACACACTTTCCTCCAACGATTCCTTAATGTCTACCAATCGACCCATTCTTTTGTTCAAGGTATGCCAAAAATTCCTATTCTCCCAAATTCTGTTCAGTAGTTCGTTAGTTACGCTATCTATCCATCTAATCGTAAGCATTCTACTATTGGACCACATTTGAAAAGCCTCTATCATCTTCCTGTGTGCATTGTATATCGTCCATGTCTCAATTTCATGAAAGGCAACACTCCACAAAATACCTTCAGAAAGGACTTTCTTACGTTTAAATTAGTATTCGATGTTAAAAAAATTCTCTTTTTCAAAAACGCTTTTCCTCCCATTGCCACTCTGCATTTTATATCCTCTGCATTTTATATCCTCTGCATTTTATATCCTCTGCATTTTATATCCTCTGTTATTTTACTGCCCAAGGAAAACACCCATCTACGAACTTTACTGTTTGGTTACTTAAGCTAATTCCTTCACCATCGCCTGATTTTCTAAGATTGCATTCCATTACTCTTCTTTTGCTCTTGTTAATGTTCATCTTATACGCTCCTGTCCATTCCGTTTAATTGCTCTTCCACGTCCTTTACTGTTTGTGACAGACTTACGATGTCATCAGCAAAACGCAACGTCTTTATTTCTTCACCCTGAAATCTAATTCCTTCTGCAAATTTCTCCTTGCTTTAATTCACAGCTTGCTCAATGTACAAATTGAATAACATTGCAGAAAGGCTACAACCCTAACTTCCTTCCCAACCACTGCGTCCCTTTCACGCCCTTCAACTCAAATGACAGCTGTTTGGTTAATGTACAAGTTGTAAATAACGTTCCGTTCCCTATTTTTTACACCTCCTGAGTTCAGAATTTGAAAGAGTATATTCCAATCAACATTGCGCGTAGATGATGATGAAATTATGGTAAGAACAACAAAACACCGCCGAGTGGAGAAAATGTCCGACCAGATCGGGAATCGAATCCGGACCCCTTGTGTGGCAGTCTAAAATACTGTTTACTTGAATACGGAGACGGACTCGATTAGGGATTCATGTGCTGTATGAAAAATCTGAAGAAACCCAATCTGTTTTATTACAAATGTGTTGCATTTCTTACTGAACGGTGCTCTTACTTCACAGGTAATTGAAATCTTCCACACTTACAAATGTCTCTTTCTCTAGCACAAGGCTGACCTGGTTGGGTATCATGCTTATGATCATCAAAACAGTTTTTTCTCTCCCCAATGTCAGTTGACATTTAAATTGGAGGTTCTTTCTTCTAATCTTTCCAGTAGCTCTAAATTTGTCCCTCCTAAAATACACTACGGAAAATACATATTACTACCCTCTCAAAAACAGCATCAATTTTGATTCGATAGTGGCGGTGACATATTTCACAACTGGGCTGGAGATGGCATTAGTTAAATCTTAATAATCAATTTAATTTGACATTGTTATTGCCTACTCGAATATGTGGCGCTTTTTTTCCTTTAATACTCCACGTATTTGACTGCACTGTTCTCAATTCACTAAGAAAAATTAACATGCGTAATTTCCCAAGAAATGACATTAATATTCAATGACGCCATATTAAATTCTAATCGAAACTTAAGCCCAGTGATGTAAATGATAAATGACGTAAATGCAAACGTTTGTGCAAGAAAGTCATTTTAACATCGTAATAAATGTTATCTCTTCTCATTGTTCGAACACTATATATAGCATTATATAATCTGTGATCCTTCTTGTCTCGTTCTTGATTGTCGTGTCTGCTCCAGTGAGAGAGCGACATCATCATAATTATTTGAGACTCGCTTTAAGGTTGTTTTTTTCTCACCAAAAATATTGAAGGTGCTTTATATATGATCTTAAATAGAATCTATAAACTGCATTTCATGTTCTTAATGATAACATCATACAAACGGACATATTAAAGATTTTCAGAATTTCAGCTGTAGCTGACATCGACGCTGAACTGCAGTCACCGACTGCCATTTCGTAGCTAATTCTAATAAATAATTTTTAAATGGTTCAGGGACGGGAGTTGAAATAAAATAGGACCTTTAACAATCTGTTTTCATCTTGGACTATGATCCTGGACGGAGTTTTATGATTGAGATTTCAATGACATTTACATACATCTACATCTACAACCATACTCCGCAAGCCACCTGACGGTGTGTGGCGGAGGGTACCTTGAGTACCACTATCGATAAGTAGGTCTACGGACCAAACAAAGCGGAAACGTAGAAGTATTCTTTCGGATTGTCGCGTAGACATTATTTTGGTGAACAACAATTAAGTAAGTGACAGACAATTCTCATACTTAAGATAGTTTACAGACTGAGATTTCCAGTGAAATTTTTTATTTAATTGTTCAGTATAAAGTTCCGTCAGCATATACCGTAACAGTTTACGTCGAAGGACAATTTTAAATCTTTCTTGCCGACCGCAGTGGCCGAGCGGTCTGCGGCGCGCCAGTCACGTTCTGCACGGCCACTACAGTCGGGGGTTCGAATCCCCCCTCGATCATGGATATTTGTGTTGTCCTTAGTATTAGCTAGTTCATAAGTAGATTTAAGTTGAGGGACTGATGACCCCGTAGTTAATCCCATAAGCCCTACAAACATTTAAACAATTGAACATTTAAATATTTCTTATGAAGTTCAATTCTTTGATTTATGAAATCTGTATCGCACTAAAAAGAATGTCTGAATGTAGTACAATCCATCAGAATTTCGGTACAATTTCAGTTTAAATACAACAGTTTCTATTGTTTCTTTTATCACTTTTTGCAAGGACGCCACACCTGGAATGAGTTAGGCGCTGAGGCAACTTCTACACTTGTTCCTAATTATTAAATAATAACTATTTTTCGCTCTATAAAGCAAACGCAATCGAGGGCAAAATTTTGTAGTAGCCAATTATGGAAAGGAGATACTAACATTGGCCAGTTTTATCCTCTGTAGAGCAGCAATATGTGGAGTTGCATTTTCTTCCAGAACGATCACGTTGCAAGCAGCTTTGCTCCAGGCGTGCGTGGTACGTCCTCACACGTGCCCCCTTCATCGCCACTTCATGCCTGCTTGTTTCCACTCTGGGTTTTTCGGTAAACCCACATCATATGTTTTTCATCGCAAGACATTTTATGATTGATTCTTCGGTTTCTCCTGTAGTTCTTGATGAACACGTTTATAGGTGGAGGATCGGATTCCTTTGTCAAAGTGTCACAATCGACTGCGAGGGCGTCGTCAGGTGCTGAAGAACCGAACGCCCGCAGCGGGCGCTGCCTTATCTGCCCCTCCTTTGGCGCCCTGCCAAACGCTCGGCCGATTTACATGCGAGAACGCCGCCTCCACCGTTCTCCGCTATCTCCCGACGTCAGTTTAGTTCAACACCTTTCTCTTCTTGATATGCTAAGGAAGGATTTTCAGGCCTGACACAAATGTAGCCTTTGTCACGATTCATTTACTCTTCCCTTTCTCGGAACTCTACTTCAGCATGTACATTCATAGTATACGGTGGATAACGTACCTCATAACACACACTACTAGTCACTTGCCTTTTTGTGCTACTCCCAATTAGTGGGAAGAAGTAAGGACGGTCTAATGCAGTGCTTTCAAAACTTTCCCTCGTGGCGACACCCTTTTATAGCTTAGAGTTTTGCGCGACACCCTTTCACTAATATAAATACATATGTTAAAATTTAGATGGTTCTAGCGTAAGGGGAAGGGACGGAAATAAAGTACCGCTTAAATGTAGTTTGTAAACGAAACTGAAATCCTCGTACGCAATGACATGTTTAATGTTGATCCTGACTGCAGCAATTACGTACACTCATCGTAAGAAAAGGAAACATTAGGAACTACGGAGATGTACAACAGAGTAACACCGCAAACAACAATGCCTAACTCACACAGTAATACTCGCTTCTTCTACATGTGACCCATCTTCTGAAACACGAAAACTGAATTTCGGAAATCATTTTTCGCTGTCAATTGTACATGTCAGGGCCAGGCAAGGTTTTGCTGGTTCGATTGAAAACGGCATCTGGAAATCAGCTGCTCGGATTTCTGAATTAGACAGTACAGTGCTGTTCCCTTTCAGTTCAATATTATCAAATTATTTTCAGAAGTAAAGAGGATATATTTATGACAAGTGATGAGTTATTATTTAAGTTCTATTGTTAGGTTCTTGCTTCACCACGAACTCGGAAGTCCCGGCATATTCGGAAAAAATGCATAAATATTTGTGACAAGTAAAAATATGAATGTCACATCTGGTTCGAGAATCTGTTACATACAGGAAACTGAGAGAAAAGAAATTAACGCATACCATAGTTCGAACCAACGATCACTGCATTTAAAATACTACACACCGTTAGTCACCCGGCCACATTTCATACTAAACATGGCTACTGAATAGCTTTAGTCAGTGGACAATTGTGACTGCTTTTACAATCTGTGACAGCTTTTACAGCCACTGTGTCCTTGATTGACATTTAATTGTAAGAAACGCTACCGAGGGTGACGTGGCTTTGATAAATCCATTAAAAAACGCTCAGGTTCAACTTTTTGAGAAGGAAAGCAGAGTACAGTGAAGGTTCGTTCGAGCAGCTGCCAGGTCCAGCAAACTGCGCATGGGAAGAGCTGTTATCGAGTATCAGCAGCAGCTCTGCGCATGCGCTGTTTGCTTGAATCTGCCAATTGGCAGATGCTTGAACGAACCCTGAGTGTCTACTGCCGCTGACGCAGAGCTGCCGCCTAGCGGGTGAGCACGCAATTAATGTGCACCGATCATTCCTTTAATACGCGATCTGTGGTGCACTGAATGAAGAGAAGGGTGATTAGCTGCAGGCGAGTCTTCAGGGTAGTATGAAGAGAAGGATGTTTTGTGTTAATTTACGACAAGTTTTTTTTTTTTTTTTTTTTTTTTTTTTTTTTTTTTTTTTTTTTTTTTTTTTGTAGAGTCTAAATTTGTTAGTCTCGCGACACCCTTGATACTACACCCTGTTTGGAAAGCTCTGTACTTTCTCTTATCATTTGGCGAGAAGAGCTGGCACTCTAAATTTCCTCAATAGTTTTCCTCCGGAAGAACGTCTTCCCGCTATGGATTCCCTTTTGAATTCTCGAGCCATCCTATGTAGCACCAAGCCAACACCGACCACAGTAGTACAAGTTTAGAAGCCAATAAGCTTTTTCGATGATGAAGAAAGTGAAAAAAAAATTATTATAAGATAAAAGAAGAAAAGCTAGTAGGTAAATATGGACTGGGGAAAGGGAATGAAAGAGGAGGTTGCCTGGTAGAATTTTACACATAGACAATTTAACTATCAATAAACTTGGTTTAAGAAACAGAAGAATACGAAGGTACCAAACTGAGTTTATATTTGTAAGACATTGATTTTGCATCCAGGTTTTAAACTGTAAGACATTCTGGGGAAGATACAGTCTCTGACTGTAACTTACGGGTTATGAACTGTAGATTAAAACTTACGGTATTACGTAAAGGTAAAAAAGTAAGCAGAGGGGGCCTCCATAATTTGAACGAGATTGTTTTTGAATCTGACGTAGGTAAAGATCAGTTAGATTCAGGAAAAATGTTGGAATACCTGAGGCAGTACTCACATTACGACTTAGTAGATAGCTTAAGGTAAGGCAAACGTACGATTTTAGCAGTTGAAGAATTAGAGAAAGCTTTTGACAACGTTGACTGGAATACAATCTATCAAATTTTGAAGGATGGCTGGATGCTTAGGGTTTAACGTCCCGCCGACAGCTTGGACATTAGAGACGGAATTTTGAAGGTAGCAAGGGGCAAAATACAGAGAACGAAAAATTATACACAACTTTTACAAAGATCAGCTACCAGTTATAAGAGTCGATGGGCGTGAAAGGGACGCAGTGCTTGGTAGTGGAATAAGACAGGGTTTCAGTCTTTCCAATTTTCATTTAATCCATGTATTGAGTAATCTAGTAAAGAATGTAAGGAGAAATTTGGAGAAGGAATAAAAGTTCCGGGAGAAGAAATAAAGACTTAGTGGTTTGCTTATGACATTGTATTGCTGTCACTTTCTGGGTTGCATATTACATTGTAATTCTGTCAGAGATAGCAAAAGAAATGGAAGAGCAATTGAACGTTATGGACAGTGTCTTAAAAGCAAGTTATAAGATCAACTTTAATCAGGATAAAACTAGAGTAATGGAATGTAGTGTAAAAAAATCAGTCGATGCTGAAGCAATTAGATTAGAATGCAATGAAAGTATTACATGAGTTTTGTTACTCGGGATAAAAAAGAATCTGATGGCCGAAGTAAAGAAGATATGAAATGCAGAATGTCTATGGAAAGGAAAGCTTTTTTGAAGAAGAGAATTTTTTGACATTCAGTATTACTTTAAATGTTACGAAGTCCTTCCATAAAGAATTTGTCTGAAGTGTAGCGTCACATGGAAGTGAAACGTGGACGATAAGGAGTTCGAACGGAGATCTGATAGAAGAATTTGAAATGTATTGCTACAGACGACTGCTGAAATTTTTATGGGTAAATTACGTAACTGAAGATGAAGGGCTGAACAGAATTGGAGAGAAAACAAATTTCAGGCATATCTTGACTGAAGTAAGGGATCGATTGGTGAGGCACATTCTGAGACGTCACGGAATCGAGAATTTAATATTGAAAGGAAGTGTGTTGGATAAAAATTGCAGAAAGAGAGCGAGAGATGAATACAGTAAACAGGTCCAAAAGGATGTAGGTTACTGTTCATTCGGAGATGCTGATGCTTGGACATGGCAGGGTAGCGTGGTGAGCTTAATCAGACCAGTGTTTGGACTGAAGACCACAACAGGAACACTCCGTAACATTCGCATGTTCACTGAAACTGGCAGTAACAAATCTAGTAGCACACCTCTGAACTGTTTCTCTGTTGTCCTTTTGTCCGATCAGTACTCAATAATCAGCTGACGGTAGTGTTCCATACCACATCATGTCAAAATTCTCCCAATAACCCGAAGTCGACAATCTTCCACTTCCACAAGTGTCTTTACAGGCACGTTCCTTTTACCGCTCTGCAACACTACGCCTAGGTGCACACGTACTACCTCATAGTATGTTTTCATGACTTATACGGAGAAGAAACAAATTATTGATAATATTAGACCATGTCCTACCTTAAGAGTACCTATGTGTATAAATGCAATATTTGGTACCCTGTAAAGGGATCTGAGAGGCATTTTCAAAATTTGAAAGCTATTAGACTGGCTATGCCACGGGCATATGACAAAATATTGCTTATTTGAACTGTCTGTTTATGAAGGATATTCGGAAAAGAAAGCGCAATGAGACTGAAATCATTTTAATATCGTAGTGAAGAAGCATGGTAACGTTAAAATTCACTTTTCTACTTTTTTTTTACATACAACAAATTTATTGCATGCCCTGATAGAATTGACTGTGAAGTTTGGAAAGTAGCAGGCGAGGTACTGGCAGAAATAAAGTTGTGATGACGGACCGTGAAACGTGCCGGGTTAGCTCACAAAGTAGGGCGCTTGCCGACGAAAATAAAAGGTCGCAGACTTGAATCCCGGTTTCCTCTTTGTATGAAATCGTGCAACGGTATGACGCTAGTTACAGACTGCCATTAAGCACCTGCGAGATACGAGATATCAAAAGGGAAACCTGCAGTTGGTCACGGGTCACTTAGGAATCAGTGGCATTGAACACTCTGATAAACTGATTTCCAATCCATGGTGTACAACAGCAATCAGTTAGAATAAATATTCCTTACAACCGTCTTCATTGCAAATTTTATTATTTAATGACGCGTTTCGCCCTTTAGCAGGGCATCTGGAGATTATAATGCGCTCTCCGTGGTGTGACACCGTAAGTTGTTATTGCGGTGTTTCTATTTTCTTGGAATGTTTTTTGGTTTTCCTTGTGGCCCTTAATCGAAGCGGTGGTCTCTGATGACACAAGATAAGCCCATGCTTACAATTGCGCTCACGGGCGGTGGGCGGGCGTGGTGTGCTGCTCCGCCGACTTGTACAGACTAATCGAAGCGGTGGTCTCTGATGACACAAGATAAGCCCATGCTTACAATTGCGCTCACGGGCGGTGGGCGGGCGTGGTGTGCTGCTCCGCCGACTTGTACAGACTTGTACAGTCTGTACAAGTCGGCGGAGCAGCACACCACGCCCGCCCACCGCCCGTGAGCGCAATTGTAAGCATGGGCTTATCTTGTGTCATCAGAGACCACCGCTTCGATTAAGGGCCACAAGGAAAACCAAAAATCATTCGAAGAAAATAGAAACACCGCAATAACAACTTACGGTGTCACACCACGGAGAGCGCATTATAATCTAACGCATCATTAAATAATAAAATTTGCAATCAAGACAGTTTGAAGGAATATTTACTCTGATAAACTGGCCAGAACATTCGCGACAGCTCCATTTTTTCTCCTATAACATGTCCTAACAACGACAGATGCCATGTTAATATCAAATTTTCGTAGACAGGTCAAGAGGCAGCAATAGCCATAGGTACTTGAGAAAGTACCTACGCAGGCTGGGTGGTGAGGAGGATGGGACCGCAGCAAACCTAATCATAGGCAACAGAAGTCGGCGCGCCAAAGAGGTAATATGTAAGGAGGTCGCCACCAAACAACAAATTCTAGTAAGTGGATTTTGAGATTAATACTTGTTCCGTATAACATATATAAGACATTTCGTAATGATGTGGTACGTGGCAGTTTAGTAAATTGTGTCTACACATTAAATTTTTTTAACTATTTTTAAATTTTATTATTTTTATATTTTTAAATTTTATTTATTCATTTTTTTAAGTTTTATCTAAAAATTCATCTACAGTTTAGAAGGAGTTGACATTCAGAAATTTCTATAATTTATTTTAAAATGAAAGTTGGCTATCTGTGAGACTTTTAATACTACCGAAGACATTTGTGGCAGGATAATTCAAGCTTTTCTGTGCCAAGGTTAATCTTGAATAGTGAAGATCACCCTTTCTCCTAGTATTGTAGCTGTGTACACTGCTGTCACTTTTGAATTGGGTTGGATTGTTAATAACTATTTTCATGAGCGAATATAAATTTTGTGAAGATACAATGAAGATCACTAGACACTTAAATGTCTCCAGGATGATCTTGGGTGGGCTCCAGCAATTATTCTGATTATACGCTTTTGAGCAATGAATAATTTTATACTTAGCGTTGAATTTTCCCAGAATGTGAGTTCACGTGAAAGCAGTGAATGAAAATAGGCATAGTAAGCAAATTTACTGAAATGTATAGCAATGACCCTGATAGCATAAGTAGCTGAACTCGAACGTTTCAGCAGATATTCAACGTGTTTCATCCAGTTCAATCCCTCCTAAATGCAAACACCTAAAATTTTTGAAGATTCTAACTTAGCTACAGATTTATGTTCAAAGTCTAAATTTATTAATGGTATCATGCCATTTACTGTATGAACAGTATATTTTAGGTTCTATCAAAGTTTAATGAGAGTCCATTTCTAGAGAACCACTTAATAATTTTCTGAAAGACATCATTCGTAGTTTCATCAGTTAATTCCTATTCGTCGGACGTGATAGGTATACTTGTATCGTCACAAAAAGAACTAGCTTATCATCTTCGTGAATATAGAATGACAAGTCATTAATATACATTAAGAACAACAAAGGTACCAAAATCGAAACTTGTGGGACCTCATTTTTGATAAATCCCCAGTTAGAGGAATTAATTGTTTCTTCTGTATCATGTGATCTGCTTATTTTAATATCTCTACTTACATTTGCAGCTAATTTATATTCACTGACACTCACATATTCCATACCAATGACAATGTGATGCTCAGACAGGCTTAGTATATGTATTACATTATCATTTCTATATCATCTAAACAAACCAAAGCCACGGCTGAGCGGCCGAGCGCATTGAGGCGCTATGCTGCGATGCTCAAAGCCGTTCCCCTCCGGGGGGTTCGATTCCCCCTTCGGGCAGGGATGTGTATATCGTATTTACTATAAGGTAGTTCATAAGTAGTTTGTACGTTTAGGCACTGATGACCCGGCAGTTGAGTTCCTTAAGCTTTACAAATATTTGAACATTTGAAACAAACCAAAAGCTCATCTATTTTATTCTTTAGTCCCCCAGTTTTCTGGTCAAAAATGCTGACATTATATTTATACTTTATATTTGTGAGAAACATTTGGTTTTTCAACATCTTTAGCAGCTTCCTGCCTGAGCTTCTCGCTGGACACTGATCTTAGCCTGAAAAAGAAGTACTCCCATGAATTGCAGTGTCCCCCCTAAAGGATTTTGCTATCAACCCAGCCAGTTTCCCCTTCCCTTTCCTACTGGGAGATGCAGGCCATGCCTTGTGAAATGCCACCTATCAGTAGCACCAACAGGAACCAAACCTATGTCTGACAGAATAGCCACCCTAAGCAGTTTATCAATCTCCAAATTGACCCTCCTGACACAGCGCTCCAGTTGGGGTCGATCATACCGCACGAATGCAGGCAGCAGTCCAGTATTTGTCTCGGTCGTTGCAGAAGCTATTTTAACCAGATCACACTCAATACCGTAGCCCTGTTCCCTTTTAATGTTGTTACCCACCCCACCCACTACCACAACATGATCCTGTTTTGTGAAACCCTTGCACAGGGAACCTACACCCTCTACCACCTGGCTAAGGCCCGCTCTGGGCTTGAAGAAATTTTTGACCTGGTACCTAGTTTTTCCTGCAAAAGCTGGCGCACCCCTCCTCCATGGTTACTTCCTAACAACACAACTTCCTCCTACTTTATACTTTTTTTCGAAACGGTTGGTATCCTAGTGAAAGTCTGTTGTTTCCTATCTGCGCCTTCTTCTAAAGGAGCCTCTTCCTCACTTAACTGTGGTAGCAAGGCAAATCTATTGGTTGTGCCAATTGTGAAGCTGTCAGAAACTATACTGCCTCTGTGGCCTGCTCCAACTTCCCACCTCTGCTCACCATACTCCCTCCTTAACCTCTTTTAAGTTCCTCCTTAGCACTATCCAGTTCAGCCAGAAGGGCTCTTAATCTTCCTTTCCTGTTCACGCATGAACACACTTTGCAAAACAAAGGAAGAGACTCGTTTACTTCCCCCTTTCCCACACCGCTACATTCTTCCCAATGAAACCACTTGTCACAACAACTGCATAGAACCCCACCACGAACATTCCTAATGCAGCTCAAAAGCTTACATTCATGACTGTTACGAGATTTACTGGCGCGATACCGACAATATATATTAACTACAGATACTAATGGTTACTAGATATGTTTAGGACACTAAAATATGTGTAAGTTTTTAGTAAATGCACGTAAAATTGCGGTATAACGCCAAATCTGCACACTCGCGAAATTGGCCTATGAATATCCACGAACGACTTTTCGCAATTATCGAGACAATACTCTAAAAACATCTGTAGTGGTGAGCTTGAAAAGCACACTAGTAAACCTATTCAATTAGTTAACTGTGTTGAATGCATAATTTTAGTGAGTAATCAGCTGATCTCGAGAGACCACGAGCAATTGGCCACAGTCCGACGTCACACAGTCAGTGCAACTGGCCAACCTATTCCTTATTACGTCAAGACTCACTCATCATCCTCCTGCCAGATGGTTCCCTGTGACACTTATTTTTTTTAACCTATGGGACTTAACTACGGGGTTATCAGTCCCTAAGCTTACAAACTACTTATGAACTAGCTAAGACTAAGGACGGCACAAATGTCCATGCCCGAGGGGGGATTCGAACCCCCGACCGTAGTGGCCGTGCAGACCGTGACTGGAGCGCCTCAGTCCCCTCGGCCACCGCGGCCGGCCCTGTGACACTAACTCTGCCTAAAGCACTACAGAGGGATTTAAACGCAATCCAATTACCTTCGCCACGACAGGGCGAAGTTTAGCCCCTGGTTTTTGTCATCACCATCAGCCTACGAATCACAACAGAACTACCACCAAAACACAGTACCCATGCGCGTCTGACTTGCCTGGGAGCCATCCGCTTTATCCTACTCTCTCGTAGTATGTACATACTTGGATTTCGGGCAACTAAGCCACTGATGACATCACTTTGCCAAACCACGTACCAGGGCCACCTGCATGAGTCAACACCGCCTAAAGTGAACGGCGTCGCGTCACGTTACACAGTCAGCGACTGGCTGGGCTCTGTGGCACAGCCCAGCCAGTAAGCTACGCGATCGCGGCTTACTGTGCGTGACGTGACACGACAGCGCACAGGCCTTTACTTCAGACGGTGTTGTATGAGGTCGAAGCCTGCTGCCACTAACAACGCAGAGCCAGCGTACCGGTAAACGCTAGCTCAAACGCGCCGTCACCGGGCCTACACGTGAAGCTCACAACCGCTCAGTACCATCTGACACAGATTTTGCCACTCCACTTCTGAATCGGGTCACCTGTTCGCGCACAGCATTAGTAACACCCTTTCCTGCTGCAAACCGCGTACCACGTAGTGGCTCTTTAATCTTTGCAATGAGATCAAAGTGACAGTGCGAAATGTCGGGACAGTAGGATAGGTGATCCAATTCTTCCATCCCCAACAGCGTCCTAAGGTGCGGCAAATGCTGAGGAAGATGGTATTCAGCGCCTCCCACATCGTTAGTAGCGTGTGGTGACAGTAGCAGAGGGCTACTCTGAGGGTCTGTACGCCCAGTGTGTCATGTAAATAGTACATGTACTGTGTTGTCATTCTTTTGCACCTTGTAGGCCATATTGCCCTGTATATTAACGTAATATATTAGTATGTTACGACATTTCAGTACTATACATGGTCCACATGAAGTTAACGCCTTGCCCTTTAGTCTGTATATTTTACATTTTCCAACCGGGCTGCAAGAAAAAAATATGGCTGCCATGACTTTTGCACCAACCTTCGTGTATATATACAGGGTGTTACAAAAAGGTACGGCCAAACTTTCAAGAAACATTCCTCACACACAAAGAAAGAAAATATGTCATGGGGACATGAGTCCGGAACCGCTTAATTTCCATGTTGGAGCTCATTTCATTACTTCTCTTCAAATCACATTAATCCTCCGTTAGCGAGGATACATGCATCCACCCTCCGTCGCTTGGAATCCCTGATGCGCTGATGCAGCCCTGAAGAATGGCGTATTGTATCACAGTCGTCCACATTACGAACACGAAGAGTCTCTACATTTAGTACCGTGGTTGCGTAGACAAGAGCTTTCAAATGCCCCCATAACTGATAGTCAAGAGCGTGGAGGCCATGGAACTGGTCCGCCTCTACCAATCCATCGGTCATCAAATCTGTTGAGAAACGTACGAATACGTCGACTGAAATGTGCAGTAGCTCCATCGTGCATGAACCACATGTTGTGTTGTACTTGTGGAGGCACATGTTCTAGCAGCACAGGTAGAGTATCCCGTATGAAATCAGGATAACGTGCTCCAGTGAGCGTAGGTGGAAGAACATAAGGCCCAATCAAGGCATAACCAACAATTACTGCCCAAAACGTTCACAGAAAATCTGTATTGATGACGTGATTGCACAATTACGTGCAGCTTCTCGTCAGCCCACACATGTTGATTGTGAAAATTTACAATTTGATCACGTTGGAATGAAGCCTCATCCGTAAATAGAACATTTGCACTGAAATGAGGAGTGACACATTGTTGGATGAACCATTCACAGTAGTGTACCCGTGGAGGCCAATAAGCTACTGATAGTGCCTGCACACGCTGTACATGGTACGAAAACAACTGGTTCTCCCGTAATACTTTCCATAGTAAAATGAGCTCTAACATGGAAACTAAGCGTTTCCGGAAACATGTCCACCTACATATTTTCTTTCTTTGTATGTGAGGAATGTTTCCTGAAAGTTAGGCCATACTTTTTTGTAACACCCTGTATATACATAATGAGCGAGGTGCGCAGGAGTAACACACTAGACTTATATTCGGAAGGACGGTGATTCCAATCCACCTCCGGTCATCCAGATTTAGGTTTTTCGTCATTTCCCTAAATTACACCAGACAAATGCTGGGATGCACGGCCGATTTCCTTCCTCATCCTTACCCAACCACTCCAAGCGTAAGCTCCGTCTCTAATGACCACTCTGTCTATTGGACGTTAAATTTCAAAATTCCTTCCGTCTTTTTCGTATATATATAACAACCTCTTTCAATAAATTTTGGTGAATAGTCCTGTAACATTAACGCAGATGAAGTTCAGTTACCTTGCTGCCCTTCTAAATAGTCACCTCCACAACCGCTGAGCTGCGCAATACATGTCATGGAAACTTTGCTCGATGTCTTCCTTCGGGATCGTGTTCAAAAGCTTCGTCTCGTGTTACAATTACAGTCGAAGCTCTTTCCTATCAAAGGGAGTTTGAGTCGACGGAACAGAAAGAATACTGGAGGATTTAGATCTGGCAAGTATGTGTATATTTAAGTTGCACCACCTCTTATTGTTCCAGTAACTGTATGACGGTATTGGCTGTGTGCGCGGACGAGCGTTGTCGTGCATATGTTTGCAAAATTGACACCTTTTTCAATATCTATGCAATTACATCGGTCTACGTGTAGCTATCGCTCACAAAGTAAATGAGGAAAGAAATTCCCGTAACGCGTCACGTTACAGTCATGTTGTGATTGAAGTGTGATCGTGGTAGCCTGTGTCGCATTAATATTCTTTCTATGCTTTAGCGGTAGCGTACTCCCATTTCAAAAGTGTGAACATTATACGTCAGAGAAATTACACCACCTCCAGTAGTAGCAGTAGCAGTTCATACTCGGGTGCAGTGTCATACTGTCTTAAATATGGAGGTTGCGCTAGAGGCAGTGGCGGGCATATTATTAATGAAAATTGTAATAAAATATTTTTAAAAGGATTATTAATGACGTTATTCAGTTTTGAATTAACACTGTTTCATAACATCATCTTCTGACGTATATCAAATCTTTTAAACACAAGCCAAACACGACAATTTTCGATGTTTACAGTCCCAAAAAATGTTTAAATGTTTGTGCAGCTTATGGGACTTAACTACGGGGTCATCAAACTTACATACTACTTACGAACTAACTTACACTAAGGACGGCACAAATATCCATGCCAGAGGGGGGATTCGAACCCCCAACCGTAGTGGCCGTGCAGACCGTGACTTGGGCGCCTCAGTCCCCTCGGCCACCGCGGCCGGCTTTCAGTCCCAACTTTTTGACGTATGAGAGTACTTTTTCAATCACAGCTATTGACATACGTCTTCCAAAGCTGCATTTTGCATCATCAAATTTTTAGCAATGTATAGAGGGGCTCCACATTATTGTAAGAAGGTGAGAGGAAGTAGAAGAAGATGAAATGAGAGATACTTTACTGAGAGAATAATTTGACAAAGAACTGAAACGTCTAAATCGAAACAAGGCCCCTGGAGAAGACGAAGTTTCCTCAGAGATACTGACGTCTCTGTGAGAGCCAGTCGTGATAAAACTATTTCACCTCATGTATAAGATGTGTGAAACAGGCAAAATACTCTCAGACATATAAAACCTGTCAGTATTCTAATTTCAAAGAAAGCCGGAACAAAAAGGAGTAAAAAGTACAGAATTATCTGTTTAACAAGTCTCGGTTGCAAAATACTAATACTGTTTATTTATAGAAGAATGGAGAAACTGATAGAAGATGACCTCGTGGACGATAAGATATGATTTACAACAAATGTAGGAACTCGCGATGCAATTTTCATTGTACATCGTACAACATACATTAAGGAAAGAAAAATCCTACTTTCTAGCTTCAGTAGATTTCGAGAAAGCTTTCTACAATGTTGACTGGAACTCACTTTTTCAAATAGTAAAATATGTAGAAAGTGAGAAGGTGGCGTTTTACAGCTTCTAAATATTGGAAGAATGTAATGTTGGCAACAACTGCAAAATTTATTAGCTCAAAGCTACCGGTTTCGGTTGATAAACCATTATCAAACACCAGCAGAGCTTAACTAGTTGACTAGTATGACATGTTACAATACTGAAAAACATATATAGAAAGTAAAGAATGGTGCCAAATATCTATTTTAAAGTTTTTCGGTATTGTAACACGTCGTATTAATCGACTGATTAAGCTCTGCTCGTGCTTGGTAATGGTTTATTAACCGAAACCCGTTGCTTTGAGCTAATAAATTATGCACCTCTTCTCACCATGACATTCTTCCAAACCGCGGCGGATTAGCCGCGCGTACTGGAGCGCCATGTTGTCTGCTGTCGGGGCTTCGATTCCCACCTCGGGCATGGGCATGTGTTGCCCTAAGTTTAGTTTACCTTAGATTAAGTAGTTTGTAAGCTAGGGGTTAATAACCAAGCAGTTGAGTCCCATAGATTTGGAAACATTTGAATATTCTGCCAATAAAATATAGGTATCGGAAGGTTATTTACAACTTGTACAGAAACCATATATCAGTTAATAGAGTCGAAGGGCATGAAAGGAAAGGGGGGTAGACGAGGTTATAACCTATAATTTATAAAGAAAAGATGCCAAGATCGCAATTGTAAATTTATTTATTTTTGATTATTAGTTTCGGTAAACACAATTACCATCTGAAACGGGGAATTGTATCAAGACAATATTACAATATTAACAGTGTGAAAAATATTTATACAATTTATAAATACAGTACGTCAAATGTTAAAATGTTTTTAAAGGTATAACTACAGTGGTCATCTGTCCCTGAGCGTACGAACTACTTAAATTTACAAAGCGGGCACACGACAGTAGCCGCTGCCGTTTACCAAGGCTCCTCTCTGGTGGCCTACACGGGGAAATTCATGACGAAAACAAAATTGTTATTTTCTTGCTGTGAAAAATAATGTATGTTAATGAAGCAAAGTTACATCAGCTCCCATATTTAGTTCTTCGTTAGAGATTCTTGTTTTCTTCAAAAAATTAAAAAGTACTACTTTCAGTTTTGCGTATTTTTTTTATTTAGTTATCTAAAATTGTTATCTAGGTTACAGTGCAACAAAGAGGCTGGGGTGGATGAAATTAAGGCGGAACTTGTCAAATACAGTGGAATATCAGATCTCAAATGGTTACAGAGGATAATTGAAAAGGCGTGGGAATCGGGACAGGTTCCGTCTGATTGGACGAAAGCGGAAATCACGCCAGTTTTCAAACATGGAAACAGAAAATACTGCAACAACTATCGAGGTATATCCTTAATTAGCGTTGTAGGCAAATATTCTCAGGTATTGTTGAAAGGAGAGTGCGAGTATTAATTCAGGACAAGTTAGATGAAAATGAGCCTCTTAGAGGCTGTCAGGACCAGATCATTAGCCTACGGCAGGTAATGGAAAAGTGCTATGAGTGGAACAGGGAATTGTATCTATGTTTTAAAAAAATTCAAATTTTTGTAGAACTTATGGGACTTAACTACGGGGTCATCAGTCCCTAAGCTTACAAACTACTTATGAACTACTTAAGACTAAGTACGGCACAAATATCCATGCCCGAGGGGGGATTCGAACCCCCGACCGTAGTGGTCGTGCAGACCGTGACTGGAGCGCCTCAGTCTCCTCGGCCACCGCGGCCGGCTATCTATGTTTCATAGATCTGGAAAAGGCATATGACCGTGTTCCTAGGAGGAAGCTACTGTCAGTTCTTCAAGATTATGGTATAGGAGGCAAACTTCTGCAGGCAATTAAAGGGTTTTATGAAGACAGGCAGCAGTCAGAGTAGATGGCAAATTAAGCTCATGGTTCAGGGTAGTTTCAGGGGCAAGACAAGACTGTAACCTGTCATCACTGTTGTTCATACTATTCATGAATCATATGTTTAAAACAGTAGACTGGCAGAGCGGGATTAAAATAGGTCCAAACACAATAAGCAGTCTCGCCTAAGCGGATGACTTAGTTGTAATGGCAGATTCGATTGAACGATTGCAAACTAATATTTCAGAGCTCGATCAGAGGTGGAAGGCTTACGATATGAAGATCAGCATCTCCGAAACGAAAATAATATCTGTGGGAAAGAGATTCAAACAGATTGAGTGCCAGATAGGAGGAACAAAGTTAGAACTGGTAGACAGTTTCAAGTACCTGGGATGTATTTTCTCACAGGATGGTAACATAGCGAAAGAACTGGAAGCGAGGTGGAGCAAAGCTAATGCAGTGAATGCTCAGCTAAGATCTACTTTCTTCTGCAAGAAGGATCAAAAAGAAGTGTGCAAGCAAACATTTATGGAAATCCATGGCTTCACAAAGCATAGGGTTGAAACATTGGTTAAATCGAAATAGGGTGGTGACGTTACGTACATTAAATGTATGGGAAATAAAACCAAAGAGTAGAAGTACACAGGTGATATAGTTGAACGCACAGCAATTTTCCCCAAGAGGAAAGTCATTACATACGGGCCAAACGTTCACTCATGTGTTTAAGCCAAGATCTGAATTATCAAAGAATGTATGACGCCTTTGTTGACTTTCATCCAGACCACAAAGTCAAATACAGCTTTCCATTTACTTAAATTTCGGACATAGCTCGGTTTTCACAGTATAGGGTATTGCACATAGCCCGTATTTACAGTGGAGGGTATGGCACATAGCCCTATTCCTATTTTTAATCATGAAAATATTTTTTTTTTCATAAAGATAAAAATTGAATGGTCAATTCAACTGTAATAAGTCTTTAAAGATTAATGGTTGACACAAATTGAGGCGAAAAAAAATGCTCATAGAGACAAACTGTTCATTTTAGGAGGTTTTTTGCGTTTTACTCAAAACGTTTATTTTGGCACTTAGCATGGATTTTATAGGCAGTCTACAATTGTCAACATTTAAAAAAAATAGATAGCCCCAAAACGCTGACATAATTTCAGAATTTAAAACTCTTACTCTGTATCGTTTAATCATTCTATCGTAACCACATTAAAATTTAAAAATTTACCGCCCCGAAATATCTGCTATCCTGGGTGTTGGCACGTTCCCCAGCGCTATTCGGCCGACCCTGCATACAGAAGTAATCACTTAGCATCAGCACCGAAAAGAAAACACGAGCTCGACAGAGGAGTCCCCACGGTGGTCGCGATCCTCAGGCGATGCGATGCGAGGCGAGGTGTCTTTCTGGCGCCCCGCCCACTCCCCTCCACTCCATTTTTCTTTTGCGCCGCCGACACACCGCGCAGACGAGATAAGGCAGCCCACAGCCCACAGCCAGCGGCAAAGGCGCCACCGATTGAAGTGCAAACGCGCGCCGACGGAGGCGGGAGGCGGAGGCTAAGATAGTTACAGATTCGCTGAGCCTACCAATTACCTGTCGGCTCCCGAAGCTCCTCGCGGGTCGATACGTGCAGTAAAGGCAGGCAGACACCCAGTGGCGACGCTTGCCGCCGCCTACCAAAGCTTTCATCCCCGCCCGCTTGCCGCTAATCACCCCCCCCCCCCCCAAATCCCTCACCAAGTAGCTCCTCTCCAATTTCCCATTATATGCGCCGGCGGACAATCAGAAGATGAAACCAGGCACAAAAACTTACTTCTTCCCTCACCCCCCCTCCACCCACCATCCCGTCAACTGTTTCCTTGGAGCGTATTCTACGGAACGTTTATTCTCGTAATAATACACATCGATGTCAGAGTTTGCTTGCGAGGAGAAAGGTTTTATAAGAATCGAGCTATAAAATCGACATGACGTCCTCTTGCGCCATATCGGAATCGGATAATTAGCCTTTGCAAATAACGAGTCTCCAATTTTCTTTGTAATCACTTGCCTGTTAGGAGTCGAATTCGTAGCCGACAGGCATATTGTCTCCTGCACGGACAGATTTCACTGCTATCCATTCACTTGTTAAATACTAAGCTTCCTCTTCCATATGAAATTTGACGGATGAATCCTCTCTTCTTTTCCACGTTCGATAAGTTGTAATTTAGTTCAAAATGAAACATAGTCTCCGCTTATATTCAAGGAATGTTTTTCCTTCCGCAAGATAACTTCTGATGGCCGAAGTAAAGAAGATATAAAATGCAGAATGGCCATGGGAAGAAAAGCGTTTGTAAAGCGAATCTTGTTAAAATCCAAAATGAATTTAAACGTTAGGAAGTCCTTTCTGAAAGCATTTGTCTGGAGTGTAGAATTGTATGAAAGTGAAACGTAGACGATAAGAAGTTCAGATAAAAAGGTGATAGAAGCTTTTGAAATTTGGTGCTAGAGACGAATGATGAAAATTAGATGGGTAGATCACGTTAAAATGACGAGAAGCTTAAACGAATCGGGGAGAAATGACTTTCTGCCATATACTGACCAAGAGAAGGGGTAGATTGGTTGGACACATTCTGAGACATCAAGGAATTGTTAACTTAGTATTAGAAGGAAGCGTGTGGGGTAAAAATCGTAGAGGGAGACCGAGGGACGAATATAGTAAGCAGATTCAAAAGGATGGAGGTTTGCCGAACGTATTCTCAGATGAAAAGACTTGCACAGGACAGGGTACCGTGGAGAGCAGCATCAAACCAGTCTGCAGACTGAAGACCACAACAACTTGCTCTATGGGTAGTTCTGGTCCTTGCAGTCACGGATCGTATTTGTTCGTTGTTCCACGTGTTCTTTGTTCAAAAAATGTTCAAATGTTTGCCAAGCTTAAGGGACTTAGTCCCTAAACTTATACACTATGTATGAACTATCTTATACTAAAGACGACACAAACATCCCGAGAGGGGATCGAACCGCCGGCCGCGGTGGCCGAGGGGACTGAGGCGCGTCAGTCACGGTCTGTACGGCAGCTACGGTCGGGGGTTCGAATACCCCCTCGGGCGTGGATATTTGTGCTGTCCTTAGTGTTAGCTAGCTCATAAGTATTTTGTAAGTTTATGGACTGATGACCCCGTAGTCGTGTCCCATAAGCTATACAAAAATTTGAACATTTGGGGATCGAACCCCCGACGGCGTACGGCCTCTCGCATCGTAGCATATCGCCTCAATGAGCTCGGCCGCTCCACCGCGGCTGTGTTCTAGGCTGCACCTTTTTATTAAAAAGAGAGTTCGGCCCTCTAACCGGGTACACTGAGCCACAGCGCCCGGAAATTGTTTAAACAGTTTAGTTATAAAAGACAGTCGTGTTGCAACCTTTCTTATTGATTTTTATTGCGTTTCACCATTGTGGGGCATCCTCAGAATGTATGGAAAACAAATGCAATAGGGGACATAGAACTTAAATGGCCAATTGTAGCGTTCACAATACCATAAAAACATTTATAGAATGTTAACGACCTTAAAATATCACATCAAATGAGTAGAACTAAAACCCTTGATAGCCACAATCTGGCAGCCTCAAATCATTAAAACTAGGATCGGTCGACAAAACCCATCAGAATCCTACATATAACATAGGAAAAACAGAAGATATTAAGATAGGGCCCTATCCTGCACTTTCGTTACAAAGATACGTTAAAAATCTTAAACAGAGTTATTAATTTTAGGCATCAAAAGCAAAGAAAAAGAAGCGAAGCATGGAGCAAGGAAAGGCACAGAAAAAATGAATTTACCTGACAGAGCAGTAGCGGCGGGCAAGACTGTGCAATATTAAGAGCACATTCACAAAATGTTCAAATGTTTGTATAGTCTATGGGACTTAACTACGAGGTCATCAGTCCCTAGCACATTCACACTCCTGGTCAACATGCCGATGTTTAGAAAACTACGTCAACGCTACCGTCAGGTCGGCTTGATGTTGTATCATACAGTGGGCTCATTATGAAGTTAATACGGTGGAGGCCCGGTGGTGGCGCTCATATACAATACGTCAAACAGCTTCATTTGTAAATAGTAGGGAAACTGCTAAAATCATACGACAACAAGAGCTGATATAGATCATTGATGCCGTATTTGCATCAGGATAAATTAACAGTTCTTCTATCCAGTTAATTTGTTTTAATTAATAAAAGCTTTATACATAGTAACGAAGAGCTTTCTTCACGTTCAATTCAATAAAAAATCTCAGAAAATTAAAAAGTGTCCTCTCTTATATGCCACAGAATTAAAACAGACAATAAACTTCTAAGCTCTCATCGGCCTTTTGAAGCTATAGCCCAACAGACAGACCACTAGCAGAAATATGCAGATTAAAGGCGACTACCACACAGATGGGAATTACGTTATGTGTCACATAATAGAATTCAAACTATAAGCAGTCATGTGGAAGCGTCAGAATTAAATGAACAATTTTAGGGTAAAAATACCACTAGTTACTGCTAATCAGCTGATCATTAAGTAACCGTTCATTAGATTTGCAGGTATATTTAACAACATGAAGAGCTTCCAACAAATCGTTTTTTTTTATTTTTTTTGTTTTTTATTTATTTATTTATTTATTTTTTATTTTTTTTTTTTTTTACCTTTTCGGTCACGAATAGAATGTTGCTTCATTTGTCCTTTTCTTGCTGATATACAAGACCCGATGAGAAATTCTGTGCACTCACCAAGAACAGTACCGCGATGTCGTTACTACTATGTTCACTTACACGGCTAGAAGGCCGACAATAACACAACTTCCTCAGTTTCATAGAATATATGCAGACAGAAAATTAAAGCAATCAGCAAACATGAAAAAAGCTCTTGGGCAATATGATTAACATCATCTTTGATAAGCAAGGCTAAACATCGATGATAAAATGTTAGTGCAAAATGTCATGTAACACCACATAAGAACCGCGAGACGAAATTCATGCTTGAACTCAATATGTCGCACGGGATATAGCTCTTAACATTGTCCGAATAGAAATCAGCATTAATTGTACAAGAATAAAACCATACTATTTTGTGATCAAAAAAAGAAAGAAAAAGTTGTGTAGGGGTCAGCTCAGCTGCCTAGCAAGCCCGAGACCCTGGTTCGAATCCCTGATGGATACACATTTCCAACATCATTTGCAGTTAATGTCATTTATTCCGTGAATATGAACAGTTAATAACTGCAGGATAAAAGGTAGTGTATGAATTACTAAACTTTCCCTATTACTTTAATGATGTTCAAAATTTTTCTGCAGTTTGTCTACTGTTCTAGAGGTGTGTCTACTTGGGCATTTCTCTCATCCCTCACCCAATCAGCGTTTTATATCTTTCCTGCTGTCGTAATCATAAATTATTTTACTGCCCCCATAAAATATAAAATAATAAAGACATTCTCAAGCCCTACCTTTACTGCATAGCTTCCTAATCTCATTTCCTCAGCACTGTCTTATTTAATTTACACTTCATTAACCTTGATTGGTTTTGTTAGCGTTCATCTTATAGACTGCTTTCAGTCCGTTGTACGGATTTAATGACACTGTGGATAGTGTGTAAGCCTGTCATACTACGTCACAATCACTGCTTCCCTTTCATCAAATGTTCAAAATGTTTGTATAGTCTATGGGACTTAACTACGGGGTCATCAGTCCCTAAGCTTACAAACTACTTATGAACTACTTACGGACTAGGACGGCACAAATATCCCTGCCCGAGAAGGGATTCGAACCTCCGACCGTAGTGGCCGTGCAGACCGTGACTGGAGCGCCTTAGTCCCCTCGGCCACCGCGGCCGGCTCCCTTTCATCCCCATCGACTCTCACCACTGCGGTTTGGAGTTCTGTACAGTTTGTATATAACTGTTCTTTCCACATATTTTACCTCTGTTACCTTCAGAATTTTAAAAAGTGGATTTATTTCAACATTGTTAAAAATTTTCTTCAACTTTAAAACAGCTATTGACACAGGTTTTCTTTCCTTAATCTGTCCTTAAGTCGTAGTCTTGCATCACATGTTTTTAATTTCTTACCTACATCAAAACTTAGCCGTGGTGGAGTAGCCGATCGGTCTAAAGCGCCTCGCTGCGGAGCGCGCGGTTGATCGCCGTAGAGGTTCGAGTCCTCCCTAGGGCATGGGTGTGTGTGTTTGTCCTTAGGTTAGTTTCCCTAGGTTTAAGTAGTTTGTAAGCTTCGGACTTATGACCACGCAGTTTGGTCCGATAGATTAACAGACATTTGATTTTAAACCCAAAATTCAAAACTTAATTTTTCCTACATCGAAACTTAATTTCTCCGTGCAGTGGCACTGCACAAATTTAATATAGTTACAAGCGGGAAAAACGTAACATATTTCGAAGAATGGAGACCTTGCAACACTAGAGATACAAATTTAACATTCACAGGCTCTGTTCATCAGTACGTTCTGCAGAAATGATCAGCGTATGACCAAATTATGGGACATAACTACTCTGGTCATCGGTCAATAGGATTACAAACTACTTAAACTATTTTATGCTAAGGACGACAAATACACCCATGCTCGAAGGAGGACTCGAAACTCAGACGGCGAGCAGCGGCGCGCTCCGCAGCTAGCCGCCTTGTAATTCTCGGCCACTCCACCGCGGCAATTTGAACCTAGTCGAACCGCGGGTTCGAGGTCAACATCCGTTATGTTGCGCAGCAATACATGCCGGTAAAAGGTGCCTGCAGCTGTCGTTGCCGCTATAAACTGAAGTTGATGGATCAGACTGCCGAGCAGGAGAGTAGCCGCGGTGGAGTGGCCGAGCGGTCTAAAGCGTCTCGCTGCGGAGCGCGCGGTTGCTCGCCGTGGAAGTTGGAGTCCTCCCTGGGGCATGTCTGTGTGTGTGTGTGTGTGTGTGTGTGTGTGTGTGTGTGTGTGTGTGTGTGTGTGTGTTTGTCCTTAGGTTAGCTTATCTAGGTTTAAGTAGTTTGTAAGCTACGGACTGATGACCACGCAGTTTGGTCCGATAGATTTACAAACATTTGAGCAGGAGTGTAGGATTTCTCCCAAAGGTATGCACGTACAGTACTATAACATCATTGAGTTTCATGGAGGGCGAGTGGAGAGGTTGTGATGCATCAGTGCGAAAGATGTAGGAATGCATTGTCTCGCGGCGATAACTTTGAATGAAAAGTTCTCGGGTTTCCGTCCGCGTCAGACGATTAAAACTCCACGAGCTTCCGGCCAAGCACTCCTTGGCCATTGTCAAGTGGTATTGACTGCCTAGTGGCTACAAGTACGGGCTTGTAAACACTAGCTGCCGGTTGTGACGTCACTGGTGCTCCGTGACATCGCCATATACGGACAAGCTTTGAGTCGCGATCACTGGATTCCACGCCACGCTGAGCTGCAGGCCGCCGTCTCTGTTAAGGTTGCTATGTCTTCATTTCGATGGATTCTTTAATAATATTGTCCCAGAAGCCGTTCGTGCGAGCCATGACGGCAGTTTCATCGAATTTGATGCCATGACCGTCTACTAAAGCATGCTCAGCTAAAGCAGATTTGTCTGGGTACCGTAAACGATAAAACCTTTCATGTTCCTTCCTTCGTACTGTTTGTCTGACATAAGGCTGGCCACACTCGCAAGGTATCTTGTAGATCCCAGGTGTTCTGAGACCTACTGCGTCATTAACTGGTCTCAGTAATTGTCGGATTTCCGTCGGGGGCCTGAAGACATTTGACTGATTTTTCGTTCTGTGGTTCTGTGTCAGGCAAAATAAGCCGCCTGTTAAAGAGACACAAGATCAAATCAGTCTTCAGGCCCCCGACGAAAATCCGACAATTACTCAGAACCAGTTAAAGAGGCAGTAAAACACCTGGGGTCTACAAGATACCTTGCGAGTGTGGCCAGTCTTATATCGGACAAACAGTACGAACTGTTGAACAACGAAGGAAGGAACATGAAAGGTTTTATCGTTTACGGTACCCAGACAAATCTATTTTAGCTGAGCATGTTTCAGTAAACGGTTATCGCATCAAACTCGATGAAACTGCCGTCATGGCTCGCACGAACGGCTTCTGGGACAGTATTGTTAAAGAAGCCATCGAAATTAAAACATCTGATAACAACCTTAACAGAGACGGCGGCCTGCAGCTTAGCGCGGCGTTGGATCCAGCGATCGCGACTCAAAGCATGCATATGGCTATGTCACGGAGCACCAGTGACGTCACAGCCGGCAGCTCGTGTATATAAGCCCGTACTTGCAGCCACTAGGCAGTCAGTACCACTTGACAATGGCCAAGGAGTGGTTGGCCGAAAGCTCGTGGAGGTTTAACCACCTGACGCAGACGGAAACCCAAGAACGTTTCATTCAGTGCGAAAAATCGTTGCTTGAGTGGTTCCAAGTGTTTCAGAAGATTGGCTCACGAAAGGCCATAGAACACGACCAGATGGGTGAGGTCGAACCACCCAGGCAAATACTCGACAAGATCGACACCTCACTCGAAAGCCATTGCAGGTGATACCTGCGTCCCTCTCGGCTCTGGAGTCAGTGGAATACATCATACATATCAGGGTGACACTCTGTCGGCGTTCTACGATCATTCTAATTCGTAAAAAGTGTCTTCTTGGTGTCGAATGATTTACCATGATCCACATGATCACTAGACGTCACCATTCGAAAGTAGCTGGGATATAGTGAAATGCCGAGTGCAGCACTGTCACCCAATGCCAACGCCACAAAATGATTATCTTTAGAAAAAGATGAATGTATTTAGATTAAGGTTACCTGACATAGTCGGGTTTGGAGGCGATCTGATCGTTTTAAAGCTTTCAAAATAAAAAGCCAAGATCGCACATTAATAATTTATTAATTGACGTCTGGTTTCGGTGCACTGTGTCACCATCATCTGGTCTCATATATAAGACATGGAAGAAATAACGTAAAAACCTAAAAAATAACATACATTTTGGATTAAGAGGCACTTATTCTACCTTGTTAAAAAATTGGGTATAAAATTGCACTTAGTCACTATATAAAATTACATAAGTTAAAAACATGACAGCTTACAAAATACTGACAACTCTGAAGATTCTAGTTTACATTTTGGCGCAAGGTAGCAGTACTATAGCTGGATAGTGTTGTAAGCTGGTTTCACAGAAGTCAGTCATTGCTTGTCTTTTATATTTTTGACAGATGACCAGCTTATAATATATATGAGACCAGATGATAGTGACACAGTGTACCGAAACCGGTCGTCATTTAATAACTTATTAATGTGCGATCTTGGCTTTTTATTTTGAAAACTGTAGAATGTATTTAGAATGAAAATTTCACTCTGTAGCGGAGCGTGCGCTGATATGAAACTTCCTGGCAGATAAAAATTCGTATGCCGGATCCGGGATTCGAAACTGGGACTTTGCCTTTCGCGGGGAAGCGCTCTACCCTCTGAGCTATCCCGGCACGCTACACGGTACGTACTTACAATTCTACTCCTGCCAGTACCTCTGACTCCTGCTTTTGCAAACTTCACTGAATTTCTCCCGCGAACCTTGCAGGACTAGCATTCCTGGAAGAAAGAATACGGGGGAGACATGGCTTAGCCACAACCAAAGGACTTTTTAACAATCTAACTTTCACTCTGCAGCGGCAGATTAAAATTGTGTGCCAGGATCGGGATTCGAATCTGGGACCTTTGCTTTTTGCGCTCTACAACGGAGCTATCCCTTTTGTGTCTCGTTTCCGCCGGTTGTCCTGGGTGTAGAAAGAGACCGACACAGGAGGTAGGATGCACGCGTGTGAAGGTACGGAGGTGACCAGCCAGTGGGACAGCAGAAACTACAAACACTAGAGTAAATTAGAACAAGATATATATTTCATAGAGATGGTGCAATACTTAACTTGGAGAGCAGCAAGCCGGCCGCGGTGGCCGAGGTGACTGAGGCGCTCCAGTCATGGTCAGCACGGCCACTACGGTCGGGGGTTCGAATCCCCCCTCGGGCATGGATATTTGTGCCGTCCTAGTTCGTAAGTAGTTCATAAGTAGTTTGTAAGTTTAGGGACTGATGACCCCGTAGTTAAGTCGCTTAAGCTTAACAAACATTTGAACAATATTTGGAGAGCAGCAGACTAGTAGAATGTTGATACATAGTTTAGACGGAGTCCTGCCTACTAATGATTCCTAGTGCCAACCCGATAGCCAAGTCTTACCTGGTGCCTTTCTGATTCCCAAGTGGTCGATGCAGTTCAGTGGTGGCCACGAGCGGGATTGCAGCATAGGGCGCTCGCGGCCGACGTCGCAAGAATGCCGCGCCGTGCGAGCATGGCGGCGCGCGGCGAAAGTACGTGGCGCGCACTTCATACTTGTGCGACACCACAATCACGGAAAACTTGACGGTCCGTCCTCACAACTTTAGTTCTCCCAGTAACTCGCCTCCTACTTTCCATGTTCGAATTCGGCACACAATTTTAATCTATCAGGAAGTTTCATAACAGCGCATATTCCGCTGCAGGGTGAAATCTTCATTCTGGTAAAATCCCTTAGGGTGTACTTAAGCCATGTCTAGACCATATCCTTTCTTCCAGGAGTCTGGCAGAAGTAAAATTGTGAGGACGGACCGAGAATCGTGCCGGGAAAGCACACTCGAAAGATCGTTTGCCCGCGAAAGGCAACGGTCCCACACTCGAATTCAGGTTTCGGTACACAAATTTAATCTGCCATGAAGCTTCTGATGAATTTATGACGGACGGCTCTACTACAGGACGCTATTCACGTCTTATAGGCGTCGCTGCCATCACGCATGGAACACGTTGACAGGGCTTATAGTGGTCCCTGTGCCTACAAGGCAACAGAACAAAGCCGAACCGCCGTGATTCAGATATTAACTAAAATGAAAGTGTTCTGTGAATATGAACATCCCATCTCAAGTTTTTAAAGGTGTCACGTGTACGGAGAGGAGCTTTTTTTTATGGTACAAGAAGTGCGTCACTGATGAAGAACAGTTTCATTGTTCCCACGTGATGTAACTTACCACAAAAATATACAGATAATTGTATGTAACATGAAACACCTTGCAGCTGAAGAAATAACAATAAGTTATAAGTATAGTAATAATGTACAAGGTGAGCCTGATAAGTTCTGTGAATTGTTTCAGGAAATATAAAAAAACAAAGTTACAAATGAAAAATACAAAAATAAATTTGAAAAATCTTCACAGGTTTCCAAGTAATCGCCATTGACAACACTTCTGAAATAGATTGTACAAATGTTTGTCAGCAAACGCTTCTTGTGGAATCGCTGGTTCAAATTGTTCAAATGTTTGTGTAGCTTATGGGACTTAACTACGGGGTCATCAGTCCCTAAATTTACAAACTAATTATGAACTAGCTAACACTAAGGACGGCACAAATATCCATGCCTGAGGGGGGATTCGAACCCCCGACCTAGTGGCCGTGCAGACCGTGACTGACGCGCCGCAGTCCCCTCAGCCACCGCGGCCGGCGGAATCGCTGGAAGCACCGAGATCACTCGTCGTTGGACCTCCGCGAAAGTAGCGAAGCGTAAGCCTCATAGGGCTAATTTAAGGCGGTGAAACAGAAATAATGCTTTGGTGAGGCGAGAGTCAACAGCCGTAATATATTTCATAAAATTCGTTTTTAAAAACCATCAGATGTTTATTCAAAACCTTATACATCTACCAGTTTCGGTCATAGGCCATCTTCATGGATAAAAAGATGTTAAAACAATGGTAAAATGCATCAAACAAAATACATCCAACTGAGATAAACAGGAGTCAGTATAACTAAAAGTGTGAAAAATACAGTGGTCATCTTAGATACAACCTATCAGTCAAACATAACATGAAAGGTAAGAATAAGTCTGCGGTCGCCAAATCTGGAGAACAAGGAGGTTGTGGAAGCACATTGCGTATCGCGAGAAAATTGAGCACGCGGATCGCAGTGCGCGGACTGACATGTTGTGACTTGTCTGGAAACAATTTTAGCTTTTGAGGTTTCGTCTATTGAAGCAGTCAGACGCTGCACCCTTTCAATGCGGAGCACTTAGCGGTATGAGAATTCCGAGAACCAGGAGCGTAGCGGCCCGCCTCTTCCTCACTCCATCACAGGGCCCACTGCAACGTCTCACCTATCTCACATAGCTAAAATTACTCACACTTCCTTTCTATGATTACTTTTGCGACCTATTGCTTGTAACGTCACATTATCTTAATCTGGAATAATGTAAGTAGTGTGTGTTTAGGTAGGGGCTGTAAAAAGAATGTAAATGTTTGTAAATCTATCGGGCCAAACTGCGTGGTCATCAGTCCGTAGCTTACAAACTACTTAAACCTAGGTAAACTAACCTAAGGACAGCACACACACCCATGCCCAAGGTAGGACTCGAGCCCCCGACGGCGAGCAACCGCGCGCTCCGCAGCGAGGCGCCTTAGACCGCTCGGCTGCTCCACCGCGGCTAGGTAGGGACTAAAATTATTTCCATATCATCTTCTCTTTCTAGCCGCATAGACTATCACATTATCCTCACTATTATATTTTCACTCATTTAATTGACTCTTTGCATTAAAAGACGAAAACTTGTTACAGCAAGCAGAAAGAGCAGTTGTCGGAGAAAGGCAAAGGTCTCAGGTTCCAGTTCACATCGAACACACCATTTTAACATCAAAGAGATTTTCAAGTTGTAACAAATTTAGGCGTGGAATAATTTGCAGCTCTGTCAATAGTCTGTTAAGCAGTGATGAAAACTTGTTCCGTTGAAGATTGATTAAATATAAGCATTTATTTGAATTGATAGGGATATCCCATTTTTGTACATTATATTCATGACACGACATTCAGGGGAAACCTGACTTAAACAGAATGTGACTCACCGATTCAGGCAAGTCAGAACAGATACTAACGCGTATTTTGCTGTTTTTATGTTTTATTAATTTTTTATTATTTTATTTTATTTTTTTGTTTTGTTTTGTTATTTATTGTTGTTGCAACATTGAACCCACTTCAGAAGACTATATCTTAAAATAGTGGTTTCCAAGCTGGTAGGTAATTACAGCATGAGAGGAAGAACTAAAGTATAAGTCTTGTACCAATAAAATGGTTCCATTGCTGGCCATTACGAAACTAATTCTTTTTAAAAGATCGCTGCTGTTATCGCTATTTCATAACACTTTAAGAGCCATTTAAACTTCAGAAACCAATATTTACATTTACTTTTTAATAATTAGTACTTACACATGAGGGTGGTGGAGAGAAGAGGTTGTGAAAAGAATGTGTTATCAACGTGAACTGACTGAATATAGTGCTGCAGAATAAGTGTGTTAGTGACACCTCCCATTCCCAAAATATAAATAAATTGAAACTGATATAGTTAATCACGGGATTAGTATAAAAACAGCTTTTTCATTTTAATATGTTTAACTCAAGCCAACATAAATTTTAAAGTATAACTACATCTGAGCAACTGTAGGTGTACAATGGATAACATTACTGTGCACTGCAATATAGATCCGATTACCCAATGGAGTACTGTGTTATAAAATCCTAATTTTTTGTTAGTTGTGCCATTTCAGAAAATTAATAAAGAGAAATATGTAGAATGTAAATTGAACGAATAGTACCAGGAGAACTTCAATTGCGAGAATGAACCAACAGAGGACTGAATCAGATGCCACAGGAAAAATATAGCTTATTGTTTCAATTCAAGTTACTTTAAATGTGTTTATTTCCGTCAACAGTTGCTATAAAATTGTTTCATAACATGTTTCGATCACTTGGATCATCTTCAGATCTTATAGTTGCGTCCGCAACTCGTCTGGCTGAGTACCAATTAGTACTCAGCCAGACGAGTTGCGGACGCAACTATAAGATCTGAAGATGATCCAAGTGATCGAAACATGTTATGAAACAATTTTATAGCAACTGTTGACGGAAATAAACACATTTAAAATAACGTAGTGCAGTTGCGGACTCTCTATAATCGACCATGTCGACTATAATGAAAATTCAAGTTACATTTCACACAAATCATATTTCCAATTAACTTATTAAAGGAACTGAACTGCAATCTAGAAATTGAAATTCTCCCACACTGCTTAATCTCGAGGATGATGACGAATGACTAAGAAAGCATCTATGTTTACATAGTTATATTTACCTTACTCCATGTCACATCTCACATATACTGCTTTGTAATAAAACTCTTCAGTCTGATGTAAATTTACACAGAATTTAGGTTCCAAACATTTCCACCAGATTAAACGCAGACTAACATCTGCACAACACTAACTCCAGCATAAGATTCACGGGCGAATGCTACTGACTGATTGAAACAATAATATACTCTGAGGTATCCACAGATAGATGACAAAGAGGTTAACAAGAAACATAGTATACATGAAATGCTGGTGGAATCGAAATCAAACTATCTAATAAATTGGTGTAAGTCAAAGAGGCTAACAGTAAACATAATATACATAACATGAAAGTGAACTTAAATTGAGATCTACATCTACATTCATACTCCGCAATTCACCGTAAGGTGCGTGGCGGAGGGTACACTGTACCACTACTAGGCATTTCCTTTCCTATTCCACTCCCAAATTGAACGAGGAAAAAAAGAATGCCTATATGCCTCCGTACGAGCCCTAATTTCTCTTATATTGTCTTTGTGATCTTTACGCGAAATGTAAGTAGGCGGCAGCAAGATCGTACTACACTCAGATTCAAATTTCGGCCCTCTAAATTTACTTAACAGAAATTCACAAAAAGAAGTCGTCTTTCTTCCAGCAATCCCCAATTGTGTTGCCGGAGCATTTCCGTGACACTCGCGCATTGGTCGAACCTACCGGTAACAAATCTAGCTGCTCGACTCTAAACCGCCTCTATGTCTTCCTTTAAACTGATCTGCTGCGGGTCCCAAACACTTGAGCAATATTCAAGATGTGGTCGTACAAGCGTTTTATACGCGGTCTCCTTTACAGGTGAAGTACATCTTCCCAAAATTCTCCCAATAAACCGAAGTCGGCTGTCCGCCTTACTCACAACTGTCCTTACATGCTCGTTCCATTTCATATCGCTCTGCAGTGTTGCGCCTAGATATTTGAACGACGCGACAGCATCAAGAAGCTGCGAGGGTGAAGGTCGGGGTGAGAGTTTAAAATAGGGAAAGATTAATTTTTAAAACTCACAACCACCAACTGCGAACCAAATTCCTAAACATGTAAAAACACTGGAACTGTGATTGCGACTGTTTGATTCGTTTTCTAGGGGATGATATCACACGTTCGCAGCTTTCCTTCCCTGCATATGATTAACAAAACAAATTCATTATAAAATCAAGTTCATGAGAGAAAAGGGTGTACTAACTACTATTTTTGAAAAACACGTGAAAGTTCACTTTATGTTGTTTATTTCACAATGTCTGAACCCTGTGGCTGATACGTCTGTACGTCGACCCATTTACCAAATAAAGTTATAGCTCGTGAGCCCCCAGACAAAATGAATATTTGTCGCGAATTGTTTTCACACCACGTGGCTGTCTCAAACACCGTTTATGTTCATGCCTATGCGACGACACGTGTTACATTAACAAATCACAGTCACTTTAATTCAATACGATGCACACCTTGTTCCACCAGCTAAATATTCACCAACACACAGTAGCACTCGATTCAACTTGGTGCAGTCTACGATGAGCAACCACACGTGGCGATTGCCACACACAAATCTATAACCTCCACCTCCAGGTCCACATGCCGACTGATTGCAGAGCGACGCCGCCCGGCCAGCTCACCACGTGCTCTGGAGCCCTCACTTCCTGCCCTCGCGCGCGCGCGCGCGCCGAAAGCTCAACTGCTGGGGTTTTTTCCCCTACGTCATCAACTTCCCCATGTGAGCTGTTCTAACCGATTTGGCAACGTACAGCGCTCAGCCAATACATTTCTAAAACTTTACTTAAAATCAAAATAATTACACTACACATTAAATAAATTGTCTTCTTAGGTTTTTATATTAGTATAAACATCCTTTGTACTGTTTATCATAATCGTGCAATTTCTTATACCACAGATAAGTGATTTATCTGATTACTTCAAGATAAAATACAAAATATTAATTGGAAATAAAATGAGAAATAGTTAATATATTATTTTTATAAACAAACATTGCCATGCTAGTTTTGTAACTGTCTTGTCTCCGTTGGTAATTTATTACTTTTCATTGTCAATTAAACATATTACGTTAGATGTGACTATATCAGCTAATGTATTGTTTATTTATCAACAGGCTATTTTGTAATGAGGGCCTTAAAGGTTCCTAACCGCATCGTATTACTTCAAATGCCAGTAGTATTACAATATTTGTGCATTGCACTGTGCCTGGCACTCGCCATTGTCCCTCTCTCCCTTCACCGGAAACGAACTGGAAAATCCTAAGTTGGAACAAGCCACCAACGTCGGACTGCTCGCTGGCCTCCCGTCAGCTACAAGCAAACAGCAAATCTCAACGTGGAGAATTTCTACCTATGGCCTAACTATAAATGTTGTCACCCAACTGTGCACATACATTGCTACCATAATTAAAAAGATTAAAATTGTGTAACATTTAGTGCATTGGCATGGTCAATGTTTGCAGTGAACTTCATACTGTTTAATTATCAAATGCTATTGATTACCGGCACTTCTATTAGGCGGTAATCTCACAAAGCTCACTACTAATGCTTTATTCGAACATTATGGGATTGTTTTTTCTACTCATGCGCATCACCTTACATTTTTCTACATTGAGAGCTAGCTGCCAGTCTTCGCACCAACTAGAAATTTTGTCTAACTCATCCTGTATGCTATTACAGTCAGTTACAGACGACACCATCCCATACACCACAGCATCGTCAGCAAACAGCCGCTAATTACAACTTACTCTGTCCATCAGATCATTTATATAGATAGAAAATAATAGCGGTCCTATCACACTCCCATGGGGCGCGCCTGACGATACACTCGTCTCTGATGAACACTCGCCGTCGAGAACAACGTACTGCGTTCTATTACTTAGGAAGTCTTCCAGCCAGTCACAAATCTGTGAACCTATTCCATAAGCTCGTATCTTCGTTAGCAGTCTGCGGTGTGGCAACGCGTCGAACGCCTTTTTGAAGTCGAGAAAAACACAATCCGCCTGTTGCCCTTCGTCCATGGCTCGCAAGATGTCATATGAGAAAAGGGCAAGCTGAGTTTCACATGAACGATGTTTCCTAAACCCGTGCTGATTCATGGAAAGAAGCTTTTCCGTTTCAAGGAAATTTACTATAATCTAACTGAGAATATGCTCCAAAATTCTACATGAAACTGATGTCAACGATATTGGCCTGTAATTGTATGGGTCAGTTCTCTTTCCTTTCTTATAAACGGGAGTCACCTGCGCTTTTTTCCAATCACTAGGAACTTTGCGCTGAATTAAAGATTCGCGATAAATGCAAGCTAAGGAGAGGGCCAACGCCACAGAATAGTCTTTGTAAAACCGAACTGGTATTCTATCCGGTCCAGCAGACTTTTTCGTATTTAGCTCTCTCAGCTGCTTCTCTACACCGGAAATTGCTATTGCTATGTCCCCCATTTCAGAATTAGTACGTTGATCAAATGATGGTTCATCTGTGCGGTCTTTCTGCGTGAAAGATTTCTTAAAGGTTAAATTCCGAACTTCAGCTTTCCGTTTGCTTTCTTCTATTACTGCCCCGGAATGATCTACGAGTGACTGGACAGTGGGCTTTGACCCGCTTATCGGTTTTACATAGGACCAGAATTTTTTCGGGTTTTCGGAAAGATCTTTTGCTAAGGTATGGCTGTGATAATTATTGTATGCTTTGCGCATCGATCTTTTTATAGACGCACGAATCTCTACTAACTTTTGCCTGTCATTATTTGCGTGTTCTTTTTTGAATCGAGAGTGCAACAGCCTTTGCTTTCTCAGCAGCTTTCTAACATTATTATTATACCACGGTGGATCTTTTCCATCCTTAATTGTCTTTACTAGCACATATTTCTCTAACCCTTTATGAACAATGCACTTAAATTTAGTCCACAATTCCTCTACATCCATAGTCCCGGAATTAAACGATGCCTATTCATTTTCTAAGTGCGATCGTAACATTTGCTTATCGGCTCTTCCCAACAAAAACACGCTCCAAGCCTTCTTGATTGGTTTATGAACTTTGGTCACCATCGACGCTATGACGATATCATGATCACCAATTCCTGTCTCTACATAGACATCGTTAATAAGGTCAGGCCTGTTTGTGGCTATTAGGTCTAGAATATTTCCATTGCGCGTTGGTTGCCGGTTTAACTGCTCAAGACAGTTTTCGGAGGATGCGTCCAAAAGTAGCTCGCAAGACTGCTTGTCTGTACCGCCTGAAATGTAACTAGCGAGGTCCCAATCTATACTCTTAAGGTTGAAGTCTCCTCCGACTAATATTACATGGTCCGGATACCTATGCACTACCTGGTGTAGACTTTCTTTGAATGATTCTAAAACTTCTACAGAAGCACTGGGGGGTCGTTAAAAACACCCAACTATTAACTTTACTTCTTTTAGACGTGTTATACGTGCCCAGATAACTTCACAGTTACTTTCAACATCGATATCAGTAGAAACAACATCTTTATCCACAGCGATGAATACTCCTCCTCCAGTTGTATCCGATCTATCTTTCCGATATACATTCCACGCTTTGCTAAATATTTCTGAACTTGCCACATAATGATTTAGCCAGCTTTCGGTGCCTAAAACTATCTGAGTGCAATAACTTCCACGCAGTGCGGCAAATTCGGGAACTTTGTTTCTAATACTCTGTAAGTTCGCGGCTAATATTTTGATGTTCGAATTTTTGTTCCGAACGTGGCCTGAATTCGTTGTTTGAATGCTGACAGGCGAGTGCTCATCAGAGTTAGTGCCTAGCCTAAAAAAAACCATGTGCACTCCACAAGAACTCTGCTACCCGAGTAGCCGCTTCTTTAGTGTAGTACACCCCTGATCTATCTAGGGGCACCCTACAATTCCCCACCCGATAACGCAGATCCAGAAATCTGCAGCCATGACTGTCACAGAAGCGAAGCCTCTGGTTCAGACCCTCCACTCGGCTCCAAACCAAAGGACGCCGATCAACCTTGGGAACAATACTACAAATCGACAGCTCTGCTTGCACCCCGCATGCAAAGGCAGCAGCACCAATTCCGCCAGCCGCTCGTAGGACCTGAGGATGTCCTCAGAACCCAAGCGACAGGCGTCATTGGTGCCGACGTGAGCCACGACTTGCAGTCGACTGCACCCCGCACCCTCGATAGCCGCCGGCAAGGCCGCCTCCACATCTCGGATGAGGCCCCCCGGCAGACACACCGAGTGCACTTTGGAATTCCTTCCGGATCTGGACGCTATCTGCCTAAAGGGCTCCATCACGCGCCTAACATTGGAGCTCCCAATAACTAATAATCCCATCCCCCCATACACCTGCTCGGACCCAACTGAAGGAGAGGCCACACTTTCACTCACAGGACGAACGGTCGCGAACGGACGTCCAGCCTCCACACTAGCCTTCCGCCTCGAGCGACGCGAACGCCGCGCCGTACAACCCGCCACTCCCCTTGCGGAGAAGGCGGCTCGGCGACGTCCGGTACACCTGAAGTTGCCTCGGTAGCAGGGAGAGAGAGCGAAGCGTGAGACACCTGAGGTGTCCCACTCAACGCACCAGACTCCCCACCATCGCTGCACCCCGAGACGGCAGCCTGAAGACGGCTGACCGTAGACAACAGCACGTTCAGCTGTTCGCGAATCAGCTGAGCTGTTCGCGAACTGCGGCCAACTCCTCCTGCGTCCGCACACAGCAGGGACGCATCCTATCCATCCTATCGATAAAATTAACTGCAGAAAGTAGAAAACAACTTTTAAGTAGCCTAGTACTCTAATAAAGGCGGCTGGCTGCTGACAGCTGTGGTCAGTGGTAACTACACTGTTAAATCAACAAAACTGAGTCCGGCAGTTTTCAAAATCAACAAGATATCTGTGGAATACACCGTTATCAAACGCGCGGGAATATAAGCTTAGCGCTGTTTACGATGTGGCACTGGTGGCAGCTGGCACTGGACTGATAACGAGCTTTAGTAACGGTCTCTGACTTATTTTGAAATACACCAGTCAAAGATGAAGACTTAAACACAACGGTATTTATCAAATACGATAGAATAAACTATTAAAACAGTAGTACAAACGAAATCTGCAAGTACACGGGAATAAACCTCTTAAAACAGATGTACTAACGAAAATGAACTAGACTAGCAAATTAAAAATCTGTTTGAATATGCTTAATGTATCAATCTCTTGGTCGTCCTCTGCGGTTTTTACCCCACACACTTCCTTCCAATGCTAAATTCACTATTCATTTATGTCTAAGAATGTGTCCTACCAATCGATCCCTTCATTTGGACAACGTATGCCAGAAATTACTTTTTTCCCCAATGCTGTTCAGTACCTCATTAGTTACGCGATCCACCCACCTAATCTTCAGCATTGTTCTGTAGCACTACATTTCTAAAGCCTCTGTCCTCTTTCTGTCCGCACTGTTTATCGTCCAAGTTTCACTCCCATAAAAGGCAACACTCCACACAAATGCCTTCAGAAAGAACTTCTAGAGGCTTAAATCAATATTCGATGTTAACAAATTTCTCTTTTTTTAGAACGCTTTTCCACCCATTGCCATTCGGCATTTTATATCATCTGCACTGCAACCATCATTTGTTATTTTACTGCCCAAGTAACAAAACTCATGTTCCTCCTTTATTGTTTCGTTACCTAATCTCATTCCTACAGCATCACCTGATTTTCTTAGACTGCATTCCATTACACTTGTTTTGCTCTTGTTAATGTTCATCTTATATGCACCATTCAGCACACTGTCCATTCCGTTCAACTGCTCTTCCAGGTCCTTTGCTGTCCCTGACAGAATTACTATGTCGTCGGCAAAACGCAATGTTTTTAATTCTTCACCCTGAACATTAATTCCTTCTCCAAATTTCTCCTTGCTTTAATTTATAGCTTGCTCAATGTACAAATTGAGAAAGTACTGGAGAATGGCTACAACCCTGTCTTACTCCCTTCCCAACGACTGCATCCCTTTGATGTCCTTCAACTCTGACAACCGGTATATTTTACTCCTGCGTGCTTCAAAACTTGAAAGAGTTTATTCCAATCAACATTGTCAAAAGCGTTCTCCAAATCTACAAAAGCTAGAAGTGTAGGTTTGCTTTTCCTTAATCTATCTTCTAGGATAAGCCGTGTTCCTACGTTTCTCCTGAACCCAAACTGATCTTACCCGAAGTTGGGTTCTACCAGCTTTTCCATCCTTCTGTAAATAATTCGTGTTAATATTTTGTAACCAGGTGTGAAATCTATATCTATAAATGTGAATGTCTGTTCGGTGTACGTTTATCTCGTCTGAACCACAAGACATAGAGAGCTAAAAATTTGTACAGTTACTAATGTCTATCCGGGGAAGGGTTAGGCACGGTTTTATGGCGATCGGATAGCTATTTACGTCTGTTCGGTGTAAGCTTCTGACGTCCGAATGACAAGACGCAGAGACTTAAATATTTGTACATTTACTAACGTATACGTGAGGAACGTTTTAGGCACGGTTTTATAGTGATCTGATATATATTTATTAATTTGAAGAATATAACGCGAAATGCGGAATAATTACTCTTTGAAAATTATATTTAATCTTTGAAAATGGTTTTATTGGTTGCATTGTTGCTTGAGGGTTGATAATGATAAAAGGGTGGAGTATATTTGGATTGAAAGTTATCGGTGTATATAAAATTCTACGTGTGTGTGTGTGTGTGTGTGTGTGTGTGTGTGTGTGTGTGTGTTAATATTTCGCTCTGCGGGGAAAACTACAGTATGCAAACCGTGTAATTGTTGTCCGAAGTCTCCCGTTGTACACCATAGCAGTTCCTTACCGATAGCTATAAGGTGGTGGAAGATATGGTGGTTGAAAGTCGTCAAATTACAAAAAAATTCAAACTGAAGGCCAGCGATGACGTTTGCGATTCTATAGCATGGAGGTTACATAGAGCGAAATGTGATGCCACAGACCATATCTTTGGTGTATGCGTGCTACAATGTCTTCAGCTCTTTCTCTGTAAGTATAAGCATAGGAATAAGGAAATATAAGAATGAATAAATAAATAAAGCAGTAAAAAAGAAATTTCTTTTAATACATCTCTTTAAAGAAATCTATTTTACGTTTCGCTTATTTGATCAAGTGATCGATCTGTGATATTATTACAAACATAATTGTCGAATTTCGTGATTAGATTCTTCGAAACGAGTGCATTTTTATGTGTGATTTGATCTACACTACTTACTTTCTTGATAAGAGTAAGTGCATAGACTTCTGCAACCTCATAGGAATAGTCTTCAGTTTGTTTCTAAAGAAGGTATTTCATTTCATCCTTCAAAACCAGTCTCATAGAACACTACTGAAAGATAGCTTATCTATCATAATCATCGGATTTAAGCTAGTAGGCATATAAATTGGGGAAGAAGGTAAGTAGGTAGGATGTACATCCTATTCCCGTACATATTTGGAAGTTGTGAAGAACTACCAGGTTGGCTAGTTTGAATTTGTGCGCTAATTTCTGATATTCCGTTGTGCGTGCGATATTCATGGACAGTAGGTATAGGACACCGGATGGAGTGGATCAGGAAGTGTCTGCCCAGCAAGAGACTGGCTGGTAGGCGGTGCGTGGCAGTGTGGAGTGTCGACTGGAGAGGCTGAGGGCTGGCCAGTGTTATCGGCAGGGCCGTCAGCGCTGAGTGGCCACACAATGTGGGCAGTTGACGCAGCACACCGAGTCACCCAAGGTGCCGCGGCGAATTAGCCGCGCGTACTGGAGCGCGCCGCCGTACGCCGTCGGGAGTTCGAATCCCCCGTCGGGCATGGATGTTTGTGTCGATTAGATTAGATTAGTTTTTCGTTCCGTAGATCCCTGTTGAGGGGATCCTCGTGGATGTGTAACATGTCAAGAAACGAAATTTACAAGCTGAATAATAGATAATACTAATAATATGAATACAGATACATACATTGTTTTTTTTATTTTTTTAGCTGATATTATAATACTAATACAGTATGAATACCGACACATGCATCATTTGGTACAATTTATAAATTCACTAATGCAGTAGAAGGCGATAGCCATAGAAAGTCTTTTAGGCTCCTCTTAAACTGATCTTTATTTGTAGCAAAATTTTTTATGCTTGTTACTAAATTATTGAAAATACGTGTTCCTGAGTAGCGAACCGCTTTTTGAACTAAAGTAAGTGCTTTTAAGTCCTCGTGTAGATCATTTTTATTCCTTATATTGTATGCATGGACTGAGCTGTTTGTTGAAAAAAGGGATATATTACTTATGACAAATTTCATTAAGGAATAAATATACTGAGAGGCAGTAGTTAATATACCCAGTTCTTTGAATAGGCTTCTACAGGACGTCCGTGAATTTACTCCACAAATAATACGTATTACACGATTTTGCTCTCTAATGACTTTTCACTGACTTGAAGAGTTACCCCAAAGTATTATACCATATGACATCATGGAATGAAAGTAAGCAAAGTATGCAAGCTTTCTTATTTTTATGTCTCCTACGTCTGATAAAACTCGTATTGAAAATACTGATTTGTTCAGTCGTTTCTGCAGTTCTGTGGTGTGCTCCTCCCAACTAAAAATGTACAAATGTTTGTATAGCTTATGGGACTTAACTACGGGGCCATCAGTCCCTAAACTTACAAACTACTTACGAACTAACTAAGACTAAGGCACAAATATCCATGCCCGAGGAGGGATTCGAACCCCCGACCGTAGTGGCCGTGCAGACCGTGACTGAAGCGCCTCAGTCCCCTTGGCCACCGCGGCCGGCTCCTAATTAAACTAACTAACGTAGTTTATAAGCAGTTTGTAAACTTAGGGACTGATGACCCTGTAGTTAAGTACCTTAAGCTTTACAAACATTTGAACATTTGTCATCCAAGGTAAGGAACGTGCAGTGAAGTGGTGTTCGTGCGCGCTGTGTGGAATGTCTCTACTTAGGCCGTGTTAACAGTGCCACCGACAAACTGTCGTCAGACACCGTCGCCCGAGTTTCACTGAAAGCATCGGTCGACGGCATGATCACACTGCATCCGATATAGTTGTCACTTGGTTGGCTTAAGGAGAAGGTTAGGTTAAGTTCGAATCTATTCTGTGTCTGAAGAATATTAGTTTTCAATTTCCTGGGGTGGAATGGAATCCACCGACATTTTTATGCTTGGAAATGAGTGCTACAGGGCGGCTTTTGTTATTACTAAAGACATCGAATGAGCAACATCTGTCTCGAAAGAAGGAAATGACGAGAATTGTGTACTGTCCTCAGTTATTGCTACTACCAGACAAGCTTTACGAATATGTGAGGTAGCGGTAAAAGAAGAAATTTCTATTACATACTCACACTGACAAGCAATATTACAGTTTTTCTGAATTTATTTGAAGTTGTGCAGATATAGTTAAGCTCCATGTAAGTTTATTTCTTATGACAAAGAGTTTCAAGAATTTATTCTCATCTTCTAATGCATTTGTTTACATAAGTACGGTACTTTTTCGATGTTCAATTTGTGACTTTCTGCCATTCTTGCGCTGCAGTTGTCTTTTTTCGGTTACTGAAGTTCAGAAAACCGGACAGAACAAATCTTGAGGTGTGTATTTTATCCCAATGTTCTTCTCTGCCTGCTTAATGGTATTGTGCCTCTTCATTACTCAGAATATCAAACATAATAATCATGACTTAGGCCTACGAAAGTAGTTAAGTCCCTTATATTAACAAACATTTGAACATACGTGACATTTGTGCGTTATATAATGGGTATCACTTAGCGGTGCATCTAACTTATGTCTGGTGAGCGAGTAAGATTTCGGCACCCGCATCATTTTGACCACATCAGAATAATTGATGAAAACATAACAGTTTGTCATTTAACTGCAAGGAAGATACGCAAACGTTTGACAATCACGCGCCTGGAAGCCCGAGAGAATTTTATCGACTGAAATCACTCAACAACAACAAATCTGTATACCAATCAGGTTTCTTTCAGACTATGCCGATACAATAGCTCCCTATACCAAGCTGCCATGTACAGCCGGTAGTTCAATAAAGATCTGTACGCACACAGGTTGGAAAGTCGCACTGGTCACTCCAATGTTCAAAAAAGAAAATAGCTGTGAACCGCAAAATTATGGGCCTATATAATCGACGTCGGTTGCAGCAGGATTTTGGAACCTACACATTCCTCTAACATTAGGAGTTACCTCGAAAACAGACCTATTGACCCACAGACAACACAGATTAAGAAAATATCGTTCATGTGATATCTACTCACATGAAGTGATAAGTACAAGGGATCACAAATCGATTCCATATTTCTTTCCCACATTCTAAATTCAGCTTTGGAACAATTAAAATTCGGTGTTTTCTGTATTAATACAGTGCACTAAACATCAAGATATGTTTTTAAGATTTTTCATCGAACTATATTGTCATGTATTTCATGCACAAATAGACTTCTCCACAGTACCAAAGACAAGACAGTTCAGTGCTGGAATAAAATAAATCACGCTCACACTCACAACCACGTGCAGACCGCAACACAACCTCTAAGACGGACAGATTAATGCCTCAGAAGTGAAAATGTTCAAATGTTTGTAGAGCTTTGGGACTTAACTACGGGTCATCAGTCCCTAAACTTACCAACTACTTATGAACTAGCTAAGACTAAAGACGTCACAAATATCCATGCCCGAGGGGGGATTCGAACCCCCAACCGTAGTGGCCGTGCAGAACGTGACTGGTGCGACGCAGACCGCTCGGTCACTGCGGTCGGCCTCAGAAGTGACTACACGCCGTACCAAGCGGCAAAATGTCGTACAAGAAGCATGTTGTTCATCAAGAAAAATACGACTTTATGGATTGATACACAAAATACGGTATGAATCAGCTTTTAATACGTTGTTGTCGAGGAACAACACTGGGAATGAAAGGGTTACATCGCGTGCTTATGGAATATCGACACAGATGTGTGATTAGATACGCGCTTTCCGGTCATAAAAGGCACAAAACGTTGAAATTGACAGGAAATCCATAAAAAACAGAAGTGGTATCAGGCGTTCTCCAGGCCTGTTACTGTTCCTTATCGATCTAAGAGACAATGTGAGCAGCTCTTCTCACTGCGGAGCGCGCCGTTGCTCGCCGTCGGAGGTTCGAGTCCTCCCTGTGGCATCGGTGTTGGCGTTAGTTCAACACGTTGACTGCCGTGTGGCCGCTCTTCTTGTGAGGAGCGACCGCAAAATCGGCCTGCGAGCGATCCACTGGTATGCGAGCCGTTCCTTGTCGTCCGACTGCATCCTAGCATCATCACTCCGCTTGACGTTTTAGCGGAAACGTTTGAGGAACGAATTGAAGAATCTACGCTTACACGGCAGAACCGTCGCGCTAAGAACACGTATACAGCTTGGTTTCATATTATGACGAAGAAGAATATTTAAAGATCGAACAAAGTGATCGTAAAGAGCGTTATTACCCGTTACTCACTGTAAGAACAAAAGAAATACTTTGTTTTGAAACTGCATTTCTCTAGTATTTATGTGCGACCCACGTTATTGCACATAAAATTCTTTCATTTCCTGTGGTATGTGAATCCAGACAAGTAATTACAACATGTGAGAGAAAAAAATATTAGTTACGACTTCTCTACCGACTGTGACATGACAACAATTCTTAAAATATCATATGACAAGGAAACATGTAGTTACTTACTTTTGATTCACTGACGTCAGGTGCAGAGTCTCATCACTCAAGCTGCCACATAATCGTCAAATATGTTATTTCATTATTGGAAAAAAAATCTCTGAAGTACGTAAGTTGAGCCAAACGTAGATATGACTTTTGCAGTCTCAGTATCAAATGATAGAAACTAATCTGGAAGAAATCCTTCGTAACATTCTTGAATATAGTGTTAATTATTTTATCAGTCGCGAATTACATCTACATATGTATTCTGCAAATCACATTTAAGTATCTGCGAGAGGGGATATCGAAACATGTTCATAATATTTCTCTAATTTTAATAGCGCGATGGAAAAGGGACACTTTTAAATTTCCGTTTTACCTCTGATCTCTCTTATTTTATTATGTGTATTTTGTATGTGGGTGCTAATAAAATATGCTCGCATTCGGAGGGAACAGTTAGTGAGAGAAATTTCGCAAATCTCGTAACGACGATTAATGCTTTTATTTATTTATTTTTTTTATGATTTCCAGCTCCACTCGTGTATCATTTCTGTGACACTCTCTCCCCTGTGTCGCGATAATATAAAACGATATGTCATTGTCTGAACATTTTCTTTGTCCTCCGTCAATCTTAACTACTCCAAAATAAAACGGACAAGTGTAGTGTAGGCAGTTACACTGTAAATATCTAAGCCAATCAAAGAAAATCGATAGGGGCGCTCACAACTCTATTTCCTGATACAGAAAAATGTACTGTTATGTATTCGCGTACGATCCGCTTGGAAACATTCACTGTTGTAGTGTCATCGTCGCATCGTTGCACATGGCGATCACGTATTTTCATCTTTTAAAATAAAGTTATCGGATCCGAATTAATATTAGCAATACAGATTCTTATGGCCATATTCTTATAAATCAGTTTTAATATCCTCGCGTATAAAAATGGAAAAGTAATACCAGTAGGGATTACTTTACAATATGAAATTCCATAAATTCTGAATCCTCCTAACGTTGCCACACTCGTAGTATATTTATTGTCTCTGCCAGAGTGACTGGAGTCAAACACTATTTGCATTTGAATATATTAATATTTTCATCCGTGTAGTTATTTACACCACGAATGCCACGTGAGAACATTTTTCATAACTTCAAAATTTCGACATTTTAGCATAGCAGAGCAGGAATGTCGGCTACATGGAAAATGAAGCCTCAGTTACTGACAGCGTCAAAGCTATTAAATTATCCATTTAGTTTTGAGCATTCTGCATACAATTCACTGTAAATACAGGTTATTACTTTTTTATATAATTTTTTTCTGCATACTGTTCCTGCGAAATTTATCCAAGCCCACACACGCATGCCAACGGTAAAGAAAGAGGGGTAGTAGCACATTATTACTCTCCCCCCCCCTCCCCGAAATTTTTCCCTCGCGAAATGCATTTTTAATATCATTTGTTCTTCATTATAACCGATAGGTTAAAGGCGTTTCAGTAGTAACCGTGTTGATAAGAAACAGAAAAGAAAGATTAACGAAAATATAGGAGGTTTAAAATATTCCTTATCGGAGTGCGTAGATAGTGAACAGTTGCATAACATTTTTGAATCTCTATTTCCTAAACTATATCCCAATGGTTGAAAATTGATCCGCCGTGAAGAGATATGAGCTAATTAGCTTCCTTTGTTTTCGGTCTCAGTTAAGATTAGCCATAAAAGAAAAAAAAATATTGCGCAACATGGCTACCGACGGCCAGTTCGGATCAGAAAAGAATAGACTAAAGGATTAAATCTTTATTCAAAGTATTGTATAGACTAATTAGGTGCTTTTCAAGTCAGGAGAAAAACGAGCGAATTATTTTAGCAGAATGGGCCACGTGGAGTCTAACAGAGATATAATTTTTCATCGGCCAAATTATAAGACCCAGATGGCGACTGCAAGAAAATTTTCAGTTTGTCGATATAATGTGTCTGTGTTTTAATTGAGAAAGGTATCCACAGGACTTATGACCGGCAAGTGAAGAAAGTGTTGTGGGGATCTTTGATTTGGTAACATATTCTACGAGTAACTAAAATCACTCCACTCCGTATTTTTGTGGCGCTGGCACAGCAACCGTAATTGATATTTTTGGTAAAAAAACAGTCTTGGTTGCATAAACTTGATGTTCTATTTATTTAAACATGACGCGTTTCGCCTCTTCTGGGCATCATCAGACGTTAAACCTTTTCTAAGCCCCAAATTTGCAACTGGATAGGGGATTTCTTGTCAGTTAGGACACAGGTCATAGTAATCGATGGTAAGGCATCGACTAAAACAAAGGTGATATCGGGCGTTCCACAGGGTAGTGTTATTGGTCCTCTGCTGTTCTTTATTTACATAAACGATTTAGGGGAAAATCTAAGTAGCTCTCTTAGGTTGTTTGCAGACGACGCCGTCATTTACCGTCTAGTAAAATCATCTGAAGATCAAATTCAACTGCAGAAGGGTCTGAATAAGATATCAGTATGGTGTAAAAATTGGCAATTGACTCTAAATAATGAGAAGCGTGAAGTCGTCCACATGAGTACGAAAAGAAAACCGTTAAACTTTGTTTACAAGGTAAATCAATCAAAAGTGAAGGCCGTAAACTCCACTAAATACCTAGGAATTACTATTACTTCAGACTTTAACTGGAAAGAACACGTAGATAATGTCGTGGGAAAGGCGAACCAGAGACTGCGTTTTATTGGCAGAACCCTTAAAACATGCAACAGAACTACAAAAGAAACTGCGTACACTACGCTTGTCCGTCCATTTTTGGAGTATTGCTGCCCAGTATGGGATCCTTATCAGGTGGGTTTACGGAAGACATCGAAAGAGTCCAAAGAAGAGCAGCTTGTTTCGTATTGTCACGATACAGGGGAGACAGCGCTACGGAAATGACAAAGGATCTGGGGTGGGAATCATTACAACAACGGTTCTTATCGCTGCGGAATGGGCTACTTACGAAACTCCAATCGCCAACATTCTCCTCGGAATGCGAAAGTATATTGTTGACTCACATAGGTAGAAATGATGATGAGAATAAATACGAGAAGTCAGAGCTCGAACGGAGAGATTCAGATGTTCTTTCTTCCCGCGCGCCGGCCGCGGTGGCCGAGGGGACTAAGGCGCTCCAGTCACGGTCTTCACGGCCACTACGGTCGGGGGTTCGAATCCCCCCTTGGGCATGGATATTTGTGTCGTTCTAGTTCGTAAGTAGTTCACAAGTAGTTTGCAAGTTTAGGAATTGATGACCCCGTAGTTAAGTCCCATGAGTTGTAAAAACATTTTTTAGAACATCCATTTTTAGCAAACGCGTATCATCATTCCCCGGTGTTCTAGTTTCCAATTTTCTTCCATACTGGTTCTTTCCAACGATTCTCTTACACTTCTGTTAGCTCTCCGTAATTTTTAAATTGTGATCTGGGACCTCGGAATCTAAATTTTGGAATCTCTGTCTCGACATAATGTATTTCACGTGGAACGTTCTCTTGTGCCTAAGTTTCAGCTAGTATACCTGCTCCTATTGTGGTGCAGAAAAATATGCACTTTCACCATAAGAAATTTATCGCAGAACTAGTCTTTATCATTTTGTATGTATGTTGGGCCTCCGTCATGAAAACATTTTAAAGGAATTCACCACCATTTACTTGAACTGAGTTAGTTCTCATACCGTGAGATCAACTTCTGGAAGTCTGCCGCCTGTGAATGAAACCAGCGAGTGAGAGTCGTCTGCTGCTCTTACTGTGAAACAATACGGAAAGTGCGATCTGCCATTCAGAACACGAGCCGTAGCATGATTACTTCAGGTTTTGTTCTGTTCTGTGACAATGCTCGTCTCCATTCGGCACGGCGCAGAACGGTTTTGCAGATGTGCTGTTGGCAACTGTTTCATCATACAATCCTGATCTGGAAACCTGCGCTTTCCACTTTTCCTTGCTCCTCAAGAAATTCCTGTCCTCCAGGCATCATTTTGTCAAGTAGAGAGCTCAAGACTACTGTAATACGGTAGTTCCAAGCTCAGGCGGAAGACTTGTACGATACTGAAATAAGAAATATTTATCCCACCATATGGCCAATGTCTCAGTGTCTGAAACATTGCTGTACGTATTGTCAATAATGTTTTGTATGTAACTATGATGTGATTCATTTACTAAAAAATATTTTTAAAAAATATGGAACGTTCTGGTTGCGCCTCGCAAGTGTAGGAATAGAAGGAATGGTTGTTGTAAGATGTGACCCAAGTACAGGAAGATAATTATGGAAATGATCTGGAGACAAGAGGCGTTGCCACCTAAATTACATTGTGGTCAGACAGAGACTACGACTTCTGCATTGCAAGGTGTAATCAGGAGGATATACCGGGTGATCAAAAAGTCAGTATAAATTTGAAAACTTAATAAATCACGGAATAATGTAGGTAAAGAGCTAAAAATTGACACACGTGCTTGGAATGACATGGGGTTTTATTAGAACGAAAAAAAAGTTAAAAAATGTCCGACAGATGGCGCTCGAGAGCATAATGTCAGTGACTGCGCATGAAAATCGTGTATAAAAGGAGCTATAATTAGAGAGAATCAGATGCACCAACAGTGGGAGCATTTTTTTTTATTTATTTATTATTTAACATGCCCCATTACATAGCAATATTACATGTTTGATGGTTTGATTCAGGCGGTTACATCAAATGTTCTTACAAACACAAGTACAGTATACAAGATGACATGGTTTACAAAGGAACAAACAATTTTATACATTAGGAAATCTTAATGAATTACAAGAATTGTAAAAGTTTTATACATTAGGAAATCTTATTGAATTGCAAAAATTGTAAAAGTCAGTAGTGTATTTATGTACTAAGTCATATTTACTGACGGGCCATCCTCCCCCTTTGGCAGCTATTTTTTTCCTGAGATGGTCCCTCTCTTTCAATAAATTGCAGCAGTCAAAAAGCACGTGGTCAATAGTTTGGACAGCACTGTTACATGTGCACGTTCCGTCTTCAATTATTTTGAACCGCTGATAGTAGGCTTTCAGTTTCCCATGACCTGTTAGCATAGCTGTAAAATTCGGAGATATTGGAAGTTTAATCATTAAACGTTGTCGGATCGCAGGAAAATACGGTTTAGTGCTTCCCCCGTTTTTTGTTCTGTGCCAGTCAATGTCCCATTTGTTCCTAAACTCTTCTCGAAGTTTCTTCTTTACGGCACTTGTAGGTATTTTGTTATAGCGTGTTGACTGTCGTGATCGAGCTGCTCTTTTAGCAAGGTTGTCAGCTAGTTCATTTCCCCATATCCCGTGATGTGCCTTAACCCATTCGAAATGCACCAGCCAGTTGTGTGTCTGTAACCTTCTGATATTACTTCTTATTTCTTCAATCAACAAGTTGTGGTTCTTCGGATTTCGCAAAGACTCCAAAGTAATTCTGCTGTCGGTGTGAATTACTGCAGTTGTATCAGTATTCGAGAGATTATTTATGAACTCAAGAGCATTGACAATGGCAAATTCTTCCGCTTGATTGTTTGAGCATTCATTAGACAGTTTTAGCTGTATCTGGTAAGTAAGCCTCTTATTAACAAATATTGCTATCCCTGAACCCACTCCGTCGTCTGATTTGCTTCCATCTGTGTATACTTCAACAGCGTAGCTTTTGCTGACGTCCTTCTCAATTATCCTTGTAAAGTCTGCTGGGTGTGCCCAGCTTCTGTACTCTAGGGCGATGTCGATTGTCTGTTTGGCGTCTTTGGTTTTGACCAGGTTATAATATTTAGCTATTTCCTGTATCTTAAGTGTTATAGGCATGAGACCTGAAAGAACACAAAGTGCTTCGCTGGATGTCGTTCTGTAAGCTTTAACCATTTTTAAATTGATTAACCGTTGGACTCTGTTAATTTTGGTACGGTTGTATTGTCGCTCTAGTGCGTCTATCCACATCGGTGAGCCGTATGATAATATAGGCAGTATTGCTCCTTTATAAATAGTTTGCAGTGCGGTAGCCCGCAGACCCCAGTTGAGTCTTGCTGATCTGGAAAGAGCGTTAATCAAGACCGTGCATTTATCTGTAATATGTTGAACGTGTTTGTTGAATGTAAACTTACTGTCGATTATAACGCCCAGATATTTTAGATGGTCTACTTGTTGAAGCACTTTGTTATTAAGGTATATTGTGGTTGTGAATGAGGCAAATTTCCTTTTCCTGGTAATAAGTATAGCTTTTGATTTCTGTTCATTGAATTGGAGTTTATTATTACTGCCCCAAGTCGATATTAATTGCATGTCTGTGTGGGAGCATGTTTATGCTTTTACTAAAGCTGTATTACCAGAATGGAGAATATGCTAGTTCAGCTTTAAAATCCTATCGCCACAGGAAGGGGATTCGAACGGGTAAAGGTCCGTTGACAAATGCAGCTGTGGCGAGAATGATTTCTAATTTCCAAGCCACGGCTTGTTTAGAAGATAGACCGTGTAGTTGCTGGCCGACCACAAGGCGTAATGCTGCTGAGACAGTTCAGGAAGAAATGGAGACTGTAGCGGGTTCATATATGCACGGGGAAGCCAGCGCTCGTGCAGTCGCATGTCGCACCGGCTTTCCATACACTACTGTTTGTTTGGCACTTAGGCGTACCCTCCGATGCTATCCTTACAAAATCCATCGGCATCATGAACTGTTACCTGGCGATTTAGTGAAGCGGAGGGCATTTACGGTGTGGGCGTTTCAAAAGATGGCGGAAGATGACGATTGGTTGAGTAACGTTTTGTGGACCTACGAAGCTCATTTCACGCTCCGAGGGTCTGTTACCGCGCACAACTGCAGAAGAATTTGGGCTACCGAAGATCCTATAACTGTCGTCGAAACTCCATTGCACGACGAGAAAGTCACGGTATGGGTTCGATTTACCATATCTACCGTTATCGGGCCTTTTTTCTTCGAGGAAATACGTGATTCTGGTTTTGTAACTGCTAACTTTATGGGTGAGAGGTACGCCGATATGTTACAGAACCGCATCATCCCCAGCCTGGCTGATAAACACTGCTGGAACGTAAGATTTTTATGCAGGATGGCGCTCCACCCCATATTGCTAGACGCGTGAAAGATCTCTTGCGCGCGTCGTATGATGATAATCGTGTGCTCAGCCGCCACTTTCGTCATGCTTGGTCTCCCAGGTCCCCGGACCTCAGTCCGTGCGATTATTGGCTTTCGGGTTACCTGAAGTCGCAAGTGTATCGTGATCGACCGACATCTCTAGGGATGCTGAAAGACAAAATCCGACGTCAATGCTTCACCATAACTTCGTAGATGCTTTACAGTGCTGTTCACAACATTATTCCTCGACTACAACTGTTGTTGAGGAATGATGCTGAAGATATTGAGCATTTCCTGTAAAGAACATTATCTTTGCTTTGTCTTAATTTCTTATGCTAATTATTGCTTTTCTGATCAGACATTCTTTTTTTCTAATTCTTTTTTTCTAATAAAACCCCATGTCATTCCAAGCATGTGTGTCAATTTTTACCTCTCTATCTACATTATTCAATGATTTCTTAAGTTTTCAATTTTATACTGGCTTTTTGATCACCCGGTATATAGACTCATATCACGATTTATAAAGTATGAAGAGTAGAATAAAACTTACGAGGGTGGCCAGAAAGAACCAGTGTAGAAGGAAAGAGAAGTCATGCGCTTGAAGTTTGCTAAGGATGGAGATACTGTTATAAGGAATTCACAGTATGCAGTTCAAGAGAAATATATCTGACAAAAGCTATCTCAAATTTTGGTAAAATAAATTTACAATAAGGAATTAACTGTGAAGAAATTATGGTAACAAAAGAAATAATTCAGATGATCTCTGAAGGAAGGGCCGCGTCGGATTAGCCGTGCGTACTGGGGCGCCGTGCTGCGGTGCGCGCGGCCGAACTCCGTCGGGGGTTCGATTCCCCCTCCCCCCTCCCCGGGCATGGGTGTTTGTTTAAATACTTTGTAAGCTACGGACTGAGTCCGATAGATTTACAGATATTTGAACCTTTTTTTATGAAGGAAGGAAGTACAAAAATGTTACGAAGGAAATGAATAGGAGGTGAAAGGAAGTCGAGTGGAAATTGATCCAAGAAAAATGTGAATATATGGAGGAACAAATAGTCGGTAGGACTTACTCTCTACACAGATAGTTCAAAGCAACAGTCGGAAAAATTAAACTCAAGGGTGCTAACATTAAGAATGCAATTTTAATTCCGCTGTTAAACGCAGAGGACAGTCGGATATGTGGGAAGGACAAATTGTAACAATAAAATTGAATATGAGGAGAAAGACGTGCTAGAAGAAGAAATTTGGATTAATGTAGAAGACACAGTGGCTCCAGCATTGGCGTGAAAATTTAAAAGATCTTTGGAAGAATTGAAATCAAATAAGGCGGAAGACACTGATAACATCTCATCGGTATTTTTAAAATAATTTGTGAAAGTGGTAAGAAGACTAACCAAGGTGGGTCATTAGAATCGATGGGGCTACTTGAGCATGCCACCCGCCAGAAGCAAATCTGCAGCTTGAACACACACACACAATACTAACGTAACGCCTATTTTACCGATAACTCAGGGCAATTGTCCATAAGTAAACCCGTCAATGTTTCGTAGTTGGTAATATAGACGGGAATTGAATTCACACTCTAATCTCAGTCTCCTGCCGTCTCTTTATCCCTCTCCCACTTTCCGCTCTATATGGCCATATCTTCTTCCTCTCAATTCTCTGTACACTCTCTCTACATCTCTTATCGAACTTCTCCTACTGCTCTGTGTTCATCCATCTCCCATCGCCCTCGTCCCTCCATCTCAAATAAAGACTGACACATGCAACATTGTAGTCACTAACGATCCTCTTCTTTCTCTAACTTTCAAGGTGGAAGAAAGTACCAGCAGCTGTATTCAGACAGTTTATTCAGCTATGCGACCGGTTTCGGTGTTATAATCACACCATCTTCAGGCCCCCATTGTGAAACTGTCAGTACTAGCACATTTAAAAGGGGTAACCGTTAACACGGGTAGCCGTAAATTTATCAGTCTTTTCATGTCAGAAATCCAACGACAATTGATGAACTAGATGAACAAAATAAAGGGTCTTCTCTAACTGTTCCCTCCTCTTTCTCTGTACATCTCCTCCTGTCCCTATATCTGTACATCTCCTCCTACGCCCCTCAATCTCCTCCCAGAATCTATGAAAAACTACATACACCTACCAACAAATGATGTCGAAACTTAATTGAAGTTACCCTCCGCAATACACCAACAGCAGCTTGCAGAGGTTAAGAAACGTATCCATGATAAACGTCGTAAGGGACTTAACTGCGGGGTCATCAGTCCATAAACTTACAGTCTACTTAAAAACTTATAATAAAGACGACACAAACATCCATGCCCGTTGGGGGATTCGAACCCCCGACCGTAGAGGCCCTGCTGACTGTGACTGGCGTGCCGCAGACCGCTCGGCCTCTGCGGCCGGCTAAACGTAGACTACATACAATATGCCAAACATTATGGTGATCGGTAAAACGTTGATGAAAACTATTGATCGGTCAAATAGTGTCAAGTACGTTGCAAAGTGTCTTTCGGCAGGCACAATACGGTCGGTGGCTTAGCTTGTAACCCCTATCGATGGAAACGAGAGATATGTGCCAAAACTGCTAACTGGTCGATACCGTATTAAGAAGTAATCAACTAGTTTTCAGTATATTATCACTTTATAATGTAAAAATGCATTCTAAGCCTATATTTTCATGAGTTTTACGACCATATTTCGATCCAGAAAGTAGCTCAGAACATTGTTTACATAACTCAAAGTACTTTAAAGACTGAATCAATTACGAAAGCACTTGTAAAATATAAACATCACGATTACTTTCGTATTGGACAGCTCGTGTGATTTGAGCAGATAAATTGATATGAATATCAATATAATGTCAATATAATGTCAAATACATAAAAGTTAAATGTGAAGGATTGAATTAAAATTTGTGGGGCAGCCGGGAATCGAAACCGGACCTCTATGTTCACCCCCGAGACGTCTTAACCATTACACCACCGCAGCACTAGCGATTATGGCGCCTCGTAATAGTCTAAGTACGACTTCCCTCCACGTCAGAAAAACTCAGCTTCTCTAGACCGAGCGAGGTGGCGCAGTGGTACCGCACTGGACTAGTATTCGGGAGGACGATGGTTCAAATCCAATTCCGGCCATCCAAATATAGGGTTTCCGTGATTTCCCTAAATCCCTCCAGGCAAATGTCGGGATGGTTCCTTTCAAAGGGCACGGCCGATTTCCTTCCCTGTCCTTACCCAAAACTCCGAGCGTTAGCTCCGTTTCTAATGACCAAGCTGTCGCTGGGACAAACCCTAAGCTCCAATCCTTCTTCAGCTTCTGTGTCCCATGAAATATAATCTACCAAGGCTCTCCATGCATCGGAGTAGCCCTTCGGTAATGGACATATCGGAACATTCCTGCCTTTTACCTAAGGCTAAGGTGATATAAATATCAATATAATGATAAATTTACAAACGCTGAGACACAGAGAGAATGGAGAGCCTTGGCAGTTGTGGCAATATTCCATGAAACACAGAAGCTGAATTAGAGTTTGTGACGTGCAGGGAAGTCGTACTTAGACTATTCCGAGGCGCCTAAACATCTCTCTATTAAATGAAGGTGTAGAGGAAATGTCAATTGCTTGGGAGCTATGTCTTCGGTGTGTAGATAGATATTACACTGGTGGACCAAAAGGGCAAATGCTAAGATGAGGAGAGTCGCAATGCAATTTAGTGCACACAGGAACAGAGAGTTGAAGGGCACCATAGAACACGGTCTTGAGAGAACTGTACGAACGGGCAAGTATGTCACCTCCTCGTATTCAAGACATCCAGAGAGAATAAACGCAAAGCTACTGCATCTCAAAAGGGAGCAATTAGAAGACCTGAAAATAAAATCCGAAGTCAAATCTATATCTAAAGACGAAACTACTTCGCTGTATCACCTGCTGCGACACGCTCCAAATATGAGATCAAATTTTATTGAGGAAATTCAGACAGAAAAGGGAACAAAACTAACAACTTAACAAGACAACGTCAACGAGATTTACAAATATTACGAGGATTTATACCCAGACAATAAAATCACTGAAAGCTCTATCGAAGATTTAAGAAGTATTGTTGAATCCTGCTTATCAGGCGAAGACAATGATGAACTTTCGTCCCCTGTCAGTAAAAATGGCACCTACGACATAATACATAAATCTCCGCCCAAGAACTCTCCCGGTCCGGGTGGTCTGCCTGTGGAATTTTCTCAACGGTTTTGGAATTTTATCGGTGACAATATTATGCAAATTGCTAATGAAATTCTTGATGCAGAACTGGTACCACTTGAATTCAAGGAGTGTAAAATTGTTTAAATCCCGAAAACCACAGGGAAAGAAACACTTGCAAAACTTTCGTCCCATTTCATTATTGAATTCGGACTACAAAATTATTTGCAGGTTGATTAACAGCAGAATTTTGAGCATTGAGACGAAAATCATGTGCATATTTTGCAATATATCAGAATATAGGGACATAATTGCCCTGATGGCCGTTACCAATATCAAGTGTGTCCTGTTATTTATTGATTTTCATGAATCATTTGACCTGGTAAACCACAAGTTTCTCTTTGAAACGATGAAGAAAATTAGCATCCCTCCCAGATAAATAAGTATTATCAAAAACATCGCCACCGGAATAAAGGCAAATGTCAACGGCCAGAACACCAGGTAAATAAAGATTAGGCGAGGAGTGTCACACAAGGCAGCCCGCTGTCTTAGCTTTTATTTATTATATTCTTAGTGCCTTTCCTGCAACACGTCCATGTCAGTCTCAGGCATTTTGTTATCTAGACAAAAGGTAGTTATTCGATCATAAGCAGACGATGTGGCCGTAATCATAAGGAATAATAATGATGCCATGAACTTGACAGAATTGTAAAAAACTACTGTCTTGATGGTTCTTTAATAAATGCTATCAAAAGCAGATTCTTAAATTTACGGGATCTTGTTCAGTCGATAATACAGTGGGCGGAAGAAGCTGAAAAACTTAAAACGCTTGGTGTAGTCCTGACTAAATGTCCATTGAAAATGTCTGCGGCGAATTGGAAAAACACATTGGGGAAAACACAAAGATCTATCATCGCGAACAATAATCGAAGTATGCACCAGAACCAAAGAATAAAATGCATTAACTCCTGCATTTTCTCGAAAGCTTACTACACGGCTTAAGTGTTCCCAGCACCAGCAATAGTAACAAAGAAGATAATGTCCATTGTAACTAACTTCTTATGGAAAGGAAAATTTTTCAGGGTAGAAGTAAACACAGCAGTGTTATACCCTCAAAATGTAGGACTCGGCCTCTTGAATATTAAAACCAAGGCTTCTGCGTTATTCATAAAGAGAACTGTTAACATACTGAGGGTGCACCCGTACTGCATCACATCTAAGATATTTCAGTGTAAGAAACCTCATACCCTTCTGCCGCCTGTGAACGTACTTGCAATAAATCCACGACTTATACATATAAGAATTTTCTTCGTGGAAGCGAGCTACATAACGATATTATCACCACCGCTAGGAATTTGACCACAAAAGAAATCATACGCCAAAGGAAGAAAAACGAGGGAATAAAGAAAATAGCAAAGAAGTATCGACCTGTCAATCGGACCGCTGTATGGAATAACATACAACTGAAGTGTTAGTCATGTGATGTCATCTCTGCATGGTACAAGGTAGTCAACAACATCTGCAGCGCAAATTATATGTTACATGCAGTGGGTATAAGCGACACCAATCTTTGCTCCAAATGCCAACTTGTGGACACGATTCAACACAGATTCATGTGTGCGGGTCACTTGCAGGGTTGGAAATGGATCAGACAAAGCATCGTCCTTCTTTAGAGATCGTCTCCTGATTACATTTCTCCTGAGATAATTTACAGCCCAAAAAACATGTACTATCCGGCAGCAAAAACTAACGCCTTAACCTGGCTGGTAGGCAAGTATGTCAGCTATGTGATAAACAAGTTAGGTACGACAACATCGCAGAATTCTGTGCATACATGATGTGTAAATTTCATAAAAGCAAAAAACTAAATGACCATAAAGAACAGTACGGAAACCATACTGAAAATAGCTTTCGAAAGGTTGAGTATCGGTTAAATTTCATGATGTTTTAATTTTTAGTTTTGTTCAAGGGAAGAATGTTATTTAAATTGACAGAAAAACAAATACGAGCATCATGAAACATATATTTTGTGTGAAATGATTTTCCGTATTTATATTGTGTTTTTAAAGGATAATTGACGATAAGTTTGTTGTACGTGCATTGAAATTGTGCTATGTCTTGTAACAGAAAGTCAAGGAAAAAATAAGAGCTGAAAAAAGTTGTTAATACTTCTGCCTAGTGAGAATGGAGGTCCGGGTTCCATTCCCGAGTGCGCCACAAATTTTAATTCAATGTTTCACTTTAACTTTAATGTATCAGATAAACTGAATTATTAAAACCTATTATTTTACACGAGGGTGGATACATACTTATTTCATTATAGTTTTGGAATATTTCACAAGTAATTTTATGTAATTACACTCTTAGCGGATGTACAAAACAAATCAACTGTCACATTTTTACGAGCATTTTCTCACACACATTTCATTTCACTGCTTGTTTATAACTTTTATCTTTTCATGTCATAGCATGTATTTGAAATATCACTGCTTATCTTGTAATTTCTTGATTTTATTTTGTAATAATAGAAATTAATTTAGTGAAAAACTTAAAGATGATAATCCACTTTTTGACAATCTTATTAAAAGAAATTTGCCGAACTGGATCGCTCTCAGTTACTGGTGTGATGCCATTTCAACCAATCCCTGACGTGATGCGTTTCAGCCAATGTTTGGTGTGATGATTAGGCTATCTTTAGCGGTACAGTGCAAGCATTATGCGACCAAAGCACTAACTAGACACAGATATTACAATTTTCTTATGTGCTTTGATCAAGATGGCACCTATTTGAGTTCGTTATAATTGTACTACGAAGTGGAAAAAATATACAGTGAAAATAAATAACTCGTTTGCTGGTATTTCCATTACCATTTTGTATAAAACCTGGAACAGCTCATTTCAGCGAGAATTGACATCTATACCACCAGAACTTCTATAATCAGTGTCATGTATTTGCTAGCACAAGGTCTGCAAGTCGATTTTGTAACCATAATTTCTGCTCTAAACTCTTGTGCCATACAGTATTTCTGTTGAAATGAGCACAGATGAATATAGGAGATAGATCTGGAAATTAGGGAATTGTTGTTGTACCATTTTTTTCTGATAACTTTTCCAGGACGATAACGAACAAAATCAAAAACCACAAAAAACAAAGAATTGCCTCTCCATCATCCGAATCGTGAATTATACTGTTGAGTTCATTAGAACCTGCACTGAAAAACGCACTTTCTATTTGTCTCAAATTTTCTATTTCCCGGTAGATTAACCAAAACGGGGGCCAGTCACATCGGTCTAGTCATTCTCAAGTGATACCGTTGTATATGTGTGGCAATTGGTATAAATAGCACCAACGACACACACATTACTTTTAAAATTTTCGTCCATGATCTCAAAATTTCTCGTCGCTTTGACGACCGGTTTCGATCAGTGATGACCATTTTCAAGTCTACAGCAATCAGAAACAGAAGAACACATTTAGTAATAGACTACCTTGTAAAAACGTAAAACATTACAATCATCAGTTATGGCTTTATTACATTAAGGAATGTAACAATCGGTATATTGTATGATATTTTAAAATACATTTTATATATTGATGACTATAGAGCTTTAGTTAAGTTTTTATAAGGTAGTCTATTACTAAGTGTGTCTTTCTGTTTCTGATTAGCTGTAGTCTCGAAACTGGTCATCACTGACCGAAAATGGTAGTCAAAACGACGAGAAATTTTGTGATCATTGACATAAATATGGATATTAAAAGTAATTACAAAAAAATTTTTTGATACAAAGTCGCGACGTTGTCGCACGTTGTGATACACATATTTGCGAAAAGGCTTCCAAATCTCATTAGGACAGCGAACGAAGAGGATATGTTGGCATTTAGTGTTTCGATATACGTATCCCCGGAAACATGGTAGAAGTATTACTTGGAAGACATTGAGAGAATATTTTATCCCGTATAACACAAAGTTCAAGCCTTTTAGTGGAAAAGATGACGCAGTTGCGTGGGCTGTATAGCAGAGGCGGTCAAACGCCTTTACTCCGGAGAGGTCGAAGGTAAGTTACGACGGCGGCTTCTGTAGCGCGGAAGTAGGCCCGCTGGGGAACGCGCACGATATATGCTCGGCACTGGCGTCGGCTTCCCGCGCCCTTCCAGAGAGCTCCCTCCGCTGAGGACACCGCCTACGAGATAAGGCGACGTATACTGGCCAGCAAGGATGGTACTGGAGCCGACACGCCAGTGCTGTTGAAAAAGCGTCGTCATATTTTAATAGTCCTTCATCGCAGTCAATATGTGCATTAGAACGACCCAGATGTACTTTCGAAACTGGATGTTAGTATCTTCTGCATTGATAATGCCACAGAACTGGTCGCTTCATATTTCCGTAATAAATGTTCAAATGTTTGTAGAACTTATGGGACTTAAGTACGGGGTCATCAGTCCCTAAGCTTACAAACTACTTATGAACTAGCTGAGACTAAAGACGGCACAAATATCCATGCCCGAGGGGGGATTCGAACCCCCGACCGCAGTGGCCGTGCAGACCGTGACTGGAGCGCCTCAGTCCCCTCGGCCACCGCGGCCGGCTATTTCCGTAATAGCACTTGACAACGAGTGTTGATATTAATTTGAAATTTATCTAACATTCTATCATCTGCTCCCACACAACACTCGTAAGTTCTACCTGCATCACGGTCTTTCCAGCTATATTGCAGTTGTCTGAAGTCTTGCACGTCTCAACCAATGTAATTTCAGTCGTTTTCTTACTCATGTGTTGTGTAGTAGCTTTTGCGCTACACAGAGAATTTCAATCAGTACATAAATGTTCCACACTCATGAAGCACAGACATTGCCAAGGTGCGGTGGCTTGCGTGCTGTAATGTCCTTCCGATTTTTGTCTGTTGTTGTGAAAAGTGAACTTACGTTGTATGTAACAGACTGTTTTGACATGCCACTAGTGTGAACAACGTTTGCAACCAGAGACTGTATGAAATTGCAGAGAAGCCGGCCGCGGTGGCCGAGGTGACTGAGGCGCTCCAGTCACGGTCAGCACGACCACTACGGTCGGCGGTTCGAATCCCCCCTCGGGCATGGATATTTATGCCGTCCTAGTTCGTAAGTAGTTCATAAGTAGTTTATAAGTTTAGGGACTGATGACCCCGTAGTTAAGTCCCATAAGCAGTACAAACATTTGAACATTTTTTACAACAATTATCTTTTATTATATTTGTAAATAATTAATAGAAAATGTATGTACGAAAAATAATTCTTTCTGGTTGCTTCTTGTTGCTTATTATCGCTTGTGCATCTTGCTTTTAGACATTGTATTAAGAGAAGCGCGGTTATATTGTTTTTTCTTATGACAATGGAACCAATGATAGTAACATTCCTATGTTCTAGAAGTGGATCAAAATATACTGATGGGTTTAAAAGTGCTTTTACATTATTTTAAATTAGATTATTCTGACCTCACATTTATAAAATGTATGTAAGAAGCTTCAGCCAACACGTTACCAGTTGTCGCAGCTTGCAGCCAGCGATTGAAATTGCATAAGCCGCTGAATATCACGTGACAAATTTAAGAGTAACAGATCGTAGAAAATAGGGCCGGGAGGTCGTAAGATTGATAGAACCTTAACATAATTTATTTTTCAACCTTCTGGACTTCAATCTCGAGGTTTGTAAGTGATAAAATAAAGTGTGACAGAAACGTGTGGACAGATAAAGACAGTGTCTTTCATATACATTGCTCTCTCAGTACAAGGGGAAGTGAATATTGCAATTTTAATTCCGTAACAAAAATTATATGTGGTAATAAAAACTTATTGAAAACATTTACGTAAGATCAGTTAGCCTATCAGACACTCGTAGCTTCATTCAGTAATGATATGTAATAATTTCAGTGCTATGTAACAAAATAGAATTTTACTTAAAGATCATATATAAAGATTTTCGCAGACTAGTTGCAGGGATAGGTTCCATATAGCTTTGTAGAATATTAATCAAAAAACTAAAAATGAAAGTTCAATTGGTCATAAGTTATATGGAGCTGTGTTGATACTCGTATTAACTGAGGGCCGTTAACTAAAATTTTAATTGACTGAGTTAGCCATAGACTTGAAACTATGGCAGCAAATATTTCAATGAACGTAATAGGAAATTAAAACCTTTTTATTTCTAATACAGATTATATGAAATGAACTTACTATAAAGGCAAAAATAATTTTTTGAATAAACGAAGGCCTAAACCTAACAGAACTTAAAACCAAACGAGTATCATTAGAGTGCCTCAATGATACAGATAGCGTACCGTAGGTGCAACCACAGCGGAGGGGTATCTGTGGAGTGGCCAGACAAACGTGTGGTTCCTGACAATGGGCAACAGCCATTTCAGTATTTGCAGGGGCAACAGTCTGGATGATTGACTGAGCTGACTTTGCAGTTACTACGAACGGCAGAAAGCAAAGGGAAACTACAGTCGTTACTTTTTCCGATAACATGCAGCTCTACTGTATGAATATATGATGACGGCGTCTTCCTGGGAAAATAATGCGAAGGGAAAATAGTCCCACATTCTGATCCAGCGGAGACTACTCAGGAGGCTATAGTCACGAAGAAAAATAAAACAGCCATTCTACGCATTCTAGGAGCGTGGAATGTTCTATTTCTCAAGCGGGTAGCGAATAAGTTAGGAACTTTGAAAAGTGAAATGTATAGGTTAGAGTTAGTGAAGTTCAGTATCAGGATGAACAGGATTTCTGGTCAGTTGAGAACTGTTATTAATATAAAATCAGTTCGTTGTAATGCTGGAGGAGGTCTGATAATGAATAAGAAAATAAGGATTTCATAGTGAACGTATTATCGTTTTAAAGATAGAAAAGCCATCACCGACCACAGTAGTACAAGTTTCTATGCCAACTAGCTTTGACGATAAGGAAATCGAAAAAATGCCTAAAGAGATAAATTATTCAGGCAGTTAATGGGGAGGAAAACGTGATTGGGATGGGGAACTCCGTAGTATGGAAGAGAAGAGAAAGAAACGTAGCAGGTGCTTATCAACTGGTGAAAGGAATGAAAGAGAAGATCGCCTGGTACAATATTGTGCAGATCATAATTTAATAATCACAAACATTTAGTTTAATCGTCATGTAAGAAGGTGAATGAGACCAGAAGACACTGGAAGGTACAAGATTGTCTTTATAATGGTAAGGCATAGGTTTACAAATAAGGTATTAAACTTTAAGACAAATCCAGGGACTGTTATAGATTCTGAGCATACCTTGTTGGTTATGATATTTTGATTAAAACTTACGAGACTGCAAAAGGAAGAAATTTAAGAAGATGGAACGTGGACGAATTGGAGGAACAAGGGGAGGATGAGAGTTTCAGATGGAGCATTAGACAAGGATTGCCGGAAACGATGGAAAGTAATACTGTAGAACGGGTAGCTCTGAAAGTGAAGGCCGCGTAGGATCATATAGGCAGAAAGGCAAGGCCTAATAGAAATCCCTGAACAACACAGGAGATACTGACCTTAATTATCGAAAAGAGAAAATATAAAACGCAACAAGTGAAGCAGGCAAAAGGGAGTAGAGACGCCTGAATTATTAGATTGATGGGGAATGTAGATTGGCTATCAGGAGTGTCTAGAGGACGAATGTAAGACCGTAGGATGTATAACTTGGAAAAGTAAAAGAGACATTTGGAGACAAGAGAAGCAGTGGTATGGATATAAAAACTCAGATGGAAAAATTTAGTAATAAGCAAAGAAGGGAAAACTGGAAGGTAGACGGAATACAAGGAGGGTTGATATAAAGGAAATAAGTTTTACACAGTATTCTAGAAGTGGAGGACGAAGGAGAGGAAGATAAGATAGGAGATACGATACTGGGAGGAGAATTTGACAGAGCACTGAAAGATTTGAGTAGAAACAAGGCCCCTGGAGTAGATGATGTTCCGTCTGAACTGCTGATATCGTTAGGAGAGCCGGTCATGAACAAATTGTTCCGCCTGGTATGTAAGATGTACGACACGGCGGAAATAACCTCCGACTTCAGTAAGAATATTGTAATTCCCGTTTAAGAAAAATAAAAAAAAGGCAGTGCAGACAAATGTGAAAATTACAGGACTATCGGTGTAATAATTAATGGTTGCAGGATACTGAGCCGGATTATTTACAAACGAATGGAAAAACTAGTGGGATTTGAACTTGGAGAGATCAGTTTGGATTTAGGAAAAATGTTGGAGGAACACATTACATCTTAGAAAACACATTAACAGAAGGCAGACATCCTTTTTTAGAGTTCGTAGTTCTGGAGAAATCTTTTGACAATGTTGACTGGAAATCTTTCAAATTTTGATGGTAGCAGTGACAAAATATGAGGACGGAAGAGTTTTATTAAATCTGTTCAAAAACCAAGCAGCAGTTGTAAGAGTGGAAAAAAATGCAAGGGAGAATAAATAAAGACTTTGTCGGAATATGAGGCGATGCTGAAGGAGGTAGATGAGGTAATGAGACAATAAAAGTATGATTAGGTAGCAAGATAACTTCTGATGGTCGAAGTAAAGAAAATATAAAATGCAGGATGGCTGTGGAAAGAAAAGCGTTTCTGAAGAAGCGAAATTTGTTGATATCCAATATTAATTTAAATTTTATGAATTCCTTTCTGAAAGCATTTGTCTGGAGTGAATGGGAGTGAAATATGGACGATAAGGAGTTCAGATTAAAATATGATAGAAACTTTTCAAATGTTTTGTTATAGATACTACAGACGAATGATAAAGATTGGATGGGTATATCAAGCAACTAATGAAGAGGTGCTCAACAGAATTGGGAGGAAAAGGAGTTTCTGGCATATCCTGACTACGAGGAGGAATCGTCAACTTCGCATTAGAAGGATGAGTGTGGGGTAAAAATCATTGGGGGAGGCCGAGGGACATATAATGTAAGCAAATTCAAAGTGATGTAGGTTGCCATTGTTATTCTCAGATGAAGAGGCTTACGTCAGGATAGCATTGAGTGCTGCACCAAACCTCTCTGCAGACTGAAGACCACAACAACAACATAAATATTAGTCGAGTTGGGAAAAATATGTTCAAATGTTTGTAGAGTCTATGGGACTTAACTACGGGGTCATCAGTCCCTAAACTTACAAACTACTTATGAACTACTTACAACTAAGGACGGCACAAATATCCATTCCCGAGGGGGGGATTCGAACCCCGACTGTAGTGGCCGTGCAAACCGTGACTGGAGTGCCTCAGTCCCCTCGGCCACCGCGACTGGCTCGAGTTGGGAAATTGGTATGTTATTTAAAATTAACAGCTATATTTCAGTTAGTATCATTACGCCACAACCGATTTCAATAGGATGAAAATTATCAGATGTCATTCACTTTTCACCAGTCGTCCCGCTTTGTCATATGTAGTCATATTCTGTACTTGTTTCGTCAGGGTAGTGTTGTAGGGCAGTAAGCTTTCCACGCCTCTCCCTAATGCCAGCTGAATGTCACGGGATGTACGCCTGATACATAGCCACAGTTAAGAGATTGCACAAGTGGGCCTAACATCCTATCCAAACAAGATTAAAGCCACAGAAAATCGCACTACCTAAAAATTGCACATTTGTGGGTAACATCCAATCCCCACAATGTTAATGATACAAGATAGAAAGTTTGGATTTAAGTCTGAATAATAAATAGTGTAGGAGAAGAGTTTTAAAGATTACATTTAACGAATTCACAAATTATCAAGAACAACCATATTTACATTAGTTTCATTAGATAAGTATAAAAATTGTGTATATTAAGTTCTTCTTGGAATTGCGTTACAACATTAGCACTATAGGACTTTATTTACTGATCAGAAGAATAATACTGTGCCAAATTCAAGGAAGATAGATTAAATAAAATCGTGCAGGACGTCAGATTACGAACTGTTCAACATCCGTAAAGCAATGGGATTACTATTTCGACGGCCGCGGTGGCCGAGAGTTCTGCGGCGCGCCGGTCACAGCCTGCACGGCCACTACGGTCGGGGGTTTGAATCCCCCCCCCCCGGGCATGTAGATTTGGGCCGTCCTTAGTATTAGCTAGTTCATAAGTAGTTTGTAAGTTTAGGGCCTGATGACCCCGTAGTTACGTCCCATAAGCTCTACAAACACAACATTACTATTTCAAAAATTCTACAAGTCAGAATTTTCGAGATACATATTTAATATTCGTTTCAACACTTACTCTGAGAGAAAAATGAGTAAATCTGTAAGTTTCCAACCTAAAGCAATATCAGTAATCTACTTTTGTACCATAAAAGAAGGCTGCTGTAGCTCTGTAAGCGTGTGGTTTCCTTGCGAACAGCAACGAGCATATATATATATATATATATATATATATATATATATATATATATATATATATATATATAAGGAAACTGAGCAAATGTAAAAAGGGAGTTCACTTTAAACAAAGATCGCATACACTCTGCATTCGCCAGAAGAAACAGCGACTCCTTTCTATGTTTTATTTCGTATTGCTGCATATAGATATTTGAAAATCCGCGTGACAAGTATTTAGAATCTTATCTACTTTTGAGGCGAGTATCATTGACTATAGTTTCATCATAATCAGAACAGTAAAGATAATTACTTGGTATTTAGAGTGCGGGTTGAAAAGAAACAATAATTAACTTATCAGTTTAAGATATAGCACGCGTGAGATTTTCAAAGAAATATACAAATTAATTATGAATTGTGGAAATTCATTTTCGTCGTAGTTCCTGAGTCCTCTGAATGTATTAGATTAAAGCTGTAAGTGTTGGCTATCAGACTAAAGATTAAGAAGTGTATGATCTCTACCGCTTTCTGTCTGATCATAACATTTATTAGGAATTGATAATTTATTATTTTTGTACGTCGACCAGATCTGTTTTGACAAAAGAATTCAGGCTGCAACAGAAGTTGACAAATGACTTTTGGAAGCGATGGACTAAAGAACGTCTATTGCAACTTAGGAGATTCCACGAAGTTCGGGGTACTTCGACAAGAGCCATCAACTTCTGCCCCGGTGATGTCGCTCTGGTACAAGAAGATGGATGCCCGCGCCACCTATGGAAGAAAGCAAGAATAGAGAGACTAGTTGAAGGAAGAGATCAGAAAGTACGAACAGTAATTCTATGCACACCAGAAGGACACCAGATAGTTCGTCCCGTTCAACTGGTCATTCCACTGGGGGTTGACCAGGGTGGGGAGTATGTTAGGTATTGATAAAATATTATTTTGTAATGTCTTTGTAAATATCTCTGGATTGATAATAGAATCTTTGCTGTAGCTTTTGTCTTTGAAAATACAGAACGTAAACAGTGAATCTGTTCATTATTCACGACGTATTCTACATAAAAACATTAATTTACCCTTAATAAAAGGCCACGGTAGATAAAAGTCACGCACAAAAAGCAGCTAAAATTTCTTACAGAGACGAACGATAAAAGAGAACTAACCACACATCGCAACACACAGGGCACGGTGTTTGTCTTCTCTTCATCCGCTTGTTCACTCTGACCCTGCCAGCAAGCCGATTGTTTCATCCTGTGTAAGAAGTGCCAAGTGCTCCAAGTATTGTAATCCACGAAGTAACACATGTGTTTTCTCTATGTTAAAAAAAATATCTTAGGTGTCTGGATGTTACAATTTTGGGAAAAACAGAGTTGAGTCGTTAGCTGTACATTTCAGTTTCATTCTTTTCCAGTTTCATTTATAATGAAATTCGATAGAAAATTGGCGTCTCGTTTGTACCTTTTTCCCTAACATGAAGGACGGATGAAACACTTAGATCCAGTAAGTGGCACGGCCCATTTCCACCCATGCTCCATACCCAGAACAAGTCCAATGATTTGATCTCAGCCGAACACCCTTATGCAGAACTATAGTCCGCGTCACGTAGGAAGGCGACCCAGTTTCCTGCCGTGCTGTGCATCTCCCTCCAATAATATTCATCCTCTAGCCGCGCAGATGGTCTCGACCAAAGACAATGTTTTTCTCTCAGACTCCACCGTTGGCGCCCGCCTGTAGTTCATCCCCTATTTCTCCGCCTCTATGTGTCGAGGCACCTGCCTACAAGACGCGAACCATACGATATCCTGAACATGTCACTTTGTGAAAGACTCACACACGTTCCTAAGACTACATTTGGGTAACGTCTATGAGCGATCGGTGCATAGTGAATGATGTGTCTCATACGAATACCCTGCCTAATACCTCAGGCACAGGTGACACATTAATATCAAATAAACAATGTACAGAGATATATTTTGTCACGATATCTATTAGAGATATTAAAATGAAGTAGAGTCTGTTATTATGTCTGTTCCAAGGAAACAGACGTTGGCGGTGATCCGCAGCAGAGATAAATATTTCCATGTATTTGCCGGACCGCGAGCGTGCATGTGAGGGAAAGAGACAAGTGTAACACATGGAAGTTTGGGTCTGGCCGGGGAGCGTGCACGGGTGGCCGAGTGGTTAAGACGACCGCTCACGAAAAGCGGGAGACCCGGGTTCGAGTCCCAGTCGCCGGCCGCGGTGGCCGAGGTGACTGAGGCGCTCCAGTCACGGTCAGCAAGGCCACTACGGTCGGGGGTTCGAATCCCCCCTCGGGCATGGATATTTGTGCCGTCCTAGTTCGTAAGTAGTTCATAAGTAGTTTGTAAGTTTAGGGACTGATGAACCCGTAGTTAAGTCCCATAAGCTTAACAAACATTTGAACATTTCGAGTCCCAGTCCGGCACAAATTTATGTGCTGCAGATCGTTTGTCCATCTTACAGGAGTAGCAGAGGTCGGGAAATTGCGCGATTTGCGAAGTATATACATTGATGAGGTAGAGTCATTGATTTAAAATTAATATGTCGGCCGGGATTCGAACTCGGGATCTCCTCCTTACTAGGTATACGCCATAATGACTATGCAACCGAGACTTAATGGATATAGTAACTACGCTGACGGTCGTAAATTATGTCTTAAATTACGTCCCCCTCCACTACAAAAATTCTGCCTCTTATTCCCTTATAAAAACGTAGCCTGTCAAACTGCTATGGATCTCCAACAGCGGAATACCACACTAACAATGAACGTTATTGGGAAAGCCTGTCTTATGCCTCAGGCACAGGTGATATTTATATATCAAACATACAAAGAAGTAATGTGTGCGGGATGGCCGTGCGGTCTGAGGCGCCACGTTACGGATCGCGCGGCCAGTCGCTTCGGAGGTTTCAATCCTCCCTCAGAAATGGTTTTGTATGCTTGTCTTTAGTATAAATTAGTTTCAGTAGTCTGTAAATCTAATGACCGACAAGCTCAACCTTAATAACAACACAAAGAATTTTGTATATTTATACATAATTAAGACACTTTCAAACAGTTAAAATTTAGGTGATAAAGAATTTTGTATATTTATACATAATTAAGACACTTTCAAACAGTTAAAATTTAGGTGATAAAATTGAAGTTTGTCTGAGCGAAAGGCCGTTGGTCCAAATGGGCTGTTTTTTTTTTTTTTTTGTTTTTTTTTTTTTTAGAGTCGTGGAGACCCGCACAGCCGGTTTTACAACTTACGGTTGCATCTTCAGGTACAATTAACTGTTTTCCATATAATTCTTATGGTAGGTGACGGGGATTTGACGAAATACGGGAAGTTGCTTGCGGTCGGACCTGACCATTAATCCCCGTTATCCGCGATAAGAATTAATAACACCTGAAGGTGCAACTATAAGTTTTGAAACCGGTTGTTTGGGTCTCCACGACTGTAATTAAAAACAGATCCAGTGGACCAATGGCCTTTAGCTTAGACAACTTCAATTTTAACACCTAAATTTAAAATTTTAACTGTGTTAAATTTCATTTTGACATCGTTTCCATGTTCATTAGTATCTTCCTACACGAAAATTTGTCTCCACAAAGGATCTTTTTAACTACGTTCGTTTAGCTTGTTTCCTGATTATCAAATGATGTACCCTAAGTTTCTGGGAACAAAAACATGCTGTTTCAATTGTCACTTTTTCTTGCCACTCCTGTTGAATTCCAGCATGAAGTTCCCAGAATGAAACATTCACTCTGCAGCGGAATGTGCACTCATGTCAAACTTCCTGGCAGATTAAAATTGTGTGCCGAAACCGGGATTCGAACCTGGCACCTATGCCTTTCGCGGGTAAGCTTAGAGTCCCGCTTCCGGCACACAATTTTAATCTTCCAGCAATTTTAAAGTTACCGCATGGCAGCCAAGAACATACTATAACCCCCCTGCGATAAAAACTTTGGAGATTTAGTATAAGATCTGCTTATTGATTATGCATATTCTTGATTATGCATATTGATGTGCTGAAGAAGTTCAAAATTTGTGTAGCTAAGGGACTATACTGCGCCGCGGCGTATTAGCCGTGCACACTGCGGCGCTGTGTGTATTTGTCCTTAGGTTAGTTTACCTTAGTTTAAGTAGTTTGCAAGGTACGGACTGATGACCAAGCAGTTTGGTCCGAAAGATTTACGAACATTTGAACATTTTTTGAACACTGCTGCAGTTCGCGCGACCGTTCGGGAGGTTCGAGTCCCACCCTCGGGCATGGGTTTTTGTGTTCTCCTTAGGTTAGTTTATCTTAGTTTAAGTAGTTTGCAAGGTACGGACTAATATCCACACCGATGAGTCCGATAGATTAACAAACTTTTGAAGATTTGACTACAGTGCAGAGCTCATCGGGACATAGTATTTACTTAAACTAACTTACGCTAAGGACAACACACACACGCACGCACACGAACACACACACACACACACACACACACAGACGCACACGCATACACACACATTCCCGAGGGATAAGTCGAACCTCCGACGGGAGCGCGCAATCCATGACATGGCGCCATCCCAGCGCGGCGATATGCAGAAGAATTCTGATGGGACTTTGAGAGATGGAACGGTATCGTGACTATGTTCTGTTGAAAATTAAACTGGGATTGACAGTTATGACTCAGTTGTGGGATGAGTCACACACATCTGACGTTTCTCCTATACTACGAGAGCACGCGCCAAATGAGCATTGTAACACTTGTTACTGACACTGTTTCATATACGGGCAGCTTTCTGCCATATTATTTTATTGCTCACTTAAATTTTAGTTGTTTTTAATTTTACTTACTTGTGATAACTACTTCCTTTATTGTTGCTATTGTTTCATAGCCTATATGTTGTAACATATTGATCAAATATGAAGCTAACAGTATAAAATGTCACTGTAAAAGCGTTTTCATTTGCAACGGGATTGCCTTAAGAATTTTCGAGTTACGTGCCTTTTAAGGGAAGGGAAAACTTAACGAAGCGATAGACTGAATAGCACCAGCTGTGATTATAAACGGAAAAATTACAAATTTCAAAAATCCTCAACGTAGACATCACTGTGAGGTAACGTTGTCTAAATGAGTAGATAATTTATTGTCATGTCTATGATTATTTTGGCGGAAAGGACTATCACACATGCTGCAAATAATAAACTGCCCACCATCAAGGATTTCCATATTTCTCAATGCATAACAGGTCAATCAAAAACCTAATGATGTGTTTCCTCTAGTAAACGACGCGCATAAGAAGTTTATGTATCAAATTTAACTCAAAATATATGGTACTGTATTCTGAGAGAGTTGCGTCTTGGATCGAATGAAAATACCATTAATTCTTAAGAACCAATATCCCCTTTATTAATAATTCGATACTGTTATGCAACACGGATTTTTGTTAATGAAATAAAATTGCCAACGTAGTGTTCTTCATCCAGTACGTCCACTTAACTTGAACAGCCTCCGACAATTCGCGAGTTAGACGGATTTCAGGATTACTAGTGTGTTTCGTTTGGGATATCGGAACTGTATTGTGTCAACCGAGGTAGAATTGTTTGCAGATGCAGCTATATCTGGTTGTACACTCAAGACTAATACCACATTATTTAGGTCTTCGTTCTGTGCAGCCGTACTTTATCACCAATTTCAGAAAGTGTAGTAAGGTGTTTTTGTGTGTGTGTGTGTGTGTGTGTGTGTGTGTGTGTGTGTGTGTGTAAGTGTGTGTGTGTATATCCGTCTGTACCTAGGTGGCGACTATATAGGTACACAAGGACAACTATCCAGTCCATTTGACAGTGAATGTACGCAATGACGTAGGTTACGAGGCAGAAAAACTTTTGGCCGCATATATAAATAAGCATCTTAAGCACCCTGTCCAAACAACTGTACGTAGCAGAGAGCATCTCATAATAACACTTTCTCACACTAGTATACCAGAAAGCACCAGCATGGTATCTCTTGATGTGAAAAATTTGTATACTAATATTCCAGTAAAAATAACTCAGGAGGTTGTTTTACGTAATTTACGCGAACTCAGTTGTCGTCCGAAGGAAGAGGTAGAGGAATTTTTGGAGTTACTTGATATCGTTCTGAGGTTTCATTATTTCAAATTTGGAGATTGTATATACATCCAGGAGAAAGGATTGGCGATGGGTTTCCCTTTATGATATTGTTTGGCAAACGTATACATGACGCATTTTGAATACCAATGTCTGCTCAGTCTTCAGTTTATAGGGATAAGATAATTTTATGGCTGCGGTATGTGGATGATATTTTTCTATTATATAGAGGTTCAATCGGACTGTGATCTGTTTGTGAATAATCTGAACTCCCTGCAAGAGCAGTTTTCCGTTGAGCACAGTGTAGACAACTCTCTGCCATATTTGGACTTACATACAACTATGGAAAATGCAGCTTTTTCCTTTGATATTTTCCGAAAGTCCACCACTACTAGCACTACCATCCACCAGACTTCCAATAACCTACTGAAGTACAAAAAAGCCGCGTACAGGTCGCTGTTACATCTCCTGTATAGTATACCGCTTAGTGACGAGGCCTTTCAAAGAGAATATCGAACTATCCAATATATAGCGGTGATTTCGTTGATCTATATCTATAAATGCCAATGTCTGTTCGGTGAACGTTCATCACGTCTGAACCACAAGACATAAAGAGCTGAAAATCTGTACAATTACTAATGTCTACCCGGGGAAGGCTTTATGCACGGTTTTATGGCGATCGGATAGCTGTTTATATATATATATATATATATATTAATGTGAATGTCTGTTCGGTGTACGCTTATCACGTCCGAACGACAAAACGCAGAGACTGAAGTATTAGTACAGTTACTAATTTATACCTGTGGAAGGTGTTAGGCAGGGTTTTATAGCGATCTGATAGATATTTAGTAATTTGAAGAGTATAACGCGAAATGCGGAACAATAATTACTCTTTGAAAATTATATTTACTCTTTGAAAAAGGTTTTATTGGTCGCATTGTTGCTTGAGGGTTGATAATGGTAAAAGGGTAGAGTATATTGGGATGGAAAGTTATCGGTGAATATAAAATTCTACGTGTGTGTATGTGTGTGTTAATATTTCGCTCTGCAGCCAAAACTACAGAACGCAAACGAACGGTATGTGTCTAATTGTTGTCCGAAGTCTCCCGTTGTACACCATAGGAGTTCCATGCCGATAACTATAAGGGGGTGGAAATATGGTGGTTGAAAGTCGTCAAATTATGAAAAACCTGAAGGCCAGCGATGACGTTTGCGACTCTATAGCAATGAGGTTACATACACGGAAATGTGATGCCACAGACCATATCTTTGGTCTATGCGTGCTACAATTTCTTCAGCTCTTTCTCTGTAAGGATCAGCACACGAATAAGGAAATATAAGAATAAATAAGTAAATACCCCGGCAACGCCGGGTTTTGAGCTAGTGATTAATAAAGACATCCTTAGTAGGGAAAGATTTGCCGCCTCAGATCGAGCAGTGGAGAAGACTGGCGCTAGCACAACCTTCCTTCAAGTTGAAACTAACAACAGTACATCTAGATATCATAGGATACCATATGTTGGTCAAGTTTCGGAACGTTTTGGTAGAAAGTTAGTTAATAAAGGCATCAGACCAGCGTTCTTTATTCCTAAAAATGTAGGTAACAGATGGAGGCATAAAGAGAAGGCTGAAAACAATAAATATAGGGGCTATGGTGTTTACGCGATTTGTTGTAATGATTGCCAACAGAAATATATTGGTGAGACTGGGCGTAGCTTTGGCGTTCGTTTTAAGGATCATGTTAATTTGAAGGGCTCCAAATCGGCTCTTTCAGTGGTTTAAAAATACAATGATGATTAAGTTTCCAATATAGAGGGTAACGTGAAGATTTTAATTAGGGGTGAAAAGGGAAATGTCTTAAATATCATGGAAGAGATGCACATTATGAAAGCACTTAGGAGTCATCCCTTAAGAACCAATTTGAACTGAGACATTTTAATACTCAAATTTTTATTGACATGAGTTTCAACAGCCGTAAGATATTTGAGGAAATGCATACTGTAAACCATCAGCAGTTTATTATTTTCCCAAACTTCTACCGGTTTCGTTTATAAACCATATTCATGGAAGAGAACAAGACAGACTGATTAAACAGGTGCATTATATTTTTATTGTGTGACATGCATGCCAGTATGAATAAGGAGGCATATAATGCACCGGTTTAATCAGTCTGTCTAGTTCTCTTCAGTGAAGATGGCTTATAACCGAAACCTGTAGAAGTTTGGAAAAATAATAAACAGCTGATGGTTTACAGTATGCATTTCCTCAAACATTTTAATACCTTATCAAATTTTGATTATTTGTATTCACGATAACTTTGCTCAAGTGATTATTATTTGGATTTTATCGTTTTATCAAAACACCAATGTAAATTCTGTACGTGGTGCTCAGCCTTCATTTGTCCTTGTTAGGAGAGCCTTCTAGCATACAACGGCGTGTTACGTCAGTTTCCCGTGGTCATATCCAACACGTCTTGATGTAGGACCTCGCGGAGGATCCGTGTTGCGTCGCTCCGATGCGCAGCCGTGGCAAGCTCATTGGACGGCGCTACGAGGCAGCGGGCTGTGCCCCAGCGGCCAGCCATTCAGCTGACGACGGCCAGGGGGGGTGTAAATTTGACACGCGCGCTTTGCTTCTGTGACGTCACCTGGCAGCAAATGTTCAAATGTTCAAATGTTTGTAGAACTTATGGGACTTAACTACGGGGTCATCAGTCCCTAAGCTTACAAACTACTTATGAACTACTTAAGACGAAGGACGGCACAAATATCCATGCCCGATGGGGGATTCGAACCCCCGACCGTAGTGGCCGTGCAGACCGTGACTGGAGCGCCTTAGTCTCCTCGGCCATCGCGGCCGGCACCTGGCAGCAAGCGCCGAGCAGTTGCCGCAGTACCCTTATGAAACGTGCAAGCAGGAAGTTGTGTTTTGCACTCGCTCTTTTCGTGGCCTGTTAAATGTTCGATTACAAAGTAGCTTTCTTGTATTAGGGAACAATTTTTCCATATATCGGCTGCTACGTTTGCGATGTGACGAAAGTTTATCTAATATACAGAAATGGAGGCCTCTCTTTGTCCGTATGCTATGCCTGTGAACGTCATTCAGTCCATTGCGATAAGACTTCGTCAACTTATTGCATGAACTAGCGTCACGGTTATAGGCATAATAAAATTTCGTAATTCGCACTCTAAGGGAGTGAAATCATGATATTATATAAAACAGAAGCACATTTTCTCTCTGTCTGTCCCTTTAACCTTCTATAACTCTAGAACTACTGAACGTATCGTGATGAGGTTTCTTTTAAATAGTAGGTCTCACAAAGGTCTAACGAGTGAAGCATGGTGTCATTTTTCTCTCCTAAGGCATTGGAGCCGGATGGCTTCAGACTACATAAATAGTGATTGTGGGAAATCTACAAAAGTTAGACATGTCCTCTCGCGGACTTTATTTTAGAACTTTATGATCTCTACAATTTAAAAAAGACCTTATTACGATTCGTTCAGTAGTTCTTGAGTTGCCCGGCCGCGGTGGCCGAGGGGACTGAGGCGCACCAGTCACGGACTGCACGGCCACTACGGTCGGGGGTTCGAATCCCCCCTCGGGCATGGATATTTGTGCCGTCCTTAGTATTAGCTATATCATAAGTAGTTTGTAAGTTTAGGGACTGATGGCCCCGTAGTTAAATCCCATAAGCTATACATACATCGGGCATGGATATTTGTGCCGTCCTAGTTCGTAAGTAGTTCATAAGTAGTTTGTAAGTTTAGGGACTGATGACCCCGTAGTTAAGTCCCATCAGCTTAACCAACATTTAAACATCTATACATACATTTAAACATTTTCTCGAGTTAAAGACGTATAAATATTACCCGTGCCAAGTCGCGGGGCGGAAGGGATTAGCTTAGTTGTTAATAATGTTTGAAGTTTCTCTTATGAACTAGCTAAGACTAAGGACGGCACAAATATCCATGCCCGAGGGGAAATTCGAACCCCCGACCGTAGTGGCCGTGCAGACCGTGAGTACAGCGCCTCAGACCCCTCGGCCACCGCGGCCGGCCGCAGCAAATTACCACGCGTAATGTGTCTACCTATACATGGCGGTTACCGCTCAGCGGGACTGCGTGTGTTGATCAACTTAGTCATATAGGCAGGAACGCCGTTGTCAGATGGTCGGGATGCGTAAAGATTCAACTGACATTTTCATCAAACTCCAGACAGAATTCAGAAATAATGTTTGTAAATCTATCGGACCAGACTGCGTGGCCATCAGTCCGTAGCTTACAAACTACTTAAACCTAGGTAAACTAATCTAAGGACAAACACACACACACATGCCCCAGGGAGGACTCGAACCTCCACGACGAGCAATAGCGTAAAGCTCTCTAAAAATCAATAATTTGAATGTATTACGCACATTCACTCGCTTTATTGTTGAATGGAGTAAATATATTTCCGAACATATCATATGACGAAATGTGGGCAGGCTTTTCCTTTTTTTTTTTTTACTAAGACAGAGAAACACATATACATACAGAAAGCCTTACTTATGTAAATGAATTTTGATTCAAATTATTTGAAATTTGTATCTCTTCTGAACACTAGGCTTCGACACCAAATAAAAGTAGCAGAGAAGGAATTAACGGTAAATTAATCATATGCCAGTAGTGTCCAGTTAATGGAAAAAACTAACATTTCATCAGGTAAAATTTCCGGGCTGAGAGTCCGTGGCCCAGCTGTGGTTCCGATTTTTCTTCTCTAACTGCGGGAGACATCTTCCAGGGTCTTCCGGCAGTGGTAAGCGCTTCAACAACAATGGAGAGGTAAAATAACATGTTACCACGTGGTTGACAACACACGTGGCACTATTCTACGAGGAAGGAGTACATAAACTCACACCTAACTCAGTGAAATATCTGAAAAATGGATGACCCTCGAAGAAGTCTCCCGCACGTGGAGACGAAACGTCGGGCCTGTTTTTCAGATGATCACGGACTCTCAGCCCGGAAGTTTTACATGAAGACAACGCCGACCGTGAAAGTTTACAATGTATGATAGTAACATTTCTATTTACGACTAGCTTAAACCCGCGGCTCCGCTCGCGTGCTAGTTGATTATGATAGATATCTTTCAGTAGTGTCCTCTGAGACTGGTTTTGAAGGATGAAATGAATTAAAAAAATTTATTTATTATTTTTTTTAAAGAGATCTATTAAAAACTTTCTTTTTACTGCTTTATTTATTTATTATTATATTACATTATTCGTATGCTAATCCTTACAGAGAAAGAGTTGAAAACATTGTAGCACGCATAGACCAAAGATGTGGTCTGTGGCGTCACGTTTCGCTGTATGTAACCTCCTTGCTATAGAGTCGCAAACGTCATCGCTGGCATTCAGTCCGAATTTTTTTCTAATTTGACGACTTTCAACCACCATATTTTCCACCCCCTTATAGCTAACGGCATGGAACTACTATGGTGTACAACGGGAGACTTCGGACAACAATTACACACAGACCATTCGTTTGCGTTCTGTAGTTTTCCTGCAGAGCGAAATATTAACACATACACACGTAGAATTTTATATACACCGATAACTTTCCATCCCAATATACTCCACCCTTATATCATTATCAACTTTCAATCAACAATGCAACCAATAAAACCATTTTCAAAGAGTAAATATAATTTTCAAAGAGTATTTATTGTTCCGCATTTCACGTTATATTCTTCAAATTACTAAATATCTATCAGATCGCTATAAAACCGTGTCTAAAACCTTCCTCGGGTATAAATTAGTAACTGTACAAATATTTAAGTCTCTGCGTCTTATCGTTCGGACGTGATAAGCGTACACTACACAGACATTCACATTAATATATATACATAAATAGCTATCCGATCACCATAAAACCGTTCCTAAAGCCTTCCCCGGGTAGACATTAGTAACTGGACAAATTTTTAGCTCTTTATGTCTTGTGGTTCCAACGTGATAAACATACACCGAACAGACATTCACATTTATAGATATAGATATTTATACCTCCCCCCCCCCCCTCCCCAAAATCCACGACTTTTTAAATTTTTTTCAATATTTTGGGCCTCCAATCTCGCATCCATAAGTGGGAAAAAGATTCACTCTTCCCGTTCAATAAACGTCTTTGGTATCAATTAATTCGCTTATTGGCACTTTAACAACATTATAAGTAATGGGGCAACCCACATATTCAAGTGGTCTTGTCCGGTTCTACACTAAGCCTCTGACTTCGGAATTATGGAACAAAATGGTTATTTGGATACTAGTAGGAAAAGCCAATAAAATAACTTCGCCCTTTTGTCATAGGCAACCAAGGTGACAACCTACGTTGGATGTGAGGCAAGGAAAATTTTTCCTAATATTTTAACAGGCGATCTAAATCGAGGGAAAGATTCAGCGAACAGTTACCAAATAGTGCTCAGTGCCAAGTTCAGCAACCAAAGATTAATTATGAACTGCGACTTATGTAAGTTAAGGGATATGTAGGAGTTACATTTACTTTCTAATTTCAACATAATGAAAAATGTGCAAAGTTTATTTGTTATTTCGAACTGACAACTACAGTAATTAGGGAGAGAGCAGCAAAGCAAAGCCACGCGTTTTTAACTAGCCTATGATTATTTCATGTGGGTTTGAAAGAATAAATTTTAAGGTACGGCGAGGAAAATATTTCGTATTTTTCCAGCGGAGTTGTAGAAAATTAAATAGCACGAGAACTTTGAGCAGAATTTGCTACATTCAAAGTGGGCCCACAGCTGTCTGCCTTGCGACGTCGTGCGCAGTATCCGTAGGCGTTATACCGCGGACTACCTCCTGCGTATTCTTCTTATGTTGACTAAAGTAGCGACGAACTAAAGAGAAATAATGCTGGCGCAGCCTTTATAAGAAGACGTCGGACTCAATCATATTTAACGAGCACTGAAAGTTCTCGCAAGAAGATTGATTAATACTAGCGTAGTTAGTGTGCTTTAACCTGCTGTCCGTTGTCAGTGTTACGACTCACTCGTTAATGTAAGTTTTGTACGTCAGGTGTGTGTGTGCATCTGACTGCAATAGTGTCCTTAGTAATCATTTATCTTTTTAACAAAATCTGAACGAAATCTGAATTTCTGAAAACAATTGATGCTGTTTAGTAGACGAATATTTGAGTTCGTGGAGGAAGTCGTAAGTGCCAAAAGCCGAAAGTATGTTCAAATGTTTGTAAAGTCTATGGGACTTAACTACGGGGTCATCAGTCCGTAAACTTACAAACTACTTATGAACTACTTACGAACTAGGACGGCACAAATATCCATGCCCGAGGGGGGATTCGAGCCCCCGACCATAGTGGCCGTGCAGACCGTCACTGAAGCGCCTTAGTCCCCTCGGCCACCGCGACCGGCGCCGAAAGTATGTGAAAGCGGCAGACTACAGGTATCTGACCTATTTTTTGCATGCGAGTATTATTTTGAATGAAGTTGGGAAATTCACCAGTCTGAAAAAATGCGTTGTAATCGAAATAAAATTTTTATCTATGCGCCACGGGAACTAAATGTTCAAATGTTTGTAAAGGTTATGGGACTTTAACTGCGGGGTCACCATTCCCTAAACATATGAACTACCTTATACTAAAGACATCACAAATATCCATGCCCGAGGGGGATTCGAACCCTCGACGGGGAACGGCCTCGCGCCACGAGAAGTGCACGTCTGTCAATGCTCTTAATAACTGGGTCGCTGCCATGCTAAAATTCTAAATGCTGACTATGAATGGTACGATGAGAGAACAAGTAATTACTAAGAACAATCCTTCCGACCTGGTGAAATGGTTAATAAATAACTGAATTGAAATAGTAACCGTTGTTTTTTTTTTTTTTTTTTTTTTTTTTTTTTTAAATAAAGCAAATTCTGTATTTTGAACAGCTTTGTAACATAGTATTCATCTCACATCAAAGTACCATTATTGTGACTCAAAGTGAAAACTAAATTACATCATTATTCTTCTTATCTTTAACCTTTTTGCGAAACACGATGAAAAAACATTGAAACACAATTATTCTCATTTGTACATCGATTTAACGAAGTTAGAATAAAATTATACAACTTAGCCAACAGTGAAGCGCAAAAATGTTACCTTGTTCACCATCTTCCAAAAATAATATCCAAAATTCATAAAAATTTTAATGAAATGTTGTCCATTCTTATGTCCCTGTGCCCTACATAAAGTCTTTGCTATTTCGCTACAACCTAGCTGCAGTGGCTAAAACTTAATTTCTCTGTGGCAAATATAGCCTAAAGATCATACTAACAGCATCATACTAACAGGAACGTAACATCTTTCATCGACTGCGCGCTTATGACAAAACAGATCAGATGTTCACCGACGTTCAGTCATGAAGAAATTCCAAATTTCCAGTTTAACACACAACATAACTTTCACCTCCTGCTTCAACAAGAGATCTTCCGCGAGGTTACTCATAACCCGTTTCATTTCAGACTCTTGAAGTTGGTCACATAGTGAGGACATCTTTCGTGACAAAAGCTATAGTGAAAGACATCATCATATGAGAGCCACGCTATCTACCAATTGTACAACGGGTGAGCTATGGCGACACCAAGATAACAACTATGACAACCGTCTTTTTTTGTTTCTTAAACAGGAAGAATTTGAAACAAGACTGGCTGTAGTTGGCTTACGATCTTATCACGTGTCACCCCGCGTACAACGGGCGGACATAATTAAATAAAGACCTTACATACACACACTATTTCTTTACTACTAAGGAGCTGGGGCATCATTGGTCTAAAGAACAGTTGCAACTCTTCGGAGAACTAGATTTGTTGTCTATAGCTTCCAAGAGAAAGTCATCCATTCTTGCGTCAAACAATCCACCAATTACGAGGGGAAGTTTGAAAATAAGTTTCCCCTGACGACTGTGGTCAGATTTGCGTATGAAAGGAAAAAAAAATGGAATGAGACATTAAAGATAAGACACTTCTTTATTTTTCTACATAAAGTACATTGAGACATTTGTAATACCGCCTTATAACATTTGTAATACCGCCTTATAAGATTCAAACTTTTGACAATGTTGACTGGAATACACTCTTTCAAATTCTGAAGTCAGCAGGGGTAAAATACAGGGAAAGGAGAGTTATTTTCAACTTGTATAAAAGCCAGACCGCAGTTATTAGACTCGAAGGGCATGAAAGGGAAGCATCAGTTGGGAAGGGAGTAAGACAGGGTTGTAGCCTTTCTCCAATGTTGTTCAATTTGTACATTGAGCAAGCTATAAAGGAAAGCAAGGAGAAATTTGGTGAAGGAATTAAAGTTCAGGGGGAAGAATTAAAAACATTGCGTTTTGCCGACGACATAGTAATTCTGTCAGATACAGCAAAGGACCTGGAAGAGCAATTGAACAGAATGGACAGTGTGCTGAAACGTGGTTATAAGATGAAAATTAACAAAAGCAAAACTAGGGTAATGGAGTGCGGTATAAGAAAATCGGGTGATGCTGAAGCAATTAGATTAGGTAACGAAGCAATAAAGGAGGTAGATGAGTTTTGTTACTTGGGCAGTAAAATAACAAATGATGGTTGCAGTACAGAGGATATAAAATGCAGAATAGCAATGGAAAGGAAAGCATTTTTGAAAAAGAGAAATTTGCTAACATCGAATATTAATTTAAGTGTAATGAAGTCTTTTCTGAAGGCAGTTGTGTGGAGTGTTGCCTTGTACGGGAGTGAAACATGGACGATAAGGTGTGCGGACAGGAAGAGGATAGAGGCTTTTGAAATGTGGTGTTACAGAAGAATGCTGAAGATTAGATGGGTAGAGCGCATAACTAATCAAGAGGTACTGAACAGAATTGGTGAGAAATGGAATTTTTGGCATACCCTGACTAAAAGAAGGGATCGTTTGGTAGGACACATTCTTAGACATAGGGGAATCGTAAATTTAGCATTGGAGGGAAGTGTGTGGTAAAAATCGCAGAGGATACCAAGAGACGCGTATAGTAAGCAGATTCAAGTGGATGTGGGTTGTCGTTCTTATGAGGAGATGAAAAGGCTTGCTCAGTATAGGGTATTGTGGAGAGCTGCATCAAACCAGTCTCCGGACTGAAGACCATAACAACAACAACAAAGATTCAAACAGCATCCGAGGAAAAAATCAGGGCGTTGCATACGGAAGAAGCGTTGAACGACTTGTTTGACGTCAGTATTGCTTCCGCCGAGAGTCTTCGTCAAAGCTGGAAACCGATGGAAGTCACTTGTTGCGAGATCAGCACTGTATGTTGGATGGTGTAGTTGCTCCCCAACCAAGAATTGCCGTCGCCGAGTGTGGTCTCGTATTGTCAGTCAACAGCAGAACGCCAGATCTGAGAAGACCAGGCCGCTATTTCCGAATCACCTCTTTCAATTTCGACAGAGTGGCACAGCATTGATGGTTGCATCCTCCAAAAAGTCCAGCAACAAAACTCCTTGGATGTCTCATAAAACGTTGAGTAGCACTTTATCTACAGACAGAGTGCTTTTGAACTTCTTTCAGACAAGTGATGAAGAATGTTTCCACTCCATAGCTGTTCAATGCTTCTTCCGTATGCAACGCCCAGATTTTTCCCTGGTCGGGTTTTTGAAGCTTATAAAGCGGTTTGACAACTGTCTCAGTGGGCTTGGAAATTATGTAGATAAATAAAGATATGTCTTATCTTTAATGTCTCATTCTATTTTTCCCCTTTCATACACGACTCTGCCCGCAGTCGACAGGGAAACTTATTTCCAGCTCCCCCTCGTATTATCAGTGATGTTGTAAACTCGGTACTCCCTCTAAAACTCTGCATAACGTTTCAATTACGTCGAGACGTGGCGATTTTGCTGTGCATGGGAGATGTTTGATGTTGTAACAATGTATAAAGCAAATCTGAACCTTTTAGGCCATCTGTATGTGTGTGTGGGGGGGGGGGGGGGGGCGGGGGGGAGGGGGGCGCATTTTGGGTTAAGGCAGAGTTAGTTAGTCTTATTAAACAGTTTGCTGTCGAGTACCATTGAGACGGAAACAGTTGATGCCATGATATGCCAAATCATCAGAACCTCTCTCACGCATGTCTGTAGCAAGCAGGCATGCCACGTAGTAAGCTTCTTTGTAGATTTCTGTACTTAAACTAGGCTGTTTGTAGCAAGTATTATAAACGACGATTCTTCCGCCCTAACAATATACTTCCGGTCATCAAGTGGCTATGTATTATGATCGTAACAGCAATTGCTTCGCAACCTTGCGTTGGCTTCTGTTATAAAATGTTTAGCAACTGCACACCTTCCATGAAAGTTAAGCGCCACCCGTATTGTTTTTACGGAAACACTCAAGTTCTGCAGTCACTATTGCCCTGGTAGTTTTATGTTGTCTGACCACAATGGTCTTAATGCTCGACGGTCACTATCATTTAATTTCGATTTAGCGCATAATTCCTCTTCGTCAATGCTGTTTCACCGTATTTGGTATACGCTGTCATTACGGGGGATAGTGTCTCTTCTGTAACATTGGACAAGGAGTCCACATGAGTATCGAATTTTGGAAATTTTTTTAATATGCATGGTACGAGAAGTTTAGAAATTAAATAACAATCACCCAAAGCCATTCGACGTGCCCAATGCCACCAGTAAAAAAAAAAAAAAAAAAAAAAAAAAAAAAAAAAAAAAAAAAAAAAAAAAAAAAAAACAAAAAAAAAAAAAAACTGTCGCAAGACCTCACAGAACAATAGCGAACAAACGCGATCGGCAACCGCAACTACCCATAGAGCAAATATGTATGGAGGTAGTATCGTTCGGGTCTTAGAATGGTTCTAATACTGCCGTGTTGGTTATTTCCCCTATGTGTTCGAATACTAGCACAATATTAATATCTAATAGTAATCTTTACGGAAAATGCACATATTTTTATTTACTCGTAATTTTCTATATTTCACAAAAGGTTCTGAATAATGATGGATTCAAACAAAAAGCATAAGTTACATTTTTTACAGTATTGGCTTCACTATTAGTTGACAGTGGTATTCTCTGATTTTCAGTTTGTGAAGAGCTACGACGCTGTTTTTGGAAAGTCATCTGCCGGCCACTGTGGCCGAGGAGACTGAGGCGCTTCAGTCGCGGTCTGCACGGCCACTACGGTCGGATATTTGTGCCGTCCTCAGTCTTAGCTAGTTCATAAGTAGTTTGCAAGCTGATGACCCCGTAGTTAAGTCCCATAAGTTCTACAAACGTTTGAACATTTGGAAAGTCATCTCTATAGCTACTAATGACTCTCTAAGCTGTTAATCCACTCAAGCCTCCTCTCAAGGTTTTCACTCGTCCAAATAAGAAACTGTCACAACACGTGGAATTAGAGATACCAAAATGTTTTGTATAACTGGATTCGAAAATGTGTGTGTGTGTGTGTGTGTGTGTGTGTGTGTGTGTGTGTGACAGCGGGATTGAAACCACCGACCAGGGCAGAACGCTACCACTTGAGCTACACCGACAGATGATGCTAGTGTTTTCATTACTGGTACTTACGTATACTTGGAAAACTTAAAAGTCGATTTTCTCGAGAATTTTTGAGAGTTGAGTTGAGTGGTTATGGCTGATTGTTATTTAAGTCCTGAACTTCACGTATCATAAATATAAAGAAATTCTAAAATCCGGTACCCATATGGTATCCTTGTCAGTGTTAAGAAGTACGAAGAAGTGCAAGTGCAACCTAAAAGGTTCAGATTTGCTTTATACATTGTTACAACATCAAACATCAGTGAGATGTAGAGTACTGCATGTTGTATATGTCTTGCTTTGTCTACGCACTATATATTATCATTTCAGTATCTGATATCAAAATATAATATACTGTTTGTAAACTATAATAAAACATAAACTACATATTTTTCACCGTTTACATATTTTGTTTTTGTAACAGTATGTTCGTTATGTTATTTTAGTACTAATTTACTATTAAAACATTTTCAGTAAACAAGTGAAGCAAGTTCGCAAGTTAAGCGTCAAATGTTCGTACTCCGTTACACATGGAACAAATGAAGCCAATTTTGTTTGAAAATAAACGAAATATGTGTAAAGTTTCTGTTGCTTTTCTTTATTGCCATTTAATTGAGGCGGTCAGTTTCAAAACTCAACATGTCCACACGAAAATCGCGATATCGCTTGTTCCAGAATTTTTGTAGCATTCTTCGTAATGTGATAAAAGAGTTTCTTCCAAAACTTCTCACGTTCCATCGATATTAAGCATCAAAATTTGCAACTTGTTCCGAAACTTTGTATGTCCAATGTGAATTTCAAAGTTTCTTACCTAAATGATTATCAGTTATGTCTTTAATGAATGTACTAAAGCAAAGTACGCACTACGCACAAGTAGTCGTATTAAAGGGTTAAAGGATTCATTATATGTTCTAACTCAGGCAGTATTGTAAAGAAACTGTGTAATTTGAACAATGTGATACGATACAGAGATGCATTGATGATGTTTATAATCACGTAACAAGCATAAGTAGGTACCTGAGAACAGTAACGTAAAAAAATTCAAACGCTTTAACAACAATGCACTTCGGCACTGGGTTTTGACTGATTGGCAACATGCGGTATTATTGAACGCAGTGCATGTAAAGATGCTGAGGGAAATGGATGCTGAAGGGTTTGTGAACGTATTTTTACTGCCACTGAATTAGGACGAAGTAGTAAAAGAAAACAAGATGTCGCTACTTGGAAGAAAATCCAAGAGAAACGATCAAGGTATGAATGGTTCTGATACATATCTAATTGTATTCCTGCAAAGGTTAACTGTAGTTTATGCATAGGCAACGATTTTTCTAATTAAATCCTGGATCTCGTTGAAACTAGCGTACTGGAGCGCTGTGTTGCGGTGCGCGCGGCCGTCCGCCGTCGGGGTTCGAATCCCCCCCTCGGACATGGATGTTTGTGTCGTCTTTAGTATAAGGTAGTTCATAGGTAGTTTGTAAGTTTAGGGACTGATGACCCCGTAGTTAAGTCCCTTAAGCTTTACAAACATTTGAACATTTGATTTGTTGAAACTATGAATTACCCTTGACTTAACATCCGTTCCAAACTTCATTGTGTTCTTGTTTGTTGGTTCCAGAACTAAGCTACTTCTCTCTTGCTTTCCAAAAGTCAACATTTCCATTGAACATTCGCAATTATTTATGAAAATTTGCAATGTGTTTTATAGCAACTACCACATATCTGTTTTAAATAATTTCCCGTATTTATTTTTTTAAAAAAATTTAATTTCAGTATAAAGTGACCTAATAGTTTTTCCACTTTCCCCCTTTCCCCTCACATAGAGATGTTGAGTTTTGGAACTAATCGCCTCAATTTCAAAATAACTTTAATTTTTTGAATGTCACATATAGACTTGTGCACAATATTGGAATTGACCTCATGACGGAGTATTGCTCTGGAAATCAGGATGGGCTGCTGTCGCTCTGGAACGCTAATACTAGCTTCCTGCAGAAGTCAGGTTTCCATACATTACACTGTGTTAAAGCCAGAAGGTTTCAAAAACATACGCGTACTGAACCACGCCAAATTGCACAGGCTACAGAGTGCAGTACAAAAGTCAGTATCACCGGGCCGATCTATGTTGTTAACCTTGATGGGGCGTTACGTACGCTCGTGTGTAGGGTGTGTCCCCATTACTGGCCACTCACTGAAACGAAGGAGGGCCCTCTCCTCTATTGCCGATTGCTTCCAGATACGATACAAAGGGTACGCACGATTTACTACTGCGTTCTTTTCACCAACGGGCTATTCCATTTGTACCAACAGTCCGATATCGCCACATCGAGTACACGCTGCCCCACTTTGCTTTGCTCGTTGTATGTTACCCATGAAACACCTGAGCAGTATTTGAGGATCTTTATTTATTTATTTACACAGATAAAACAAAATTTCCTTTCTTGAGGTACACAGATTAAAGAATACAACTTACAAATGCCTCGCAAAAAGTTGCCAGTAGACGAATTACCATGAATTTGTACTCATAATTCATTCTTATTTGCTTTATCTCCAACCACTTTTCTTTAGGGCCTTGTGATACAATACCTTACTTCTCCATATTTTACTCGTGTAGTTTCTTGTATTCTTTTCGCGGAATTGTTATTTACCACTCATTCTGTACCGGCGATTACAATGAATTCTGGTGGAACCGTGTTGCATTAAAATAAGTAACATTGTACTGCAAGTCATGCGTCCCCGCAAGATATGGGTGATGATGAATGATTTCTGCACCTGTTTCTTGCCTCGTGGTCATAGGTTTATAATTTAATCCTGCAATAATAACTAAATTATATCGTACACGGAAACATGTATATCATATAAATATATTATCAGACCCGCTCGTTTTAACTTTAACGCTTTTAGAAATGTTACTGTATTAGAATTTCTTACTTCAAGTAGTATGCCACGTGCTGTTAATGTCATGAGGCAGTTCATTTCATCCCGAAATCTATGTTATACGACCAAAACCAGTAACCACTAAAAATATTAATACGATCCCGAATGAAGCTTTTGTAAGAAGTACAGTTTTAGAACGATACCAACTATTCTTTGCAGTGTTGTTAGTCAGGGTCATTTTAAACAATTAAAAACAGTGAACGGTTATCAAATAACAGACACCATAATCTTTTTACAACTTAAATGTGTCCAAAAACTTGTGAAATGAAGGCAATGCAGGAAATTTCATGTAATTAATAGAAGGAATAAATAAAAAATAACATCAAATATAAAAAAAGTAATAGGGTAAGTAGAACGATGTTAGAATGCAAGAAATGGTCTGTACTAGTATTGCAAGGAGTAAGTTGCCCATAATTTGTAGGTATTAGACGCTGCACTGGAGTTCAGATTTACTACTTAATCAAAATGTTCAAATGTTTGTACACCTGCTATGGTCATCGTTCGCTAGACTTACTATTTGAACTAACTTATGCTAAAGACAATACACAGGCAGTCCGTGGCAAGCCGTCTTAGTCCCTCGACCATGCGGCTCGCTACCTAATCACTCTATGAATTTCGTATTCGAAGCAGGCACTATTGATTAAATTATTAATACTATAGAGCTGTTTGCTGATCAGTTTCGCACCTGAACGGTTTAGCAAGGTTATAAGAGCATTGTTACATATACACAAACAATAACAATGCGGCAATCCACTGTAATGAAGATCCACTATTTATTTTAGGACTTATGAATTATCTCGACAGAACGATCTATTGACCCAAGAACAACACGGATTTAGAAAATATCGTTCATGCGAAACAAAACAAGTTCTTTATTCACACAAAGTGATGGGTGCTATCGACAAGGGTTCGCAAATCGATTCCGTATTTCTTGATTTCCAGGAAGCTTTTGACACCGTACCTCACAAACGGCTTTTAATCAAATTGCGTGGTTATGGTATATCGCCCCAAATTTGCGATTGGATAGGGGACTTCTTGTCAGAGTTCATAGTAATCGATGGTAAGGCATCGACTAAAACAGAGGTGATATCGGGCGTTCCACAGGGTAGTGTTATTGGTCCTCTGCTATTCCTTAATTACATAAACGATTTAGGGGAAAATCTAAGTAGCTCTTTTAGTTTGTTTGCAGATGACGCCGTCATTTACCGTCTAGTAAAACCATCTGAAGATCAAAACCAACTGCAGAACGATCTGAATAAGAAATCAGTATGGTGTAAAAATTGGCAATTGACTCTAAATAATGACAAGTGTGAAGTCGTCCACATGAGTACGAAAAGAAAATCCGTTAAACTTTGTTTTCAAGATAAATCAATCAAAGGTGAAGGCCGTAAACTCCACAAAATACCTAGGAATTACTATTACTTCAGACTTTAATTGGAAAGAACACGTAGATAATATCGTGGGAAAGGCGAACCGGAGACCGCGTTTAATTGGCAGAACCCTTAAAACATGCAACAGAACTACAAAAGAAACTGCGTACACTACGCTTGTCCGTTATTTTTGGAGTATTGCAGCCCAGTGTGGGATCCTTATCAGGTGGGTTTGACGGAGGACATCGAAGGAGTCCAAAGAAGGGCAGCTCGTTTCGTATTGTCACGATACAGGGGAGACAGCGTTACGGAAATGATACAGGATCTGGGATGGGAATCATTACAACATCGGCGCTTGTCGCTGCGGCGTGGGCTACTTGCGAAACTCCAATCGCAAACAATCTCCTCCGAATGCGAAAATACATTGTTGACACCCAGTTACATAGGTAGAAATGATCATCAGAATAAAATACGAGAAAACAGAGCACGAACGGAGAGATTCAGGTGTTCATTCTTCCCGCGCGCTATTCGAGAATAGAATGGGATGTAAAATAGTATAACGGTGGTTCGATGAACCCTCTTCCAGGCACTTAAATGTGATTCGCAGAGTATCCCATGTAGATGTAGATGTATATGTAGACTTTGGAGTTGTTATAAACTGACAACTGGATTTATAAAACAAAAGTTATTTGGTGTAACGATGACACGCAGTTCAGGCAAATTTTAATACTTTAGTAATAACCTTTTCCAGTGAGTATGTGCCTTCAAAATAGCGACCCACCCGAAATCATGATTAACCAAAACAGTCAAGTGGTAATTCAATGTATAGAATTTCTACATGTCTGTGTTTGCCCACGAAGCAAAAATTCAAAGATTATAGAGTTTATGAGTGACCAAAGTAAATAAATAGTGGACGTTCTTGTGAAAGATTTGTGGCAAAGTGCATGGTCGTTCCAGTCGAAACTTCAACAGTTCGAGGCCCCCTCCTGTTGCATGGATTTTGTGTCTGTCGTTAGGAGAGCCGCGGGGAAGCTAAATGGTCGACTTTGGTGCTTGGGAAGGTGTGATTCGTCTGTAAAGGAGAACGCATACATAACGTTCGTACGACCCCGTCTTGAGCATTGCTCAAGTGTTTGGGATCCCTACCAGATAGGTTTAAAGGAGAACATAGAGGCAGTTCATAGGCGAACGGCGAGGTTTGTAACGGACAGAATCGATCAATGCACGAGTGTTACCGAAATGCTTTTTGGAACTCCGCTGGGAGTCACCGGAGGGGAGGAAACGTCCTTTTCGAGTAGCACTGTTGAAGAAATTTAGAGGGCCGGAATTTAAGGCAGGGTGCAGTACGATTCTAAGCCGACAACCTACATTTCGCGTAAAGACCACTAGGTTAAGATCATAGATATTAGGGCTCGTGCGGATGCATACAAGTATTCGTTTTTCCATCGTTCTGTATGGGAATGGAACAAGAGAGCAAGTAACTAATAGTGGTACCGAGTACCTTCTGCCTCGTACTTTTGGGTGGATTGCGGAGTATGTATTTAAATGTAGCTGTTTAAGTATTGTGTAAGTTTAGAAAAGGCAGGCCTTTCCACTTTGGTAACTTAGTTACACAATCTTTGAACTTTTTAAATCTGGGAAAAGAGTGTTCCAAACGTTTGGAAACGTTTCTATCTATTTGCTTGAGAAAATTTATAAGTAAAAAGAATGCAATCAATACCTAAAACGTGTTTATGTAGACTCTTCCGGCGTATTAATTGATCAAATTCTTTCGGGTTTTCAGCCGGATCATATTGACATCTGTACACAATATTTCTGCGGTCCACCTGGCCGCTATCATAAGGTGAGGAAGCTAAGCCGCTCTCGCCGTGTCTGAGTGAAACTGTGGAACGGCTGGCTCTATATACACAACGAATGTACGAAGGCGCATGCGCTAAATACAGAGGGCGTAAGTTTACTCGTAGCTGCTGATCCCTGGCGCGAGTGTAGTTGTACCTCCTCCAGTAATGTCAAAAATGATAGATCGTTATAGATTGTCATTCGTTGCTATTTGATGCAGTTGTGTCATAAGGTCTGATGACACAGGATTCCTCGATTAATTGTGTTATCTGCCATTCTGATTTCAATGGATTCACAGTCCCAGTAACGTGCGGTATTTGCAACAACTTATGTCTCGTCGTATAGCATCCTGTGTCCCTCTGAAAGACAGTGTTCGGCCACCGCGGATTTTTCAGGCTGCATCAGTCGCGTATGGCAGTGATGTTCAACACATCTGTCACTGACGGTACGAACGGTCTTGCCAATGTATGTTTTCCGTTCTCACATTTTATAAACACCAGGCTTTCTTAGGCATAATTCATCTTTCACAGAGCCAAGAAGTGTTCTAGTCTTAGCCGGCGGACAAAAAATACGCCTTATTTTAGGTTTATTTAAAATAGAGTACAATAGATTCTCTGCACCGGTTATAACATCATTTTAACTGTCTCCATCCTAATATTAAATTCAAGATGGAAATTGAAAATGAGGACAAGTTACCATTTTTGGATGTGTTGATCTATAACAAAGATGACGGAACTGTTGGACATATAGATTACAGGAAACCGATCCATGTTGTTGTTGTTGTTGTGGTCTTCAGTCCGGAGACTGGTTTGATGCAGCTCTCCACAATACCCTATCCTGAGCAAGCCTCTTCATCTCCACATAAGAACGGCAACCTACATCTGTCTGAATCTGCTTACTGTATCCATCTCTTGGTCTTCCTCTGCGATTTTTACCCCATACACTTCCCTCGAACGCTAAATTCACAATTCCTTGATGACTAAGAATGTGTCCTACCAATCTATCCCTTCTTTTAGTCAAGGTATACCAGAAATTTCTTTTCTCCCCAATTCTGTTCAGTACCTCCTCATTAGTTAAGCGATCCACCCACCTAATCTTCAGCATTCTTCTGTAGCACCATATTTCAAAAGCCTCAATCCTCTTCCTTTCTGCACTGTTTATCGTCCATCTCTCACTTCCATACAAGGCAACACTCCATACAAATGCCTACAGAAAGGACTCCCTTAGGCTTAAATCAATGTTCGATGTTAACAAATTTCTCTTTTTCAAGAACGCTTTTCTACCCATTGCCATTCTGCATTTTATATCCTCTGTACTGCGACCATCATTTGTTATTTTACTGCCCAAGTAACAAAACTCATCTACCTCCTTTATTGCTTCGTTTCCCAATCTAATTCCTTCAACATCACCTGATTTTCTTACACTGCACTCCATTACCCTAGTTTTGCTCTTGTTAATGTTCATCTTATATGCACCTTTCAGCACACTGTCCATTCCGTTCAATTGCTCTTCCAGGTCCTTTGCTGTATCTGACAGAATTACTACGTCGTCGGCAAAACGCAATGTTTTTAATTCTTCACCCTGAACTTTAAATCCTTCTCCAAATTTCTCCTTGCTTTCCTTTATAGCTTGCTCAATGTACAAATTGAATAACATTGGAGAAAGACTACAACCCTGTCTTACTCCCTTTCTCACCACTGCATCCCTTTCATGCCCTTCAACTCTGACAGCCGCTGTTTGGTTTTTGTACAAGTTGTAAATAACCTTACGCTCCCTATATTTTACTCCTGCTTGCTTCAGAACTTGAAAGAGTTTATTCCAATCAACATTGTCAAAAGCCTTCTCCAAATCTACAGAAGCTAGAAATGTAGGTTTGCCTTTTCTTAATCTATCTTCTAGGACAAGCCGTAAAGTGAGGATTGCCTCCCGTGCTCCTACATTTCTTCTGAACCTAAACTGATCTACCCCCGAGGTCGGCTTCTACCAGTTTTTCCATCCTTCTGTATATAATTCGTGTTAATATTGTGCAACCATGACTTATTAAACTGATGGTTCTGTAGTTTTTCACACCTGTCTGCACCTGCTTTCTTTGGAATGGGGATTATAACATTTTTCTTAAAGTCTGAGGGTACTTCGCCTGTCTCATACATCTTACACACCAGGTGAAAAAGGTTTGTCATGGATGGTTCTCCCAACGACTTCAGTAGCTCTGAGGGAATATCATCTACTCCAGGGGCCTTGTTTCGACTTAGGTCTTTTAGGGCTCTGTCAAATTCTTCTCTCAGCACAGTATCTCCTATTTCATCTTCATCTAGATCCTCTTCCCTTCCTGCAATATTGTCTCGAAGTTCATTTCCTTTGTAGAGCCCCTCTATATACTCTTTCCAGCTTTCAGCTTTTCCTTCTTTGCTGAGAACTGGTTTTCCATCAGTGTCCTTGATATTCATAGAGCTGTTTTTCTTATCTCCAAATGTTTCTTTTATTTTCCTATAGGCTGTATCTATTTTTCCCCTATTTATACATTCTTCTACATCCTTGCATTTGCCTTCTAGCCACTCCTGCTTAGCCATTTTGCACTTCCTGTCAATCTCATGTCTTAGTCGTCTGTACTCCATTTTGCCTGTTTCATTTACTGCATTTTTATATTTTCTCCTTTCATCGATTAAATTTAGTATGTGCTGTGATATCCAAGGATTTTTTGTAGATCTTGCCGTCCTACCTATTTTGTCCTCTGCTACCTTCACTATTTCATCTCTCAATTTTACCATTCTTCCTCTACTGTTTTATTTTCCCCTGTTTCTGTCAATTGTTGCCTAAAGCTCCCTCTGAAATTCTTAAGAACCTCAGGTTCCTGCAAATTATCCAGGTCCCATCTCCTTATTTTCCTACCTTTTTGTAGTTTCTTCAGTTTCAGCCTACAGTTCATAACCAACAAGTTATGGTCAGAGTCTATATCTGCCCCTGGGTAGGTCTTACACTGTAAAACCTGGTTCCGAAATCTATTTCTTACCATTATAAAATCTATCTGGTATCTCCCGGTGTCTCCTGGTCTCTTCCACGTATACAACCTTCTTTTGTGATTCTTGAACCAGGTTTTTGTTATAACTAAATTATGTTCTGTGCAAAATACTACCAGGCGGCTTCCTCTTTCATTCCTTTTGCCCAGACCATATTCACCTACTATCTTCCCTTCCCTTCCTTGTCCTACTACCGAATTCCAGTCTCCCATAACAATTAAGTTTTCCTCTCCCTTAATTGTCTGAATAATTTCCTTTAGCTCCTCATATATTTCTTCGATTTCCTCATCATCGGCAGAGCTAGTTGGCATATAAACCTGTACTACTGTTGTCGGTGTTGGCTTCGTATCTACCTTGACAATGATAATGCGATCACTGTGCTGGTCATAGTAGTTCACCCGCATTCCTATTTTCTTATTCATTATCAAACCTACTCCTGTGATACCCCCAATTGATTTTGTATTTATAATCCTGTACTCACTTGACCAGAAATCCTGTTCATTCTGCCACCAAACTTCACTAATCCCCACTATATCTAACTTCAACCTATCCATTTCCCTTTTTAAATTTTCTAATTTTCCTACTCTATTAAGGGATCTAACATTCCATGCTCCGACTCGTAGAATGCCAGTATTGTCTTTCCTGATGATCACATCCTCTTGAGTAGTCCCCGCCCGGAGATCCGAAAGGGGGACTATTTTACCTACGGAATATTTTACCTGAGAGGTGTATATAGACCAACCTTAAGAGGTGTTCCCTGTAAATCATAAGATCTATAGGGGAATCAAGTGTGTTGAGGAGGACTCCAACATTGATGTGATTACGTAAAATATGTAGTAGTTTGCAACTGCATTAGCTATATGTTGTTAAGACTTATAGCTTTTCGTGTAGTAAGTTTCGATTTTATAGGTCTATGAATCTAGGAGAAAATAAGGGAAGACAGGTTACATGTCAAAGAGCAGTGTTTCGATTAATCGAGTATCTGTTTGTTTGTCAGTTATCGGAAATTTACTTCTGTGCTGTTCCAGTCTGCATCTAAGCAAGCGCTCGTTTATATCGATGTTGTGCGGTACGTTGGTGCATGGACTGGAGTTTTGACTTTACACCACAATTTAGCGCTCATCCAACTGTTTGTTTGTGTATAAAATGGGTAATCGCTAACCATATTTTCATTATGCAAGTTATAGCGGCTGTTGTACTCAACTCCTACGGTAAATACCTCGTTTGTGTCAACTGCGAGGAAACGATTTATAGAAGTGTTGCAGTATTATTTGTCCGTAATACGACTGTACGTGTATGTCTCTTTATGGCCTGTATAGATGACCTTTATTGTATTGATACATTAAGAGCTGCAGTACTTCTGTGACAAATCGATCGTTTTTTTACGTCTATTGATAGAAGCAATGTAATATTCTATCTTCGTATAAATTATGTCTTGTGTTTTCGTAATCTGGTGCGAACGATTTATCTTGGCTTGTGCAAATTTCTACATTTGTGGGTTGCATATTGATACTTGGTAGTGTTAGGGCTGTGGTGTTTACGACTGGACGTCTCTCGGTAGCGTACGGAGGCGCTTGCGGCGGTAAATTATTGTTCTTTGGTCGAGAAGCATCGATTTTCAATAAATTCTATGGTTAGGCGATTTAAAGCTGGGTAATAACTTCCGTTGGGAGACGTGTTTAATCGTTTGTTTTGTCTCTAAAGGATTGCTCTTGGCATTCGATAAAATTTTTCGGGTGATGTATTAGTTCGAAATGGTGTAGACTATTTTACGTTTTTCGTTGTAAGGATTAGATACGTATAAGAAAAGAGCTTGGTGTTGATGTGTCAGTCAATTTTACCATGTAATTAGGTCTGTTACAGAAGTTTATCGGAAGTATTGATTTGTAACACGGGGGATACTCTGAATCAGCTCGAGTGGTTGTTAAGCGTACGAGCTATGTGGTCTAGTGACTGATAGAAGACGTTTCGGAAATACTTTAAGGTGGGGTATGCAATTCGAAAAAGATACATGATCAATCGGTTAGAAGTTTGAGAGGGGACCATCGCCGCGGTGGAGTAGCCGAGCGGTCTAAAGCGTCTCGCTGCGGAGCGCACGGTTGCTCGCCGTGGAGGTTCGAGTCCTCCCTGGGACATGGGTGTGAGTGTGTTTGTCCTTAAGTTAGTGTACCTAGCTTTAAGTAGTTTGTAAGCTACGAACTGATGACCACGCAGTTTGGTCCGATAGATTTACAGACATTTGAACATTTTGGAACCATCAACGACTCAGAGATACGAGATTGTCGCCGCTTGCTAGTTAGTTTAGAACTTTAGTAGAAAAGAGCTTCCGCGGCAGAATATCTGTGTGCAGTAAGACTACCAGCTGCGGTGAGCGCGGCCGTTCGCCGTTGGGGGTTCGAGTCCTCCCTGAAGCATGGGTGTTTGTTTGTTGCCCTTAATGTAAGTAGTTTGCGAGCTTAGGGACTAATGACCACCGTAGTTAAGGCTCTTAGATTTACAAACATTTAAAAAGAGCTGTTTGCTGTAGTTCGGTCGTTGGGTTGGGGATGGTTGTTGTTACATAGAGTGTCGTAGGCTAGTTTTAATAGAATTTAAGTAAAAATGTGTTTGAAATATGCGCTGCAGTATCTGTTTCCAGTTGTGGGTGACGTGTTGCGATATAGTGCTGAAGAAGTCGATTTAGGATTATGTTCTTAAAACTATGCGCTGAGTACCAGTGGCGTAGCTACTACACCAAGGGCCCCGGGGCAAAAATGACGTTGGGGCCCTCTCTAAACTAAAACTATACCACAGGCGCGACTTTTGAAAATCTTGGGGTATGCTCAGTGGCGTTCGTTTTCAATAGGGGGGAGTTGGTTGCCAGCCTCAGCACCCCCCCCCCCCGACAGGTATTTCTAAAAAAGAAAAAAAATCTTTATTATATTTTTCCAATTCCAGGTACAAAGGTAAAGTAATAATTTCGTTTTATTTTAGTAGTATTTCTTCTTTTTTGCTTCATCTGGTGTTAATTTAGGACCATTTTAATCTCTGAAAGGAGAAAAGTAATTTCTTAACATACAGTAAAGAAATAAACAGCCATTAATTTCAATTTCACGTTTCAGAACTACTGGGCGGCTTTTACGACCATTTTAACCTGTTTTTCCTGTTGTAGTAAGTACAGAAATCATTTTCAGAATTTTCGTCTTCTTAGACTTGCATATGAGATAATGATTTGCCTGTATTGTGAATACTGTGTTCATTATCGCAAAAACTAACATCGAATGGTCTTCCTGCCTTGTTTCTTCTGCAGATTGATTTTCTATACAGTATTACGAAAATAGTCCATAACCATTTCTGCTGTCATACCATGTCTGTTGATACCAAACCCACTTCATTTCTAATTATTTAATACATCAATTAAAGGTTACCGCCTTCAGTTTACGATATTGAACTTACAAGCAGCATTCCATTAACATTCGGACTATTTAGAAAATGATCACTTCACTCCCATGTCAACATGAATTTTAATGCCTACGAATTCAATTACTGTTTGTTTTAGATAATCTTTTTACAGCGGTGTATTACAAAAGCCAGCCGCCCATCAATGGAATGAGAGAGTCGAATTTAATTACAATCAAGAAATATAACGTAAAGAAAAAAAAATAATACCAAAATTTACTCAAATTTTGGGGTATGCTTGAGCGAACGAGCATACCCGTATCGGCGCCTATGAACTATACAGATGCAATACTACTTCATCAGGTCCTTACCAGTTACTGGAAGATATAATAAGGCAAACCTACTCCTAAGTAAATTACTGTGTGTCACGCAGCAGATAATATTTAATCGTACTCTCTAATATAATCATAACTGTGAAAGTTAGTTATGCTTTCAAGCAGAAACTACTGAGTGGATTTGGATGGAATTTTGGAGAGGGATAGAATTGGACCTGGGTAGGACATACAGATAAAACTACCATGGAATAGTTTTCGAAGTTGCTCCATACTAGGTGAATGAAGTTGCAGGCAGAACTAGTAAAAATGAACAATGAAGTTTCACTCAACCACGAAAATATGGCCCCCTCCGCGAATCAAACCATGAACAGTATTGTCACACACTGCTAGTAATTCAGCAGGTGGCAGGCTGCACGTCTTAGCGGAAAGGCAGTACCTTTTTATATTCTGAGATAGGAATAACTTTTGGATATCACTTCGTGCGTTTGAAGTTTGTTGGCAGTGTTCAGAAAGTTACAAGTCGAAAATCCTTGATTCAGCTAAAATATTATATACAGTAGAACGTCGATTATCCGAAGTGTAATTGGGGGACATGGATGTTCGGAAAACCGATTATTCGTATAATCGAACTGTACACTTCTACTTGTCAATAAGAAGTACTGTACAGTAAATGTATTTATACAGTATTTGGAGTCGCGCGATCCTTCACATTGAGCCGAGCGGCAAGCCGCAACACTTGGAAGGCGCAACTGTTTCTGTGAACAGCCTTGATGTGCAGCTACTGCACTTCTGCCGACTGGAGTGTGCCGATTGAACTGTACTCAGCGACTGTCGGCTTGGCCTGTCAGCAGGCCCCACTAGAAGCAATGTTCCGTCACCCTGTGGCCCAGTGCAGCTTAGTTTGATGGGAGGGGGAATTGATGGACGGTAGGATGGGAAGGTAAACGTAAATAAATAAAAATAAAAAAAACGACGATGTACTGTAACTTTTTTCCGAACTTTGCTCACGGAGGCCGAGGGGCCCCTTGATCTCGGGGGCCCCGGGGCACTGCCCCGCCTAGCCCTATGATAGCTACGCCACTGCTGAGTACGTTACGAAGTATTATATGTTTGATCGTATGTTAGTGGTGTTTAATTTACGAGTGGTGTGTGATAGTAAATTATTTCTGACCTTTTAACTTATACATGCGTAGTAAATTCGACAATTTCGTCATTGCAAGCCATAGAGATAAGGGTAAGTTGCCTTCTTCCCTACCTGGCGGCGGCGTTGTAAGAGCACTCGTAATACTGGAGAAACTCGGCAAGGAGACACTGGAAAACATCTCCTGGAAATCTTTTGGCTGTACCTTGTAAAGTGAGGCGAGCTGATGTTAAACTAGGAGCTCTCATCTCCGTGAATGTGACTTTCATCTCCTGGATTTGAGCATCCCATACGATTAAGCTGGGATTTTTTTTAAGAAACTGGGTATGTGAAAGTACTTAGTATCCATCCATGACTTTGGAGTGGAGGGAGGCTATACAGGGCAGCTGGAATCGATTGATGACGAATACATTTATTTGTCGAATCACTAGTTCTGGTGTCGACAAAATTATCGGTAGTTACCTTACCTATTTTATAACAGGCGTTTGCCAGACTGGAGGCTGTAATATACACATATGGACTAGATCGGAAATGGTGCTAAATCTAAATCACTCCAGGAAAATGGCGGAATGGCTCCTTTCAAAAAGGGCGCGGCCGATTTCCTTCCCCATCCTTACCGAAAACTCCGAGCTTTAGCTCCGTCTCTAATGACGAAGCTGTCGATGGGACGTTATCCCCTAAGCTTCCTTCCTTCCTTCGGCAATGGTGATAGCCATTATTTACAAAGTGCCGCCCTGTACTGTATGTCAGTCCTGTCCACTCCTTAGAGAGCAGTTTTTGTGCTGTGTTTTGCGGGGTTAATAAGAACACCGAAAATTGACCGGTCTGTCCATAAATATAGCGAACTCTGGGACGCTTTCGGTATTAAGGGCTAGTTTGTGTTTGCTGGCCTCGTTGATGAATGTTTTGGCCTCTAGTTGTTTTGGTGGTCTTCAGTCCGGAGGCTGGTTTGATGCAGCTCTCCACCCTATTCTATCCGGAGCAAGCCTTTTCATCTCCTCATAAGAACGGCACCCCACATCCATTTGAATCTGCTTACTACATGCGTCTCTTGGCCTCTATCTGCAATTTTTACCCCACACACTTCCCTCCACTGCTAATTTTGCGATTCCTCAATGTCTGAGAATGTGTGCTACCAAGCGATCCTTTCTTTTAGTCAAGGTATACCACAAATTCCTTTTCTCACCAATTCTGTTTAGTACCTCTTCATTAGTTACACGATCCACCCACCTAATCTGCAGCATTCTTCTGTAGCACCACATTTCCAAAGTCCTATTCTCTTCCTGTCCGCACTGTTTATCGTCCCTGTTTCAATCTCGTACATCTTTACTCTTAAATTAATTTTCGATGTAAGCAAATTTCTTTTTTTCAACAACGCTTTTCTTCCCATTGCCATTCTGCATTTTATATCCTCTGTACTGTGACAGTCACATCTTATTTTACTACCCAAGTAACAAAACCCATCTACCACCTTCATTGTTTCGTTATCTAATCCAATTCCTTCAGCATCGCCTGAATTTCTAAGACTGCATTCCATTATCTTTGTTTTGTTCTTGTTTATGTTCATTTTATACGCTCTCTTCAACAAACTGTTCATTCCATTCAACTGCTCTTCCAGGTCCTTGCTGCCTCTGATAGAATTACAATGTCATCAGCAAAACGCGATGTTTTTATTTCTTCAGCCTGAACTTTAATCCATATTCCAAATTTTTTCTTGCTTTCCTTTACCGCCTGCTCGATGTACAAATTGAATTACATCGGAGAGAGGCTACAACTCTGTTTTCCTCCATTCCCAATTAATTCTTCCCTTTCATGACCTTCGGGTCTAATACTTCGGTCTGGCTTTTGTACAAGTTGTAAGTAACTATCCTTTCCCCGTATTTTACCCCTGCTGACTTCAGAAATTGAAAGAGTGTACTATGTACTCAGTCCACCTTTCAGCTTTCCCTTCTATGTTGAGAACTGGTTTTCTGAGTTCTTGATATTCGTAGAGCTGCTTTTCTTATCCCCAAATGTTTCTTTTATTTTCCTGTAGGCAGTATGTACTTTTCCCCTTGTTATACATTCTTCTAAAGATTTGAATTTGAGTTCAAGTCACTTATGCTTAGCTATTTTGCACTTCCTGTCAATCTCATTTCTTAGTCGTCTGTACTCCATTTCACCTGTTTCATTTTCTGCATTTTTATATTTTGGCCTCTAGAGGGTGTACTAAATTTCGCTGTGTCTAGTATTATTATTATGATGGATCATCTACCATCTCCTGTACTTTGACATAGGACTTCGAAATATGCGAGGTTTGGTGGCTATAATTTTTTCTTGTGTTGCAGTGTGTAGGTTAGCATCATCGTTTGCGGTAGACAGATAAATCCGAGTATTTTTTACAATTTATTGGCTGAATGTGACGGTGACTTCTCAACACGCACGGCCGCGGCCGGCGGCACACGCAAACGTGCGGCCTTGGCGTGACGTCAGCGAGCGCCAGTTGACAGTCAGCTGCGCTGCACGCGCCGGCCGTCTGGATGCCTGCATCCACAGAATCTCACAATAAAGTTATAAACATTACTCAGTGCAGGAAAAAACAAATATAATTTCCACGAGCTGGGGAATATTATCATTTTTATTGAGCAATTAATTTAGCAGAACCGCTATTAATTGATTTCTGATTGTTAGCCCACCCCCTGTACATTTGTGTAACCAGTTTCGCTTCGTACCACCATCAACAATCTGGCTTAGAATCCAGTTTGAATTAATACTCCCAGCAACGGTCTGGCATATAGAATCCAGTTTGCAGCAATACCCTCAGTAATGGTCTGGCATGGACCTCGTAACGTCATCAGTTTGAATTAATACCCCCATTACTTCCCTAGTAATGACAATCCACAACGATCTATCGTTTTTGACATTACCTACCACTGGTGGTGCTGCAGCTTCTCTTGCGTCAGGAGTCAACGGCTACGAGTAAAGGCACGCGTTCCGTATTTAGCGCATGTGCCTTCTTACTTTCGTTGTGTATATAGAGCCAGCCGTTCAACAGTTTCACGCAGACATGGCGAGAGCCATGGCGGCCAGGTGGACCGCAGAAATATTATGTACAGATGTCAATATCATCCTGGTAGCCACGGTGGAGTAGCCGAGCGGTTGCAGCGGTGAAGTAGCCAAGCGGTCTAAAGTGTCTCTTGCTGCGGAGCACGCAGTTGCTCGCCGTGGAGGTTGGAGTCCTCCCTGGGGCATGGGTGTGTGTGTTTAAAAAAAACTGGCGCCGTGGCTCAGCGCGCCTGGCCAGGGGGCTGAACGCCTTCTGTAATAAAAAAAGCTGAGCCAACCATTCAACGAACACCCACGAACCGACTGAACGAACGACCGCGAACTATAGATCAACCAGATGAACAAAAATGATATATATAAAAAAAATGCGGTCTAAGGCACCTCGCTGCGGAGTGCGCGGTTGCTCGCCGTCGCAGGTTCGAGACCTCCCTAGGGCATGGGTGTATGTGTTTGTCCTTAGTTTAGTTTACCTTAGTTTAAGTAGTTTGTAAGCTACGGACTGATGACCACGCAGTTTGGTCCGATAGATTTACAAACATTTGAACATTTTTGATTTTTTTTTATCCGGGTGGAAACCCGAGAAGAATTTGATCAATATCCAAAACGCATTAATTTCGTTTATTTATTTTCCAATATTTGTTTTCCTAATGTCAAAAAGTGTTTTACCCCTTAGTCGCTAAAGTAATTGTTATTAAAACAGGTTAATGTAGTTCCTATTTGTGCACAGTATAGACTGTTTCTCTGAAAAACTTTAATTCCATTTTTACTTGCAATTGTTTCGTCTCTTTTGTTTGCTAACACAAGCATAAAAAAACAAGAACCATTTCACAGGGACGTAACACCAAATCAAAGAACAGAAAAAGTTTAGGGTGGGTAAGAATTTCCATAATGCGAATGAGCTCGGAATGAATATCTTGAATTCAGTCTTTAGTGTACACCTGTACACTTCCCTGTTCCTGTTCATGCTCAGTGTGCAACATACTCGAGAACTTAAACTGGAGTATCAGCACAATTAAGCATTGGCGTCAAAAACGAAGTTGATACGTGGTTGGTTACATATTTACATGCAGGCACGAAATGTGCACGTGCGTCTAGTAGTCAACTTTCACCAGAAAGTCCCTCACAAGGAGAGGACGCCTACTCGTCATCGCCGAATTCGTTCAAATTTATGGTACATGTAGGGCATTGTGAGACACGAAAGAACCGCAAGTGCGAACTAAAGATGGCCAAGCGTTTAGGAAATAAAAGGAAGTTTGATACGGATCTATGCCATATCCATCTTTATCAACTGTCCCTGTGACGGCGTGTTTAGGAAGCGGTGTTTGGTTCAGCGATAAAAGATCGGTTTCGTGTTGAGAAGGTCGCGTGTTCAACGCCACACGGCGGTGAATTTTTTTTCTCTTCTTGGAAATTCATACACCTAAATATTGGTCCTGTAGGGATCGTGAGGACAAGGTTAGATTAATTACAACACGCACGGAGGCATTTAAACAACCATTCTTCCCACGCTCAATTCGCGAACGGAATGGGAAAAGATTCCAATAACCACTAGAGTGGGACGTACCCTCTGCCATGCACTTGACAGAGGTTTGCAGAGTTTTGACGTAGTTGTAGACTGATGTCACAATTAACAGCAACGTCATATAGGTTATTTTATTAATTTATATAAGCAAAAAAATAATAACAATAACAAAAATAAAATAAAATAAAAAAGGGGGCACTGGATGAAATTCGGGGCTACAAACATTTAAAAAGGGTCTGTAGTTAGCACGTACTTGGGTACGTCGTGTATCTAAATCAATACTTCCATTCTTTTTCAATTGATCAAATACATTTTCCGGAGTGATATTTATCGAAGAAACAGGGGAAGCAATAATTTTGACCGCTTCTTGCACACCTCATGAACGCCGCCCTTTTGTAGTTAACATGGTTTTCAATGTCTCCATAGAAAAACAATCTTGACTAAAATTCTGAAAATAAAAAAAATATTTGCCGCTGGGCGGATTGGAACCCGCAAACCTTTCAATAAAAACCCGATCTCTTACCGCTGAGCCAAACACCGCGTTGATAAGGTGCATATAGTGATTCATCTGTATCAAAATTCCTTTTATTTTCTAAACGTTTGGAGATCTGGAGTTCCCACTTGGGTCACTTTGGTGTCTCACCACGCCCTACATGTACCATAAATTTGGACGAATTCGGCGATGACGAGTAGGCGTCCTCTCCTTATCAGATGAAACGGGGCTCAAGCCACCACCTTGTAGCATTCGTAAACTCGTGAGGTACACTACCCTCTCGCTGATCCGAACATTCCTGGCACTTACGGATGCCGGATTAGCAGTAGAGCCGGATTATTGAGAGCACGGAAATAAATAGGATTCTCTGTAATATGAGTACATATTTCATGCAATTCGTTCCCCTTCTGTCAGCAGTCACTGTAGGTTTGATTTGCGCTCGTATTTTGTTTTGTTATGGAGGCAGTGCAGAACTGTGTTGGACGCCTTCTAGCACGAGGAAGAAATCATCAACCTTGACTGAACTAAAAAGTACAAAACTACGTCAGAAAGGTTTCAAGAGGCTCACTGGGTACTGACCGGCCGCCGTGTCATCCTCTGCCCTAAGGCGTCAACGGATGAAGTATGGAGGGGGGCGTGGTCAGCGCCCCGCACTCCCGGCCGTTATGTCAGTCTTGGTGACCGGAGCCGCTACTTCTCAGTCAAGTAGATCATCAGTTAGCCTCGCAAGGGCTGAGTGCACCCCGCTTGCCAACAGCAGTCGGCAGACCTGGACGGTAACCCACCCAAGTGCTAACCAAGCACGACGGTGCTTAATTTCGGTGACCTATGGCAACCGGTATATCTACTGCGGCTTGGCCGTTGGCCCGTCAACCTAGACCCCCCACATAAATTGTTTCTAGGACTCGTTTGCGAACAGAGAAAGCTGCGTTTGAAACAATCGTTCAAAGCCCACGTTGTTTCCTACATATAACATTTTCGGTCTCCAGAAACGTCATAATATACCACCACTATGACACAAAACGTGTTTCATTTTAAAAGACATTTTACAGAGACTGCAAATAATGCCAAAATTTAACTAAGCACAGTTTAACTGACATCAACATTTATCACGATAATGCGTCATTTTTAAAATGACTTCGGAAATAATCTCTTAATTGTTGAAAGTAGATTATTTATTTTAGTTACACAACAGGTTTCGGGATTAGTCCATCTGGTGATCCATTAGTAAAATACAACCAATAAGTATACACCCAAAATTATTTGCAATTTATAATGAAAGTGCAACATTTTGTATATAGTAATTTATTTTACATAAATTTAGAATTACTTACCGATATGTCGCGCTGGAGTAGCCGAGCGGTATAAAGCGTCTCGCTGCGGAGCGCGCGGTTGCTCGCCGTGGAGGTTCGAGTCCTCCCTGGGGCATGTGTGTGTGTGTTTGCCCTTAGGTTAGTTTACCTAGGTTTAAGTAGTTTGTAAGCTACGGACTGATGACCACGCAGTTAGGTCCGATAGATTTACAAACATTTGAACATTTTGAACTTACCGATATAATATATACTGAGCACCGAGACATTGTTATGTAGTGCCATATAAGAATAAACATCAAATGTGGTCTAGTTAATCCTTTCTTTCCCAGTGCAGTTCCTAGACAACACCGTATTAAATGCTGCTTTACACAGTTTTATGAGTACCAATCCTTAACTTCGCGTTGTTCTGGAGGAAATAAAAATGCTTATAGAACGATGTTTTGCTGCTTGGTGGAACATGTATCAACTTCAGAGGCATTAATTTCTCCGACTTTTAGGTCTTCGGTAATGAGTGTGAGTGTGCATATGGTTCGTGTTATTTTATTTCAGGAGTGAATTATCTTGTCTTTGGTGTAGTGGTGAAGACTATTAATTTGATAGTGCTAAAAATAAACAAAATAACTTCCGAAGTAATAATATAACTCTAAACAAATTCGTATTGGTAATGAAAAACACGACATAAACATTATAACTGTTCGATCAAAAATATTAAAGAACATTATTTTGTGTTTAGGGCATTGTATTAAAACACTAAATAACGAATTCTATTTTTTCCGAAGAGGATTTCGTAATGAGGGAATGAAATGGTTAATGTTTTAATAAAATAAAGATAATATATGTATAAAGTACTTAGGAAATAAAGATTGTATGGCACGTCATCATGCGTGTCGCACAGAAGTCAGATTAGAGTTCGTACAGTTCCGTTATTTAGTGCAAGATACAAGTCAAATGAAAGTGGCTTAATCTAAGTTATTTTGAAACAAATATCGAAAAATAGAAGTGAATCCCACATATGCGAAATAAAATTAAATCCTCAAAAATTACTTATTGTACAATGTTGCTACGAAAAATAATAATAATAACAAAACAGTGCCTTGTGCTGCTAACTTGTTAGTTAAGCAGTTTATACTGCAAGGTGTATATATGCACGAAAATTTCAAAATCCTCCGAACTGTCTAAACATATCCCTTTATTCTCATAATGAATAATATGGAAATTGGTTTCATTGTCAAGAAGTTGTTGTCGCAAATGGGCACTAGTGCGCTACCGTTACTGGGATAGCTATGATTCCTGTTCCGTAATTTAATTTCCCTTCCTGTTTGCCCAATCTGAAAATTGTCACACGCTCCACATTTAATCTTGTATACCCCACCATAATAAAATTGTTAACAGGTTTTGCAACACAATGGCGAATGATGGACTTTCAGTCTCAAATAAACGGTAATTTATTGCTGTGCGTGTCTTTTCGGATGTGCGCCATCTTACTAAGAGGCCGGAAGAGTGAGGGCTGGATTATCGATATTATTTAGATCTTTTAAAATTTTTTTTTTCCGAATCACATCGTTTACATAGGCACCCAAAACCGGATTTCGTAGACCGATTTGCCAAATCCGCTTTCGGTTGGTCATGTTAACACTCCATAATCGATTCTGGAATTCCATTTCTGTAAAGCGGATTTTCAGTTCCACAATCAATTTTCGTGATGATGTAAAAACGCAACCGTTTTTCAAACTTTCTTGGCTTGACAGACTGTGTTTTCTTGTGAGGAATGTTCGGCTGATATGGACAAAGTGACATTTTATGCAGAGAAAGAGAATTATAAATACCAGGTACGTCCAGAAAGTAAGTTCCGTTTGATCATATAAAACAAACGTGTACAGATTCAGAAAAAATATTTATTGTACAAAAATCTACAACTGTTAAACTACTTTTCTACATAGCTGCCGAAATTTTGTAGGCACTTTTCATACCGTGGCACAAGTTTCTGTATGCCTTCTTCATAGAAGGTTGCCGCCTGTGTATTCAGCTATGTGGTAGCATGTTCTTTCAGCTCGCCATCGTTGAAGTGTTGACAGGACAAATTTTAGGTGTAAGAAGAGGATTTCCATCAAAAGGTGGTGTTTGTTCCCACGATAGTGCCCGACCTCCTGTGGCGAATGTGACCAAACAACGAGAATTTCACTGGGAGGTGTTTGATCATCATCCGTACAGCCCGGGCCTCGCTCCTAGCCACTTTCACCTCTTCTTACACCTAAAATTCTGTCCTTGGTGGTCAACATTTCAACGATGATGACGAGCTGAAAGAACATGCTACCACATGGCTGAATAAACAGGCGGCAACCTTCTATGAAGAAGGCATACAGAAACTTGTGCCATGCTATGACAAGTGCCTACAAAATTTCGGCAGCTATGTTGAAAGTAGTTTAACAGTTGTAGATTTTTGTACAATAAATATTTTTTCTGTATCTGTAAACGGTTGTTTTATATAACCAAACGGAAATTACTTTCTGGACGTACCTCGTATTAGAGGGAGCAATGAAGCTGTGTATTTAAGTGAAGAAAAATAGCAATTGTGCTGACTTAAATCAGGAACTGAATCAGTTGTTTTTCAGCAACCATATTAAGTAGGCCAGGAGATCCGCTTCATGGGCAGCATGTAAACACGACAGCGAAAAACGGTTTAGGAAATTCAGTTTTCGTCTTCCCAAAGATGTGTTATATATAAACGTTGTGCGTGCGGACTAGGGACTGATGACCATAGTAGTTTAGTCCCTTCATATCCCCAACCAATCCAATCCTTATGGACTAAAACTACCGCTTTCTAGGGTAGTCATTTGGGTTGGAAGTAGTGGACCAACCAACTCGTGGTCAACGACCGCTGAGGACGGCATCGACGCGCGCCGCGGGTTGCCTACGCGGTGAGTCTAGGGGCAAGTTGCTTGGCGGCGAGCCGACATGAGTAATTCATGTTTTAATCAGAGCACCGGTGCATTAGTGGCGGCAGCCACTGTGCCCCCAAGTTATCCGGCGAGGATTCAGCGCGTGTCTGTCCAGTGGTGCGTTTCTTATTAATGGCCAATTAGTGCAAATTGGGGACGCATCGGCCACCTGCCAGACGGAATCACCGCGGCTTTTGAGTTGGGGACGCACATGGAGGAATTAGTGCCAGCTGCACCAACACGTCTAGCGCGCGTCACAACGGATCCCGCTATCAGTTGCTTAACGTCATTGTGGCTTACTTGATACCCTTAATGTCCATCTAACGTACACTGGAAATCATAACGTGTAGGCTTTCACGATCGGCGTCTTCGGTAATTAAAACTTCCGGGCCGAGAGGCCGCGATCGAACAGTAGAAATTCTTTCCTCTGACGTTTCGTTGCAGGCTGCGGACAAGATCTTCCGAGGTGAGTCGACGACTGGCTGCGGGGTCGTGGAGGTCCTGCTTATATGAACGCATAGAGGGCGCCACCACTCGTCACGTGATGTCAACGGTAAATCTTTATCTGGCTGGCGCCATTACTCTCGATCAAAGGTAATCGATTGTCACACTTTTGGTACAAAGTCGACCGCCATATCTTATTTAACTTCAAGCATTCTTCCTTCTTGTTAAAATTATTGTGGTGTTTAAATATATCTCTATATCCTCTGTATGTGCGCCTCGGTTGCACAGTGGTAAAGTGCCAGACTACAAATCCAAAGGTCGCGGGTTCGATCCCCGCCAGGTCCTAGAATTTTTATCTGTCACTTTCCACTTCTTTCACCTCTGGCAGTCGCTCATGTGAAAAATACCGAGTAGCACCGTGGTTCGGAACCCACGTTAAACTGTAGGTCCCCCTATAACTGGCTGGGTAAGTCAGTTCGAAGGTCGGAGGAAGGCAACGGCATACCACCTCCAAACAGGACCATGCCTAGTAAAGCACTGTGGTGTTCAAACCAATCTTCGGATTGATGACTGCTTTACCTTTATCCTCTGTTTACATACGTGCATAATAATGCGATGTCTTAGCTAACACTCTCGTTTCACTAAATTTTATTTCGTGGTCACCGTTTTCAAAAACATGTTCCGCTTGTAACGTCACAGCTGCGTCCACCTAATCCTCGATGGGCGAAGCAGCCGTTACATTCTATTTTATGCTTAATCATTTAATAATTGTTCCAATCATTTGACGGTATGGGATACGGGCAATTACTAGGTTGATTCATAACAGTAAACTTTGTTAACTTCCTTTATTATGTAACGACAAATGTTAAAAACTCTTCCCTTAAAATACACCGATTAAATAACTGCGTGCCACTACGATGAATGTCTACAAGTCCACACTGAAACATTTCAATATGCAACTGCAACCCGTATGCGATCGACGAAATGGCAAAAACTTTAGCCACCACTAAACGCAGGTTACGAACTCACTGCCGACATGCTACCGCCTCGCTCTGTGGTCGGCGGGAGACTGCCGCACACCGGCCAACAAACAAAGAACATTCCAACCGAAGCATTGTTGCCAGCAACTCTCTCTGCACACCAACGATAACTATCGTTCGACCAAAAGAGGTTACTAACCTAAAACCCTGTATCCTCACACGATATGGCTGATTTGTCCGTGTGTCCCAGTCGACAGTTCCTTTATTGATACTTCTTTTCGTTGGCTCACAGATTTTATTAGCCCTGTCCACCAATATTTTGATAACACCTCTTTTCTACCTAGGGTGATGATTCGAATCTTTATGGAGGTACCGATCGGTGTGCGTATCTTTCCTGTATACTTTATGACCCAAAGTCCCATCTGCTCGTTTAATTACTGAAACGAGTAAAAAAAGTATCTGTTTATTTCTCCCATTCATCCACAATATCAAGGATCGTATCGGTAAAGTACTGGCCAAGTTTTTCGTTGAAACAGTATTCAAACCCACCAAAAAGATCAGCGAATGCTTACGATCAGTGGAATATGCGCGACACCCTTTAGCTACTCCTGGCGTGTATAAAATTCCGTGTAGTATACGGCTATAGAGATATTTAAACAGCACAATAATTTTAACAGGAAGGAAGAAGGCTTGAGGTTAGATAAGATATGGAAGTCAACTTTGTATCAAAGATGTGACAGTCGATTACCTTTGATAGAGGGTAATGTCGCCAGCCAGAGATAGTTTTACTGTTGACATCACGTGACGAGTGGTGGAGCCCTCATGCGTCCATATAAGCAGGACAGCCACGGCTCAGCAACCAGTCGTCGACTCACCTAGGGAGATGTTGCCCGCAGCCGGCAACGAAGAAAGCCGGCAGAAGAAAGAATTTCTACTGTTCGACCACGGCCTCTCAGCCCAGGAGTTTTAATAACTGTACACTGGAAAGTACAGACTTTAAGAAATGAATAAGTAGGCTATTCTGCGATACTAAAAGTGGCGGCACCTTATGACATCCGTTACGCTCGTGAGTGCGGCGTTGTATAATCTGTATAACACAGTGATTACAATGTTGAGAGCACAAATTAAGCAGTTAGTTTCGATAGGACTTTTGGATGGTTCTACGGTCGTTAAATTCGTCACATGTTCAAAAAGAAATACGACGGTTGTCCACAAAGTAACTACCGTTTCTGTTTCTATCCGCGGCAGCGCCACGATAGCAGTTTCGAGCATGCGCAGCAGTTACTCTGACTCAAGGACAAGACATGTACGCCATTATCAGATCGCTGCTGCCGACGTGTGCTTTGTAGTCCTTCTTTATGTCAGCCGTAATTGACTAACAGAAACATAACTACTCAGTTTTGACGCTATCAGTTTATCTATTTATTAAGGCAAATCACACACCACTTGTGAGATACATAAAATTTTATGTCAACACATAAAATTTCTTATATCTGACACATAAAATTTGTGATTTGTGATTTTTGATGTGTGATTTGTAACATCGAATATTAATTTAAGTGTAAGGAAGTATTTTCTGAAGGCATTTGTGTGAATTGTTACCTTGTACGGGAGTGAAACATGGACGATAAGCAGTGCGGACAGGAAGAGAATAGAGGCTTTTGAAATGTGGTGCTACAGAAGAATGCTGAAGATTAGGTGGGTAGAATGCTGAAGATTAGGTGGATAGATCGCATAACTAATGAAGAGGTACTGAACAGAATTGGTGAGAAAAGGAATTTTTGGCACATCCTGACTAAAAGAAGGGATCGCTTGGAAGGACATTCTTAGGCATCGAGGAATCGTAAAGTTAGCAAATGTTCCAATGTTTGTAGAACTTATGGGACTTAACTACGAGGTCATCAGTCCCTAAGCTCACAAACTACTTATGAACTAGCTAAGACTAAGGACGGCACAAATATCCATGCCCGAGGGGGGATTCGAACCCCCGACCGTAGTGGCCGTGCAGACCGTGACTGAAGGCCTCAGTTCCCTCGGCCACCGCGGCCGGCCGTAAAGTTAGCGTTGTAGGAAAATGTGTGGCGTAAAAATCGCAGAGGGAGACCAAGAGACGCGTATAGTAAGCAGATTCAAGTGGATGTGGGTTGCCGTTCTTATGAGGAGATGAAAAGCCTTGCTCAGGATAGAGTAGGGCGGAGAGCTGCATCAAACCGGTCTCCGGACTAAAGACCATAACAACAACAAGCTGACGTAACTGTCACCGAACTACTCTACAGTTCAATGTCGTCGAAGGAACGAGAAGATCAGTTGTGGCTGATGTAGGAGACGCACAAGAAAAGAGAAGCGATTATGTAGGGAAAGAGGGGTAGAGGGGAGCAAAGAGAGGGAGATTTGATGGAGGGAGAAAAACGAGAGAGAAAGAGAGAGGGATGAGATGTAATTTGAGGGGAATAGAGAGAGATGGATGGTCAGATGTGGCGCAGACGGTATCTGGCGACCTGCTGGCTTCCGGCAGCGTTATCAGGCGCATTAATTCCGGCGTCCGCCGGCAGAGGGACACGTGTCGCACGCCCTGCGGCACGTTTGTCTTGTCGCAGCTATCCCTTCCGGCTCGCTGGCTCACGTCACGCTACGAAGCGCTCACCGTTGCTAAACTGTCACCTCGGGACGCTTTTGATGGCCTGCCAGTTAATAGTGCACAAGCTCGCTGCTAAAGTTGATGGCTGGCTTAAAGGGAACTCGCAGAAGATGCAAAGTTTTTTCCCCTTTTGTCCTCACAGAAACAGAAGCAGATTTCTGAACTTAAGTGAAAAAGGAAATTTTACAGCACCGTCCTCACGATCGTTTCGACAACGGAAGTATAGTGTGCGGATCGTGACCTTTTATTCAAAATCAAATGTTTGTAAATGTGTCGGACGAAACTGCGTGGTCATCAGTCCGTAGCTTACAAACTACTTAAACTAAGGTAAAATAACCTAAGGATAACACACACACCCATGCCTCAAGGAGGACACGAACCTCCGACGGCGACCATCCGCGCGCTTCGCAGCGAGGCGCCTTAGACCGCTCAGCTACTTCACCGCGGCGACCTTTTATTGAGGATGATGCAAGTACAGATCAGCGAAATGTCGTCTGACTGTGGGAAATAGCGATCAGTGTTGTGAAACGTGTACAGCGTTGTACACACAAGCATAATAAAATGTTCGAATGTTTGTAATTCTATCGGACCAAACTGCGTGGTCAACAGTCCGTAGCTTACAAACTACTTAAACCTAGGCAAACTAACCTAAGGACAAACACACACACACACACACACACACACACAAGCATAATAAACATGGACCCAATCGCGTAGCGAGAGTGGTGGTGGTGGTGTGGAGGCAGCGGGGAGTGCAGTTTACACCTGACACAAGCTCAGTGGGGTTGACAAAACTTTTAGGAGTTGTAAAACTATTTGGTTTTCCTCGCTCACTCTTTACTATTACTTGCCCTGATACTTTGCATGCGACTTATAAAACTATCTAGTTTCTTTTATTATCTAACTGTGTGACAGTGGCGGCTGGTGCTTCAGGTGACTGGGTGTTTACACTCTCGCTCGGCGTCCAAAAGACAATTTTGCGCACCTCTGCAATTGGTGCCTGGGGAAAGCGCCCCGATTTCCAATTTGCACCCGCTCCCCCAACTCGTTTTAGATATGTTTTGGCGACTGCTCATTTTTCTTTGATAATAAACACCAAGAACATATGAATATGCACATGAACACTGAAAAATAGTAAGTTCAAAATCAAATGTTTGTGTAGCTTATGGGACTTTACGGGGTCATCAGTCCCTAAACTTACAAACTACTTATGAACTACCTACAACTAAAGACGGCACAAATATCCATGCCCGAGGGGGGATTCGAACCCCCGACCGTAGCGTCCATGCAGACCGTGACTGGAGAGCCTGAGTCACCTTGGCCACGGCGACCGGCACATAGTAAGTAACTGAATACACTGTTAACTGACTGTAACAAAATATATCTGTTACGATCAAAGAGACGAGCTACCTTCGGACACGTGACACTGTAAGCAGCAACCCCTCCTACTCTTACACATGCAAAGGCTGCTCTTCCGCACACCTTTCCAAACAGTTAAATGTTTGTTACAACCAAATCCTCAAATTCGCAATACATTTGCTAAAATGTCAAAAGATATGTGATAAGTAACAATAAAAAAGTCACTGTGGTTACAGTATCTGTTAAAAAGAAGATTGGATTTAAAAAGAATTGCTTGCAATCGGTCTCGAACTCAACACCTTCGATGCCGCAACACAGTGCCACTAACCACCCGGCTATTCTTAATAGAGTGTAGCGACTTCATTATTATTCATGATCGGATCTTCTAAAACCTTTTACAGATGAAGCGTCTTCAATTTATAAGATATTTTACCAATTATGACGTGTTTTTGATAAATCTTCAATGCGCTAAAAACAAATATGAAGGGCGGATGTTGGCATAATGGAGGATTTGCCGATGCGCAAGGCGAAGTGCACAATAGCTCCATTGCCTTGCTTTGGGACCATTATTGCGTAACCGCCAGAGATAAAGGTAGCTGCTGTATGTACCAGCTCCAACGCCAAAGGCGGCGTTTCCCCTCGCCCTTCCCTGCCGCTGAAGCGTCCATATGCTGCCTTCAGGGGTTCAGAAGAGAATGTGAACCTCAGCCGCGCATGCGCATTACAACGCTGTGGCCACTGCCGCTTATATTAAGCAACCGCGCTGCGACTATTTTACGTGCTGCCCCCGCGACGTAAAACGTTTCTCGTGCGATAAAAATACTTTGAATGTGCATATTAAATTATATGATACAAGATCGAAACGAAAAAAATGAGCTGCCACGGATGTCTGTAATAGTGGGAATTGGAGTGTTTGCTGGTATTACTTGTTTACATTAACTGTCATTCTTGTGCCTGACCCAACGCAGTCTTTACTACAGTGCGTCACTGGATGCAGAGTAATTTCTTCCGCAAATTATAGCTCACATAAGTGACAATGCCGCGGCGGAAAGGCCGAGCGCATTGGGGTACTATGCCCCGTTGGAGATTCGAATCCTCCCTTGGGCATGAATGTTTGTGTTGTCTTTAGTATAAGATAGTTTATAAGTAGTTTAGGGAATGACGACGCCGCATTTAAGTCCCATAAGCTTAACAAACATTTTCTTTTAAGATGCATTTTCTTTATAAACAACTAAATCATTTTACGCAAGTAAATGATAGTGTTTATAAATATTTTGTATACTGTTTCTACCCTCTTATACGTAAGGAAACTGGCAAGAATCTTTTATATGTTGTTTCATTTTTTCACGCAAAATGCACGAAACTCTCCTGCAGCTGCTTTTCGAGATGATGATGACGATTACGCTGTGAGATGTTTGTCTAAGCTTAAACTTGGAAGGAGTGTAAAAAGTGGATGCGACAATTATCATACCGTGCATGACACAGATTTTCGGCAACGCCTAGTTAGTGGGTTTTCTTGTGGTGTTCCGTCTGCAGTTTAACGGTACAGTATTGTGGGTGGTATCATGTTGTTCCTTATAAGGTAGAGTTTGAGAAAAGTAATGGTAGACATCTCTGACCCGCGACTGAAAGGAAGAAGTGGGTGGGGAAAGATGGGGAGTCATCGCGCTATTATACCCTTGTAACTTCATTCCTAATCATTGTATTTTATTTTTCATTTTTTTAGAGAAATGACTGAGTGCATACTGCACATTATGTTAGTAGCATTTTTTACGTAAATGAAGGCGTTTTGGTAAAAACATCAACAACAAAGGATTCTTCGAAAGAAATAAGTATTACATTTGACAAAATAATCATTTTATGTTAATTGTTTATACCAGATTAGTAAAATGAAATATAAAAGTAGCATGAAATAAGAAAACATTTTTATTTTGAAAATAGTTTTTATATAACACATAAGGTATGAAACAGTATACAGAATATGAAATTGCATTCAAGAGAAACAGGCTGTATTATTCCTGTAGACGTTCGTTATTATTTTAGGAATATATTTTAACTGTCACAGAATAATTAAACTTGTCTAGTGTTTTGTAATTACATTCAGTTCCTGAAAAATAAAGGATACTCTTCTTCTGGAGTGAATTCACAAGTTACTCTCCTTACTTTATTCTTCGTATTTCATAACCATTACTGAAGTTCATAGGAATCTTCTTTAACATCAGAATCATCATAGAAGTCTGTTCCATTAGATAGTACATAATAATATTCTTCTTCGCTCACATTACAGCATTTTTGTGGTTCTGCAGAAAAGAAACAAATATCTGTGCAAAGAAGTTTATTTAGTGCACATTTGCACGGCGGAGCACATTTTGATGGACCACATTTTGACGACTGAGAGAAGTTTTTCACAAGGTATAACACACATTACTGGTTCGTATTTGCCTTTCTCATTAACAGTCAGTAACTGCAGGTAGTTGAGGTTTGGCAATACGTGCTTTCCCCCATATTAGTGCTTGAAGATGTGCTCTTTTTATGGCCGGACGTAATCTTCTGTTTGAAGCATGCATGCTCCATCAACTTGATTTTTGGTATTAAACCACCATCCCAGTTCTTTCAGGGATATCATCTTCGGGTTTATTCAATATACAGAGCATATAAAAACTTCCAGAACTCGGATCGTTTCTTCATTAAAATCTTCTTTTTCCAGTGACGACAAAGCGTCAACAACTCTCATCAGCATCTGTCTATGTATTAAACAAACTTGTTTTCGTTTTACCATAAAATCATCCGGTGGTATCAGTCCCTGAGAGAGAATGCAGCCCAATCAAACCATCAGCTCGCTTGTGAGCTAAACGCTTGAAATGCCATAGGAACAGAAATCTCACGCGTCCTAGCTCCTGAGACAACAAATCACATATTCGTCGCTAGCACTAGGGCATCAGTATCAGGAGAAAATATTTTTAGAGTTTCTGCTCCATTCACACTTGCGAAGTGAGCATTAGTATTTTCGTCACGGCCTCTTCTTGTGTTGTTACTGGAGCTTCGACATATCGGTTGGTAGCAAGAGCCTGATTCCGATAGGATACTATAATGTTTCTCCCAGTATCCATGCTGCTTTCCAATATAGCTGTACTAGAAATCTCCGTTCATCTATCCTTGTTTTTATCACGAGAAAGAAGTTTCTTCTAAGGAATATTTAAATATTTGTGTTGGATTATATCTTGTACATGACAGAAACACTACCTTGTTGTCTTCGATCTCTTACTGCATATTACATTGTCCACATGTGTGTCAAAGACAACATGAATTTCAGACAATTTGCCGTACTTTAAAAATAAATTTTGCAGAACTGATTTGTTAAATCAATAATTGTGTTCGTCTCCTTTCCTACTTTCAGTTTGTGGACCTCTGCCACTCCAACAACAACTGCGACTGAATATTTCTTTCCTTCGAATTGAGTTGAAGTAGCCATAGTTGTAATTTCTTATGGCTCTGATTAAAAATCTGTATTATAGATGCAAGGTTTCTAAATGTTGCATTAGCTTACTTATAACTTGTATTTAGTACATTGTTCCATCAGCTGCGAACATAGAACGTGGAACAGCAGATAGTTAATACATTGCAATGCATTCCTTCGGGTTGATTTCCGGGCGTGAGTGACTTAAAACTATGAGGCGGTTGAAGAGTTTTTTTATCTTCTTTAAGTTCCACTACGCCAAGTCTCGTTTTTAGTTTTGTTTCCTCCCCACTGTTACGAAAAGCTTCAGTTTATTTTGTGGAAGAGGTTTCAAATGTTCAAATGTTTGTAAATCTATCGAACCAAACTGCGTGGTCATCAGTCCGTAGCTTACAAACTACTTAAACCTAGGTAAACTAATCTACGGACAAACACACACACCCATGCCCCAGGGAGGACTCGAACCTCCACGGCGAGCAACCGCGCGCTCCGCAGCGAGACGCTTTACACCGCTCGGCCACTCCACCGCGGCGTGGAAGAGGTTTCCAGATGTTAAAAGTACCATTAACAATTCGATCTCGAAGAAAGTTATGATGTTTCTCCCGACCTTATTCTGGACTTCAGAGGGAGCAATAGTCATTGTCACAATAATAAGCAAGTCATCACTCGTACATTCCATGGATTGATAAAATTTTTGGAACACTTTACGACAACCAGAACATTATTTTCTTATAACGATTTCTTGATGTATGTGATACATCGTGATGGATTGAAACTTTCGCTGCCGCGCGGGAGTAGCCGAGCGGTGTGGAGCGCCACGTTATGGAACGCACGGCCTCCCGCATCCGAGGTTCGAATCCTCCCTCGGGCTTGGATGTGTTGTCCCTAGTATAGTTAGTTTAAGTAGTTTGTAAGACTAGGGACTGATGACCAACGTAGTTTGGTCCCATAGAATTCCAAACATTTCAACATTTTGAAACTTTCACTGGTTCTTTACTACGAGAAAAAAATCTTGGACAGCACAGGAATTGTCAAGAAGAATTTATTTAGAGCTTGTGCAGTTTGTGTTATCCCTACGATACCTCCGCAAACTTTCATTTTTCTGTTTTCCAGCTGAAGTGTTTCATCTCCTCCTAAAGAACAGAATAAGACATCACTTTGGTTCGGAGCCCAGCCATTTTTCATTTGCAAGCACGTTTTATTATCAGTTTCCCGCAATCTTTCTAATTCGGCTACGAGCCATGCACATAGTGCACTGTAGTTGCGAAGGTCCATAAAAAAAATAATAAAATCGAAAGATTAGAAGCGAAGTTATGAGGGTATAATAGCGCGATGACTCCCCAACCTTCCCCACTCCCTCCCTCCTCCCAGTCGCGTGTCTGAGATGTCCACCATCACTTTTCTCAATCCCTACCTTATAAGGAACAAAATGATACCACCCACAATACTGTACCATTAAATGGTGATTAGAAAGTGGTCACAAGAAAACTAAGTGCAGAAACACGATTATTCAGGGGCCGATGTGACTGATGATATTGATTCCAGAGATAGGGAGTAAAAATAATTTATGGCGCTTCGACTAAATATCATTTTCATAGCTATCCGATTGTCTGTAAAATTCATTAAGTTGTATAAAACGAAGAAAACTTGTCATTTGTCTTTATATGTATTCTCTACCTTGTTTCTACTTTCTTGTCATTTCTTTATTGTGTTTTGTGGCAAAATAAATACATTCTCGCAAATTGTTTGCCTTAATTTTACATACAGTGTATGTAGAACTTATTGTTAGTTAATGAGGTTATGAAACCGGCCAATAAATATTAACTAGATTCATTATTAAATCGAGGATTTCACTAGGCGGCACAGAAAACATCAAATACGTTGTTGTCGAACGTAATAATTAACAGTCCCGAAATTTAATACCACTGAGGTATTTAATCATCAGCTAAACTAATCCAACAGGATTTCACAAATTTGGAGAAAAATGTCGATTCTTCTTCACCGTGGTGGTGGTATACGGTATTTGCATGTCTCATTGATTTTTGGTCCGATTGCTTGCTTCCCTACCACATCGGAATGACCGTGCGCTCTAAGGCTCCTTGCTGCGGAGCACGCAGCTTCGCCTGCACCCCGTTAGAGGTACGAGTCCTCCGTTGGACATGGGTGAGTGTGTTGTCCTTAGCGTAAGTTATTTAAGTAGTTTGAAAGTCTATGGACCGATAACCACAGCAGTTTGGTGCCATAGCTTCACAAACATTTGTATTTGCTTAGTTCCCCTTATTATGACGGGATAACTTGGTTTTACTTTGCACTAAGCAGACCCTTAGTTTATTCGATTGGTTTATGCAAAGCTATCGTTTGAAGATATCAAAACTGCTAAACAATTATTATTTTCGTTATTTGGTAACTGTATGCCGTCTAATCGTCAGATTTTTCAGCAGGTAACGACGTACTTAAATGTATACATTCTATTCCTTGCGGGAAATATGCTATTATCTAAACTAGATGTGGTGTAATACTAAGCTAGATTTCTACTAGGAGTGACTTTATTGTCCGGTGTGGTTATGAATTTGCCAACAGATGCAACCTTGTGTTACGATGCGATCTCCTAAAACTTAAGTCTCATTAAGTTTTTTTTAGTGAAATATCGGTTTCAGCATAGATTATTTATACATATGCTTCTTTACAATAAACGGTAACACTGAACCGTTTCAGTTTTCCTTTATGTAACAGATGTATTTCTCATATGAAACAATTTCGGGAACTCGGTATTCCGAAAGTTTTCCTATTTCCTCTCCCCTTAGCATCTAGGAAACGTATATTTGCAATTTATTTCAACACTTACACTGCGTCAAGCGAGCTGCCAACACACACTTATGCTGGGAATGAGTATCGAATGCAAGTTGGCAACTTCTTCAAACGAATGTATCACTTTCGTTGCAACTCCCTGTGTGTGAGAGATTGGATTTCTAAAGGCTGAAGCAAGAAAAATCCCCCTACAAGAACCAATCTCAGGGCGTGGCGGAGAGACTGGCGTTGACAAATAGAAACTGCTTCCAACCGGAGGTGTGCCGAAAGTAAAGGCTAGCTTCTGACAAAGGGTGTATTTCCTTCCCACGGTATTGCTGTAGGAACCGCATGTTGACTTCACAGAAGTTATTAAAAGCTGTTACATTTTCCTAAATGTTACAAAAGAACATGTGTGTACTTGTTAAACTGTTTGCAGGTCTATTTCGTCAACTGCCGATGAAAAAGTGTCAAATGATTACCCATTGTAGCCATCCAGTACACCTAAAGTCATAAAATACCGACACAATGCAGAAACGAGATGATTGAGTTGGAGTGGTTGTAGTGGTACTTTTCGTAATGGTCACAACAGGAATTTTCTCGTTTAGTGGCCAAGTAACGTAACACTGTCGACATGTTTCAAAGAAACATTCGAGCGACTGCAAATAAAATTCAAAGCGGCGTTAAACGAGAATAGAAGAATTTCAAAAAATGTTCAAATGTTTGTTAAGCTTATGGGACTTAACTACAGGGTCATCAGTCCCTAAACTTACAAAAAACTTATCAACTACATTATACTAAGGACGGCACAAATATCCATACCCGAAGGGGGATTCGAACCCCCGACCGTAGTGGCCGTGCAGACCGTGACTGGAGCGCCTCAGTCCCCTCGGCCACCGCGGCCGGCTAGAAGAATTTAATATAACTTTGATTTCTCAACAAAATTACGAAAGTAACCTAGAAGGGTGTATTGTACCTTAAACAGCGAGTCATCTTGGTGAATTCAGAGTAACGGACCTGTGCGAGGCACTAAGAGCACCTGTTGTTCTAGTTGCTGTCCTTCAGTTACTCCACGAATCTTCCTTGGCAAACGATGAATTTATTGAACGCTGATCATGTTCCTCAGAAATAAATGAAATTGGTTTGTCTGTATTTTTGTAAATCTATGGGACTAAGCTGCTTGGTTATTAGTCCTGAAATTGACATTTTATAATCAAGATCGGTTTATATTCGACTACTTTTATCATTGTGTCAAGATTAATAAGAGGTCATTGGTGACATTTGCAAACGACATATAATTTAAGACATACAAATTTCGTATTCTCTAACCTGTTATAACGTCGTTTTCTACGTGAGGCATGGACATTGTTTGATAAGTTGATGTAAAAGTAAATTATAAACTGCATCAATCAGAGAAAATTTTTCAATCACTATTTACACACACACTCACGCGTCACGTGATGCATTTCACTCCCTAGTAACAAAAATTAACTAAACTCACAATACAATAACTAGCGATGCATGAAATGCTTCACAACTGACAAACATAAATTGAACATAATAAACTACTTGGTTGCCTCCTTTTTTCTGCCCATATTCTCCTCCCTCTATCTTTTTTCCATATCCTTCTCCTCCTTTCGCTCCATGCATTATCTCCTCCTCCTCCTGTGTCCCACCTCCTCTCTTCGTCCATATCCTATCTCCCATTACACCATCCAATCTCCGTCCTCTCGCTCCTTTCTCTGAACTTAGCGTTGATTACTGTTATTACAAATCAAATCTAGATTTTGAATTAAAATTGGTGAGATCGTAGGTATATAGGCATGTGACAGACCTCTCCATTTGGTCTGTTGTGTCTGTAAGAACATTTTTAGTGACAGTACTTTGCATAGTTTTAATCTGGAGATGGCTAGCATTACAAAAGTAAACATAAACATACAGGGTGACAAAAAAGTATGTAATGCATATTTTGATGATTTTAAATGGAAAAGATTTATGTTTTTTCCATGGCTATTCAATGGCGACTGTGATGTCGACCTTGATCTCGAAGTGAATATCGAAGTCAAAGAGCAGGGCCGCGGTGGAGCGGCCGAGCGCATTGAGGCGCTATGCTGTGATGCGCGAGGCCGTTCCCCGTCGGGGGTTCGAACCCCCCTCGAGCATGGACGTTTGTGCCCTCTTTACTATAAGCTAGTTCATAAGTAATATATAAGTTTAGGGACTGATGACCCCGTAGTTAAATCCCATAAGCTGTACAAACATTTGAACAAAGAGCAGGAAATTTTACGTTCAGATATGACACTGACCGTATCATTGACCATAACATTAAAGGACATTCCAAAAGATAAAACATGCATTCTCACGCGGGAACCCCTATTTATTATTATAGAGTTGAAAAGAGTTACAATCTTCACATGCGACATAATCCACAACCATGCCCTTGGCCTTGAACCAAAGATTATATTAAAAACATCTTCTCAAAACATTGAAAACTTCGAGCCGCAGTAGGGTACATAGAAATCCCAGTTCTTCTGACAAGGAGATTGCCCGGCCAGTTAAGGCACTGCTTCCACATATACTCAGATATTACTATATAATTATCCTTGATACCCAGATGGACATAAAATTTTTCAATCGCAGTTCTTATCATAGTAAATGGTGGTTCCTGTGTGAGAAAACACGTTTGACCTTGAATATCCTTCAACGTCATAGTGTAGGACATGCTCAGGTAGATAACTGAAGGTAGAATTTCGTGCTCTTTCCAAATCCGTAATGAACTGCGTTTTCCCAGTTACAAAAAATGAATTCATCCTTGAAATCACCTTCGTATTCCACGCTTTTGCACAGAGGAATGGTGTAAATACACTGGTCAAAACAATTAGGCGATCAGTTGAGATATCTAGGTTCTGAAGTACTGTCATCGGCAGAATGAACTAAAATGGTTCGACGTCTTTCTGTCGGTTCTACGGAGTGGAGACAACAACATTTCGGCAACGGAGATAATGGTAAGAGAGTGTTTGTGTTGACTTGTGTTTACTCTACCAAACGAATTACATAAGCAGTTGGATTCAGTCAGTATAGTGAGCAGATAGTGCAATGCAACAACAACGTGACTTTCCTGAAGCAATAACACGAAAAGCCATAGGAAGGTTGGAAGCGGGACAGACGCAGAGGGAGGTGTCTGCAGTTATTGGAGCGTCCCAAAGTGAATTTGCAGGACCTGAACGGGATTTCAGACGATGAGCCATTTAAAAGAGATATGTCCAAGGTCGTTCAAGCGGAACATCAGAAAGTTATCCGTTACCTTCGGTTACCAGCCCATCGAGATAGGAGTGAATGCAACTCGGCTGCAATACGCCCTTCAGGCAGCAATAAGACGCGCAATATGAACAGTCCGGAATCGCCTTTGAGAATACAGTCTCTGCGTAGAGAGACGTGTGTATCCCATTAAACCACGACACTGTTTATCCCACAGAAATGTTCAAATGTTTGTGAAGCTTAAGGGACTTCACTGCGGGGTCATCAGTCTCTTATACTAAAGACGACACAAAAATCCATGCCCGGCGGGAGGGGGGAGGGGGAAGAGGGGTGGGATTCGAACCCCCGGCGGGGAGCTGCCTCGCGCATCAGAGCATAGAGCCTCAATGCGCTTGGCCACTCCGTCGCGGCTAATCCCGCAGAAACTGGGCGGTTTAACATCAGGGTTGGTGTCGTAACGAATCGCGCCGGGTTCTGTTCACAGATGAGTCAAGATATTGTGTTCAGCCGGACTATCGTCGTTCCCGCACCTAGAAAGTATGTGGAACTCGGAACAATCCTGCAAATCATGGTGGTGGACGAATGGTGTGGGTAGGAGTCAGTATTGGCGGAGGTACGGACTCTATGTCGTTCAAAATGGCGCTTTAACTGCTCAGTGGAATAGAAACGACATCCTTTAACAGTGTTTTGTGCCCTTCTGATGGACGATAATGCTCGTCACCACAGAGCTGTACTGGTGGACTACATGCTTGAAGCAGATGGAATTGTACGAATGTAATATCCTGCTTTTTCACAGGACTTGAACGTAATTCGGCAGATCTGAGACGTACTGGGGCAGTCGTATTGCAGCCAGTCCATCACAACGGTTGCTAAGCTGGATATTACATTCATGGAAAAATGGCCATTCACCCCTCATGAGCTGACTGATAACCCCATACTGTCCATACCACGCAGGTGTGCAACTATACTGGTCGCCCGACGTGATCACACACCATATTACGGAGCAACAAGAATACATCTCTATTATGGTAATCCCATTGTGCCTCGCTGTAAGTAAATGCCATGTAAACCTCTATTAAAGACAAATGTGGAAATGTGGTACGGTATCACACACAAATTTAATTGTAACCAATATTTAATTACGTTTTTTACCATACGTATATTGTGCTTAATCACTCACATGTTGCCCTAGTTGTTCTAAGCAGTATATATAAAGTCACAAAGTAAGTTAATTAGCTTTCCGATTTGCCTCCCCCCCTCTCCGGTCCCCGAAATACAATCCTATATGAAGGCCTGGTCACCGTTGATCTAGACACGTCAAGAAAGAATTGCATTAATCATCTCCTTTACAAATTTCCCTCATAACTGACAATGAATATGTACAGTATTATTACACAGTTCCTTAGATTACGCACAGATGTCTCACAGCCCTATATGACCGTACAATCATGACCATTAAACACAAATTTCGGTATGGATGAACCCTCAGAGCAACGATACCATAATGAATAGTAGTTTCCCTGCAGGCACAGGATGTCGTGTTCCGACCAGAACTGTACGTACGTTATAGGCTACATGATATGAATCTTCACTCTAGGCGTCCATTTCAGTGTCTAGCTTTGACATCTACAAACCATTCATAGAGGTAGAAATGGACCCAACACCGTGCTGATGGACTCGTCAGAATTGACATCAAGTTCTAACCACAGGTGGCATACGCTTTCATCCGACTAGCCTAAATGTCTCACTGTCCAGAGAGTGCAGCAGGGTGCTAGTTATCTGATGTTTTGGGGTAGCATTATGTGAGACTACACTACTACTGGTTGTCATTGCAGGCATTCAATGAGATACATTGATAAGGTCCTTTGACGGATAGCCCAAAAACCATTTTGGCAGCATTTTAGAGAGGATTCGTCTTAATGGACGACAGTCCTAGATCTCATTGTGAATTACGTGATGCGTTCCTTCACGGTATCAAAACCTTTTGCTAAGAATCCTATGGAACTTATCTGGGAGCCAAGGAAGAAGATGAAGGAAGAGCCACCAACCAAATGTAGTGTTTGGATAAGCTGAGAATTTGCTTCTGGCGAGAGTCCCATCCAGTTGCGCAAACACCATGGTTACAATCAAGGTACGAACAAATATTCAGCTCTCCACGACAATGTAATTGAACGCCGCCTGGTAGTACTTAAGATCAAAAATGGTGTCTGTTCTTTCGGATGTATCAGAACTATCACCGTATTTACAGGACGTTAAAAAGATGTGTCACATACTCTCAAAGGTGGTAGTAGTCAGCGAAACAAGAAAATATGTAAAGTACACATTGGTCAAAGAACAGAAACGTCATAAATACTTGCTTACAGCAGACGTTCCACGTGCCATTGGTTAATGGCAACGCTCCTCTCCTACCTTTGTGGTAAGAGATAACCCACCCTTCAAAGTATACCCAGTTGTTATTGTAGTATCTCTGGCACGTAATGAAGACACGATCCTGTAGTGACTGCACGTCGTTGATTGAATTTGACTAGACCACTACCTTCAGTTGTCCCCATAATCAAATTTCTAGGGGATTGAGGTCTGGGGAACGGACAGTGGGGCATCCTCGACCAATCCATCGGTACTGAAATGTCTGCGTCATATGTTCTTGCCTCTTGCAACGAATGCGTGCCTGTGCGCCAGCATCCGTCAACCATATCTACAATCAGCAATTTCTGAAAGCTTACTAACACAAATTTTCTGGTACGCGAAAACCGTCAATGGCATCAAAGAAATAAACAATGTGGCTGCATACTACAGCGCGTATTGGTCTGCAAGAGTTGTAGCAAAATTGAATAATACCCCAGGAAATTGGTCCCACAAAGGCCGTGCTGGCTAAAACTAAGCACAAGCAGGAAATAATCTTAATCCATATTAAGAATCCCAAATAAGAATAATATAATTTTACTACGGCTTTTGGCTTGTGCATAAATTTTGAAAGCCGAAAAATAACTGAATTTTTTGTCATTTTTACGAATACCAAAATGGAAGAGCATAAAATTTTCCGTAGAATGACATACTTATAATAACAAGTTGGCCACAATCGATCGTCAATAATTGGTTGTTTAACCAACTTCATGTTCCAATGCCTGTAACTCAAAAAACGGCACGTATCAAAGTTGCAGATGATTAAATTCTGCGTAAAAGGAGATCCTAAATCTTAAAATTTTTCCCTCTTATGCATAGACACATTTAAAAACGTCAAAGTGATCATAGACCTAAGATCTTGCGAGGACTTTCGTACGAAGTCAGATTACAATCGTCCAAATACTCAAACTGAAATGTAATTTACTTAGGTACGTACATACCTTATTTTCTACCTCAATGTATAATATGAATTCATTACTATGTCAAAATGATAATAAACCAATTTAAAAACAAAAACAAAACACTTTAAATAAAAGGTTTTACTACTGGCAATAAACATCAATCAGAATATTAAACAAATGAGCTCAATTTTTACGCGCGCTCTTTATATTAATTGTTATTTTGATTTTAGATTTAGGTACAGTTATTATATGTTTTTCTCGCGTTCCGAGCCAGATGGTCCCGTGGAGGAAACGTCGTCCATTTTTTGTCTTGTAAATAGACTTCTTTTATCGATGATGTCAATTTATTCGTCAGCCTGTGTTGAATCAAGGAAGATACCGTCTTCTGTTGGACAATTTACGTATGAAAGCCCCTTGCATTTGAACGCTTAATGGACGCTTTTCTGCGGGAACAAGTTTCTTAATATCCCATTTCCCACGCGCAGTTTATTGTGTGGAGGATTTCCCTGGGCGCTGGTGATCCAGCTGAATCTGTAAGTACATACTGAGGAAAGGCAAATATGTTACGTTGAAGACATTTTTTGTTATATCTCCCTGGAAAAGTTGGATAGGAATTTTATTCAAAACTCTGGAGCTGGAGGTTACAAACACACAACAAACTTCACTCGTTCATCAGCTACCTTATCAGGAGTATCGTTGAGATCCATGAAGTCCCAGGCGACATGATGGAGGCTCCCGTTCCTTGTTTACAAATTTCAGTTTGCCCCGTCGAAATAATTTTGGGTGTCACAGCCACTGAAGGCGTGAAAAAATAATTGATGTCTCTTTGCTTCTTCAGAAGTGCCTTGCTTGTCTTATTTCATAATACAGATATTTTTGTCCAAACACTGTAATTAATTATATATTTATTTCTCACACAAGATATCTTTCGGCATTTAATGCCATCGTCAGGTGTTTCTGCAAAAAATTTGCTTATATGAGTATGTATCCAAATGCACCATCAATAAATTTACGTAAATAACAAATTACAAATTTTACTTAGAAAGTGTGCAGTACGTACCGTATTTAGAGGTAGTAAATGCTTGAACTGACTATTTATTAGGTGATGATTTATATCTGATTTCTGAATTGTAGCCAGTTACAGCATCTGTCAATACGTCAGAATACTACACGTTTACAAATATTTACAATTTTTTCTTTCAGAGAGAAACTTATAAGTTAATATATATGGCATTATTTTCTTTATTATTTCTGTCGTCTATGTTGTTATTAGTAATTATGGTTTAAAAATTTTATTAGAAATATTGGAGTATATTAGACATTATATATTTATATTTGTCATGGTTATCTTTATTTCGTCTTTGGTTGATTTTAACATTATATTACGATCTCTGATTTATGTAAGCTCCGTTACCCTTTATCAAGCAAAAATTGATCAATAAAGTTATCGATGTAATTTTCATTTTTAAAATCGGATTGATCGTTTAATAAATTGCTTGCGTCGCTAGTTGCATGGATACATACTTCAATTTCTTCTAGAATGTTCATTTTATATCCCGTTTGTATTAAAATTTGTTCCAAAGAACAAAAACATATTATAGCTACTACAAAATTAGCTATAGATAAAGCAAACTTACCAACTAAAACAAAAAAATGAAATTACTGTGAGAATAGCCAATGCTATAGATAATAAATTTAACTATATATATCCAAAACATACGTATTTAGAAAGATTAACTATGAAAGACATAAATCACAAACTAGAACAGAATAACGCCATAGCACTTAAGGCAGATAAAGGTAACAGCATAGTCTCAATTAACAAAGATTACTATATACAAAAAGTATACAATGCGATAACGATATAATAGAAATCCCACGTGATCCTACCAACAAGTATGTAGCACAAACAAAGAAGATCATTAAATCATGTACCTCTATTTTATCTGGAAATGGAAATAGGAAATATATCCCAACGAACCCTAGAACACCACAATTGACAGGGCATTCCAAGACACCTAAAGAATTATGTCCGATTCGTCCTGTTGTTTGTAGTATAAATTGTCCCACCTACCTAATTAGTAAGAAGTTGAATACACTGCTTAAACAATATTACACTTACAATAATAAATACACTATCAATAATTCTAAAACCCATGCAATGCATATAAATAGGATAAATATTCCCACTAATGGAAAACTTGTATCTTTTGACATCACAAATCTTTATATCAATATCCCTATCCAAGAGACTATAAACCTTATTGAAGATAACGTACTTAGATACAATAAAATTCCAGTCAATAACACATACGAAATTATAAAATTACTTCACCTAGTCTTGGAACAAAACTATTTCCAATTTCAAGAAAAATTTTATACACAGTTAGATGGTGTTGCTATGGGTTGCAACCTTGCTAGTACTATAGCGGATATATTTTTAAATAGCCTTGAAGAAAGATTCTTTCTACACCACGAAACTAATAAAATTATTTATTATTATCGATATGTTGATGACACTCTCATGCTCATAGATGGAAATGAAGGAGACAGAAATAATATTCAAAACCTCCTCAACAACCTACATCATAAAATCAAGTTTACCCTAGAACTTGAATCGAATAACAAAATTAATTTTTTGGACCTATCCATACAAAAAGAACAAAATAGACACAGGTTTGAAATTAACAGGAAACCAACAACTTCAAGTAACATTATCCATGCCCATTCATGTCATCCCCGATCACACAAACTTGCATTTTTCCATTCAATGGTTAACAGACTTGTCAGCCTACACTAGATGAGATGGCCATACAAAAGGAATTAAGTATACTTCAGTACATTGCCCAACAAAATGAATACGACCCCAACATTGTAATAAAGCTTTACAATAAAAAAACTAGTCATGATCCACTAACAACATGTACAGGAATCACATTACAAACAGAAACACCTCAAAAGAAAAAAATAGATGTATATCAGTACAACATACCTAGGAAAAATCACAAATAAAATGAAAAAAAATTTTAGAAATACTAACATCACTTTTTCGTACCAAAACAGACACACCATAAAAAGCAAAATCATCACACACATGATAAAATCTTCTAAATTTCTAAATACTGGTATATATAAAATCTCTTGCAACTCATGCATTATATACTATATAGGCCAAACTGGACGTAATTTCACCATTCGTTATAAAGAACACACTAGGGAGAGTGAGAAAAACCCATCTACTTTTTACCAGCACTTGCAATCCGAAAATCACACAGTAGGCACTATAGAAAACGCACTCAAAATTTTACATTTAATACGAAAGGGGTATGAAATGAACATTCTAGAAGAAATTGAAGTATGTATCCATGCAACTAGCGACCCAAGCAATTTATTAAACGATCAAACCGATTTTAAACATAAAAAATACATTGATAAGTTTATTGATCAATTTTTGCTTGATAAAGGGTAACGGAGCTTACATAAATCAGAGATCGTAATATAATGTTAAAATCAACCAAAGACGAAATAAAGATAACCATGACAAATAAAAATGTATAATGTCTAATATACTCCAATATTTCTAATAAAATTTTTAAACCATAATTGCTAATAACAACATAGACGACAGAAATAATAAAGAAAATAATGCCATATATATTAACTTATAAGTTTCTCTCTGAAAGAAAAAATTGTAAATATTTGTAAACGTGTAGTATTCTGACGTATTGACAGATGCTGTAACTGGCTACAATTCAGAAATCATATATAAATCATCACCTAATAAATAGTCAGTTCAAGCATTTACTACCTCTAAATACGGTACGTACTGCACACTTTCTAAGTAAAATTTGTAATTTGTTATTTACGTAAATTTATTGATGGTGCATTTGGATACATACTCATATAAGCAAATGTTTTTGCAGAAACACCTGACGATGGCATTAAATGCCGAAAGATATCTTGTGTGAGAAATATATACAATACTTTCACATTATGTCAATTTACAACATTTCTAACACTGTGGGCCCGAGATATAAGAAGTTATTGACAGATATTTTTGACAGATCCTTTCCATCCACTGTTACAAAGTATGTGGCTAGTCAGTAGGACCAGTAAATCATTACCTTCCTCAACGATGTTGTTAACCTGCCTCGAATTTTTTATGGCTGTGACGCCAATCAAAGAAGTCTGCATCTGCAATGAACAGCTTGACCTGATACTTTCCACCTTCTGTCAATATTGCGATAAGACGTTACTTATTGAATTCATTTCTTGAGAAACGTTGTTTTGACGTAGTTGGGGATATTATTTCATCAAATAAAACTGTAGCATTTGCCACAGCGCGTGCACTTCGAGCACCTTCAGCAGATTTTATCGTGTTCCCTCCTTAGCCACCGAAGTAACTTATTGGTTGAGGTAGTTCACATACATTTCAAGGCCGAAAGAAAACATATCACCAGTATTCCAAGAGGAATGCACCGTCAAGCACATTGACTGTGTTACTTGTGATTACAACAGTGTCTGGACGTAGTAGTATAAAGAAGTCTGATTTTCTTGCCTGGCACATTATTCCATTATCATCAAAAAGATATATGGCTATGGAGCAACCTAAACTCGAAAGTATGACCTGATCTATTGTGGTGACTTCATATGGAAAGAGGAAAAAGAATTAGACGACGTTACCACCACAGGACCATCTTCTCCGAAAACCAGGAAAGCATAAAAGAATTTTAAGTAAATGTAAACACAGAACAATAATCAATACAAAAAACGTTTGTAAAAATTTATCTCATCAGTTTAATATTGTAATTGAGGTATATTTACATTAATAAAACCTTTCATTTGCTATGTTGATTTTATTTTTAAATCATTTATTATTTTGGACTGACATGGTCATTAATACATAATAGTAACTAGGAGTAACTAATTAGGAATGTGCCTCTAAATTACATTTGAATGTTTTAATTGATCACGATTATTTTGACGCTTTTATTGCTATTTATGCATAGGAGGGAGCAAAGTTTAAAATTGACAAGCTCTTCTTACGCAGAATTTAATGCTCTACATTGGCTGCATTTTGCATTTGGTGGAGGTGTTCTCGAGTTACAAGTATTGAAACATGGGCATAGCTAAAATTGTCAATTTTTGCCATCATTATGGTTAAACTGTTGAATCAATTTTGTAAGCAGGTTATTATGTTTTTGTATTCGCGAAAATTTCTATAGAATCCATCGCTTTTTACCTAAAGGCGAAACAATTTATATATATAATTTGATTTTTCGGCTCTCAAAATTTATGCGCAAGCCAGTAAACGCCACAAACACATATTCCTGAAATTTGGGATGCCTAACATCGATTAATTCTAGCTTGTGCTTAGATTTTAGCCACAAAATAATTTTCTTGGGCTATAAACGACCTCTTGCATGGAAACAGTGCCATTTTGGACATATGTCCGTTGTTCGAAATATAAAGCAGATTGTCCGTATGTTTGTACGTGTTGCATACAAATCTACAGTTTTGTTCCAATCTTTATGAAATTCTGTACACGTAAGCTTCAATACATGAGGACGGTCGCCGTAAGTGTAAGAACCACATACGATATATGGTTCACGAGATATGACGTCATAAACAATGAGATGCGCGAAGAACTGCTGCATTTTGCGACAATGCTGCTCATTTTCTCCTAAACCATTGGACCAATTTCAACCAAATTCGGTACACAAATTCCTTACCGTGGGGAGGTAACAATTGCTGCATGGTTAAGTATCACATACTACACATAGTTCAAAAGATATTACGTCGTAACCAACAGAAATCGCAAAAAAATGCCATATAATGCGGCGAGACTTTCGAAATACACTGTATGAGAATGACAGTACTTAGCGACTTGCAACAAACTTTAAACATAATTTCAAACCTTCATTAAACTTTCTAACGCAAAATGATGAAAGGAATAAAGTTTCTCGCTTACTACTTTTCCGCTGTTTATGGAGGAAAACTACGGCATTCGGTATGACGTTACAATATATAGTTTCTACACTACAAATTGAAGCCGTGCTAAATTTTACAGACAGTATACACGTATGTAGTTGAGTGTACCCTCTAAATTGTATCACAGTACGACACGTAGTTCATGAGACATGAGCACATAATCAGTAACGGTCATGCACCAAGTTACTTGTTTAGTACTAACTGTATTCCCAAGAGATTTTACAGACATACAGCCCTTATACAAACGAATATATGCCTGAAAATGGCAGAAATAGATGAATAAATACCTGGGCAATGCTGGGTTTTCAGTTAGTTGTTCGATATCCACTCACAGATCTACCCCTAGAGCTGTACGCGGTGGAAGAAACCCCCTGTATTCCCACTTTCTAAGCAGTGAGTTAACCATTAATCCGCGTTTCGCGATAAAAGCGATCCCTAGAGAGGGAGGGGTGAGAAAGGCAGTCGGGATAAGACGGACTGAAGACGCCGAACCGTTGACAGTGACGTGATTGCAAGTTCCCTGCTAGGGAGCCACTTGCGCCCCCGTGCTGGTGTGTAAACGATGCGGTGACAACGAGGAAGCGGACAGAGGGAAGTCTGCACACACACACACACACACACACACAGGTAATTAGCTGGTGATCCTCCGGCCGCGCCCCGGGGCTGTCCAAAGACCACCACCCTCCCCTCTCACCCCCTACTCACCCCCATCCTGCGAGGGCGGTGGCGCATAATTGAGCGCTGGGGGCGGCAGCCACGTCGCCATATGCCTGCTTTCCCCCAGCCCCCTGTTTACCCCACAGTGCTGGTCCGTGTTTTCCACGTATATTCATTTACCCGGCATTATGTTACACAGACGTCTCTGAGCGAGCCTGAGGTTACTAAGCCACACCGGCGCAGCTGCACTTGTCGAGTGAGACGGCAATTTGTGTCAAGCCACGGGTGGTGAAGTTACAAGTGATGTTCATTAGATATTGACACAACAGTGTAGTACTACTTCCAAGGGATTGCTCCTGGACAACACCGCCATGGACCCAGTCTACCATTGTGCCTCGAAACTTAAGTCCTGACTATTCCATCATCTTTCGGGAGTGCACCCGGGACAGCGACAATTCTTCGTCCGATATTTCGGCTGCAAATCTTACAGCCATCTTCAAGGCGAGTCCAAGACTGAGTTCTCAGCGTCTGTGCGTGCCTATTTATACGGTAAATCACGTCATGCAAAGCTACTGAGGATTAGATTGCGCACGCTCGAAGGTATCACATTCGTAACTGCTGCGCTAGTCATATATAAATATATACTTCAAAGATAAACATGTGAGCGCTGAGTGCAAACATAAACAGAGCTGTTACGTATTCACAGAGCTTACAAATAAATAATTAATCATTAAAAGTGAAGACGCAGACATTATTTCAGAACGAGGGCGTGATGTAAGTGGCTTCCATGCATTGTCAAGATGAAATCCGTCTTCACGATTTAACAGGAGGTCCGCCAGTTGTATGTGTACAGCTTCCTTTACAACTGAGTCCCAGAAAGTAGAAGCTGTGGTTAAAATTTTTACTACTTTGTAATTCATGGAATGGCCAGTAGAAATACAATATTCGGCTACTGCAAACTTGTTGGAGTGAAGAAGGCGTGTATACCGCTGGTGCTCAACGCATCGTTCCTGTACAGTGCACGTGGTTTGACCTATGTAACATAAACCCCTGCTTTTCGCAATAACAGATCATCTTAGATCTCAGAAGAGCTGAGGTCTTAGCTGGTGTGCGGAAGGTCACATCCACTTTATGTTTCTTCAGGATTCTGGCTATTTTTGAAGAAACATTACCCACGTATGGGAGAAAGGCTGTAGATTTCACTTCCCTTTCCTCTTCATCTTTCTCCTGTGATTTTTCAGGTGTTTTTATTTGAAAGGCTTTCTTAATCTGATGTTGCGAATAGCCATTTTTCTTTCAAACTGCCTCCAGGTGTAGGAGTTCATCCTGCTGGCTGTCAGCATCAGACACTACCTGAGTCCTGTGAACCAAAGTTTTCATTACACTCATAGTTTGCGAAGGATGGTGGCAGCTGGACGCCTGCAAATAAAGGTCTGTATGGGTGGGCTTGCGAAATACGCAAATAGGCACGCGCAGACGCTGAGAACTCAGTCTTGGACTCGCCTTGAAGATGGCTGTAAGGTTTGAATCCGAAATATCGGACGAAGAATTGTCGCTGTCCCGGGTGCACTCCCGAAATATGAAAGAATATTATGTCAGCCTGGAAAACTCCATAATCACATTAGTCCTAATGGTGTATTTCCATTAAGTGACATCGCAGGTTTTGGAGGCGATCTGATAGATTAATATTCTTCACAAGTGAGACACCTAGATCGCGAAATATTTATTCGTTGACGACTGGTTTCGGAGGACTATGCCACTATCATCTGGCCATATAAGTTGGTCATCTTATTCAAAAAATGGAGATTAAGTGATATTCACAGAGCACTTAGTCTAAATATGAAAATACATAAATTAAACATGACAGTATTTTACAAGCTGTGATGTTTTAATTTATGTATTTTTTATATTTAGACAAAGTACTATGTTTCATGTATATTTAATCTCCATTTTTTAATAAGATGACCAACTTATGAAACGTGGTATGTCCAGATGATGGTCATTAAAAAAAATTATTTCGTGATCTTGGCGCTCACTTTTGAAGAATATTAATGCTATATTTATCATTAATCTTTGATCCAGAAAAAAGTCCCAAGTGAAGCGAAACATCCCCAAATTTTATTTTGTTTTTGTATCCCAGACCAAAGTAGGACTGAAAATGGAGGGGTCTACAATGGAGCTGGTAGGAGCTAGGACAACGGTCCCTAAGTCGAAAGTCACAGGCCACCCTTTTAACAAGATTCTTTATCTACGTTGTAATGAAGATTGAGTTACATTGACAATGCCCGGAAAGTTTTGTTACTTATGCGCGAACGGGAGTACTTATCAAAACACTTAATCAAACCACAATGTTATGGAAATCTCAAACAGGCACAAAAACTGAATGCCCTTCAATACATACATAAGCCAAGTGAGCACTAGTTCACTTAAATTTAACTTTTCAAGTGACAATCAGTACGTCTCTTCCATAACACAATACTTCAATTAGTTAAACGTATTATAAAACTGAACAACTTTCGTACAAGTGTCTATAACAGTTCAGTTTAATAGTGTTGAGCTCAAATTTACTTCATCAGTACGGAAATATTCTTTCATTTAAGCAGCTAAACACAGTAGATATTAAATTACAAGACACTAAATTACTGCCTCACATGAATAAAATTGTACTCCTAACGGTGACGAGAACTATCATAACTAACACAAAATACAGCAGAAAGCTAAGTGAATCCTCACTAGCTTTCTTAATTAACAGCAAAAAAATTTATCGCACAAATTGGAAAAGTGCATAAGAATTGAAAACCAAAAGAAATGGCTGGGCTAAAAAGGGGGGGGGGGGCAAGATGGGCGAGGAACCATGGTACTTAGCCACCCCTCCCCCACAGTATGTTTTTCTACGCTAGCATTTAGTTTTATCTGGTTGAGGTGAACCCTACTTGTTTCTGAGTTCGGACATTCTGGACAACATTACTGCGTCCCCACGTGTTCTGGCGCCTACCGCAATATTCGGTCCGTGCCTACCTCGATTATACACCAGTGCCTGTCTTTTTTGAACATGTACTATTTTATGCCGTGCTGTCTCTTAGTTCGACGTCAGAGCTCACACTGTCTGACAAAATATCATTGAATGACCACAAATTAGGAGCTTTATGTGAATAATGGACAGCGGTATTAAACACCAGGCTTAGATACTCCAGTGATGTCATTTCCTCTGGGAATTAGAGTGGTAAATAATTAGGGCTGACTTCAGGTTCTGGTTTATACATTCAGCGAATGATGGCTGAGGATAATAAGGCGTAATAAGCCCACCATAGCGAATTCTGTAATCGCAGTTCACAGTCGTCGGAAACTATATCACGTAGGTACTACTAGCTTGGATTCAATAACAAAAGAATTCGAAATCATGCTTTCCTACAATCAGACGACCACAGGTGACTCATGTTTATGAGAAAGTGGACATACCCTAAAAATTACATACCAATACCTTTAGTGTCTACCCTCCACCGCATGGAGTTCACAGTTTTTTTTCGTGAGTACGTACGTGGGGGAATTGATCTACGCAGTTGCCCCTTGTCCCAAATCGCCAACCAACCAACCATTAACGTCAGTTTCCTGCAGTGTTTCTTGAACTATTCCTTAGTTACAATTAAATAAATTTTCTTGACACCTTCTGTCCATGTACCACCACAGCTGAAACCAGTCGTCAACGAATAAATATTTCGCGATCTAGGTGTCTCACTTGTGAAGAATATTAATCTATCAGATCGCCTCCAAAACCTGCGATGTCACTTAATGGAAATACACCATTAGGACTAATGTGATTATGGAGTTTTCCAGGCTGACATAATATTCTTTCATATTTCGGGAGTGCACCCGGGACAGCGACAATTCTTCGTCCGATATTTCGGATTCAAACCTTACAGCCATCTTCAAAGCGAGTCCAAGACTGAGTTCTCAGCGTCTGCGCGTGCCTATTTGCGTATTTCGCAAGCCCACCCATACAGACCTTTATTTGCAGGCGTCCAGCTGCCACCATCCTTCGCAAACTATGAGTGTAATGAAAACTTTGGTTCACAGGACTCAGGTAGTGTCTGATGCTGACAGCCAGCAGGATGAACTCCTACACCTGGAGGCAGTTTGAAAGAAAAATGGCTATTCGCAACATCAGATTAAGAAAGCCTTTCAAATAAAAACACCTGAAAAATCACAGGAGAAAGATGAAGAGGAAAGGGAAGTGAAATCTACAGCCTTTCTCCCATACGTGGGTAATGTTTCCTCAAAAATAGCCAGAATCCTGAAGAAACATAAAGTGGATGTGATCGTTCCTGCGCATAAGTAGGATTGTATCTAGTACCACGCTCTCTCCAGATCAGAGAACGACGACTGTCAGTCTGAATATAAAACCTTGATAATCAGTGAAGAGAACTCGGCGCCGTTCGTAACGACACCAATCCTGATGTTCCACCGCCCACTTTCTGTGGGCGAATCGGTGTCTTGGTTTTAATGGGACCCACACCAAATGTTCAAATGTTTTTATAGTCTAGGGGACTTAACTACGGGGTCATCAGTCCCGAAACTTACAAACTACTTATGAACTACTTACGAGCTAGGACGGCACAAATATCCATGCCCGAGGGGGGATTCGATCCCAGCGATCCAGAGTATGCAGTTTTACCCTTTATCCAAGGCCTCATGTGAGAAATGAGTATGTTTAGTCTCACACAAACAGTACTTTTTTTAAAAAGCATAAAATAAGAGTCATCTTTCGCCCTCCTCCTAAAATTTCATCGCTGTTGGGTTCTGTCAAAGACGATCTGGAGCTGCGTAAAGCAGGTGTTTACAGGATTCCGTGCGAATGCAGCAAGTCATATATAGGGCAGACGACGCGCACTGTGCAGGACCGCATCGTGGAACATCAGCGTCATACTCGGCTACTCCAACCCACCAAATCCGCAATCGCCGAACATTGTATTTCCACAGGTCATTCAATGAAATACAATGAAACGAAAATTGTGGCCCATACATCAAACTTTTGGAGCTCAATTATTAATGAAGTTGTGGAAATAAGATTGTCTGACAGTGAGACTCTTATCAATCGAGACAGCGGTTTCCAAATAAATGCTGCATGGAATCCTGTCATTGAAAAACTTCGTAGTCGGCGTAGTTCCCTGCAACTGAATGACGATGAGAATCGCTCTGATATTGAAGCGGCAAGCCTCCACCACGGAGGGCGCTCGGAGCAGCGTACGTAGCTGTAGTGAACGCGCACGCTAGATACGCGCATGCGCAATGTCGGCTGAATTGGGCATAAATAGCACAGCTCAGTGCGTCTTCGCCAGTACTTCGGCGGTACTCACCTGAAGATGGCCAGAAGACTCTGCGCCGAAATATCGTGTCTCTGTAGCCCCATACGATCACTAATTCTTCTTGTCTTCGTGGTCCTTACGTAAAATGTAAGTTTTCAGCAATAGAATCGTTCTGCCATGACACTAACACTTTTGCCCTGTAATTTTAGTCGTAGTGTTATTCAGAAACAATGTTGTGTTCCTTCCAGGAATTCGTATTCGAGTTCCAGAAGCATCTCTGTAACACTGACATGTGGATCGAACTTGCCGGTTCCTGGAGGGAATCGTGTCTCCTACGTAGGTGGCTGCTAACAACGTTCTATATTAGATCCGGTTACCGTAGACTGCTTTAAGTACTTCGATTAGGTCTCACTGTAGCTAACTTAGGGGAAATGCACCGCCGCAAGTATACGATGGTAGGACGTGAGGCGCGCCGTGACCTTTGGATCTTGATCTGGCCAGTTCGTCACAATCCGCGGGGACGTTGCCGCGTGCCGACGAGTTTATAGAACCCATGACCGGGAGCAATGGTAGCGGAATTTGAAGAGAATATATTGCGCAGTCTTTGTAGTTATGTTTCACTATTAGGATTAGATTTCAAGCAGCCAAATACACAATGGGATAGCCGGGGATTTTAGATGGGGGGCATACACAGGGATTTGTGAAGGAAAAAGTTTATAGCTTCTTGTGAAGCGTTCAACGGTAAAATTCTATTCACTAGATTAATACACAAACAAGTATGACATAACAGTGTCTAGCTAAATGTCGTCTTCTTTTATTTCTGCAATTCGACTTGGCACTCAGCTAATAAACAGAATAACAATGTATTTAATATTACCCCAGCTGTGTGAGTGTGTTGGTTGCTCTTTTGAAATGTCCACCAGTATGATATGGTGATCTTTCCTGCGCATAAGTAGGATTGTTTCTAGTACCACGCTCTCTCTAGATCAGAGAACGAGTGTCAGTCTGAACATAAAATCTTGACTGATCAGTGAAGAGAACTCGGCGCCGTAACGACACCAATCCTGATGTTCCACCGCCCAGTTTCTGTGGGCTAAACGGTGTCGTGGTGTTAGTGAAGATTTTTAACAAAGAGAACAAAGATTATCATTCGTTCCAGAGAGCAGTCTTCAGACCTAAGAGTAACTTGGAGCGTAACCACAGTGTAACACAAGCATAGCCAAACACCGCCCCGCGGGCACGGGCACCTGTGCCGCGCCCCTGCCCTGCGTGCTGTGCTCATTTTATTAAAGAAGAAAGTTATTGCTTTGGCGAATGAGAAAAAGGTAGCAAATATATATTAGTGCTAAAATAGCGATTATAAAAGTGCTCTACGACATTGCAATCTCCACTTAATAGCCTTACTGTATTGCAAAAAATGCCTTCCTCTGTTTCCCCCTTGCAGCGTTCGGCATTTAGCCGTCTCACTCCTACACATGCTGCAGGCATTGCAGTGGTGGGGGAGTAGTGCGCCCGTCAAAACGGCTCGCATCCGAAGTACGCTACCATCTTTTCAGAGGAACTGGGAGAAAATGTACCTAAAACCAGTCTTATTTGTTAGTTCTTTGTCAATGGATAAACAAGCAGCCCTCGGTCGCAAATTAAAAATTATTTTACCAGGTTTCGGCAATGACTAAGATTGCCTTCATCAGAAAATAATAAAATATACTATTCAGCTGTATAGCTTACGTCTGCGGAATGTAGAGATCTGTTAGAAGAAAGAGGAGACGGTGGTTTGGGTGGTTAAGTAAACCATGGACGGTAGCAGCGTAATTGGCAAGCAGTTGTTCGTGCCTAATATGCAGAGGCGGCAAACCGGCCTCCACAAGGAGACTAGTCACAGGGCTTGTTCAAAAGGCTCCTGTTGCAAGCCTAACTCCACTGTGACGGATTGGATCCAACGTCTGCAGAGCTGAAGGTGATGCCGAGTCATAGGCAACGCTGTCGTAGTCCGATCTGGACAGAACAAGCGCCTTATAGCACTGCAGCAGCGTACAGCGGTCTGCTCCCCAAGTGGTGTTGCTAAGACAGCGGAGGGCATTAAGGTGCTGCCAGCACTTCTGCTTGAGCTGACGAATATGGGGAACCCATGTCAGCCGGTCGTCGAACACTAACCCCAAGAAACGATGCATTTCCACCAAGTTAAGTAGCTGGTCATCAATGTAGAGCCCTGGATCTGGGTGAACAGTTCGACGCCAACAAAAGTGCATAACGCACGTCTTGGCGGCAGAGAACTGGAAACCGTGGGAGAGTGCCCATGCCTGTGCCTTCCGTATGGCTCCCTGCAGCTGGCGTTCTGCAACATGCATGCTTGAGGAGCTAAAATAGATGCAGAAATCGTCAGCATATAAGGAGATACTGACGAACCTACTGCTGCCGCTAGGCCATTAATGGCGACTAAAAACAAGGGAACACTCAACACGGAGCCCTGTGGAACCCCATTCTCTGGATGTGCAACGAACTACGAGATGCGCCATCTGTACACGAAATGTACGCAGTGATAAAAAGTTTTTTATAAAAATGGGGAGCGAGCCCCGAAATTCCCAACCATGTAACGTTCGAAGAATGTGGTGTCGCCAGGTCGTATCATAAGCCTTGGACAAATAAAAAAAAGACCGCTATCAAATGCTGACGTCTAGCGAAAGCCGTTCGGATAGCGGACTCAAGGTGTACAAGATTGTCCAATGCTGAGCGTCCTTTGCGGAAACTACCCTGACATGGAGACAGTAGACCGCGAGACTCAAGGAGCCAGCATAGCCGGCGGCTCACCATACGCTCTAGAAATTTGCAAAGAGCGTTGGTGAGACTGATGGGTCTGTAGCTGTCCAATTCGTGCGGGTGTTTGCCAGGTTTGAGCACCAGGACGATGGTGCTCTCTCTCCATTGAGAGGGAAACACACCATCGCTCCAAATGCGGTTAAACAGGGCTAGCAGATGGTGCTTCGACTCTGTGGACAAGTGCTTCAACATCTGGTTGTGTACACGGTCTGTCCCATGGGCTGTGTCAGGGCAGAGTGTAAGGGCACTAAGCAATTCCCAATCACTGAAGGGGGCATTATACAGCTCCTCAGTGCGAGCCAAGAAGGAGAGCCGCTTTCGCCCCTCCCTCTCTTTCAGGGTGCGAAAGGCTGGTGGATAATGCACGGAAGCTGAATTTTGCATATAGTGCACAGCAAGGTGTTCCGCAACTACCTGTGGATCAGTACAGACTGCTCCGTTTATGGAAATCCCAGGTACACTGAAGGGTCACTGGTAACCGTAAACACGCCTGATTTTTCAGCTGGGATGGAGAGGTACCTCTCCCAGCACTCCTGCTTGCGTCTTTTAATCAATTGCCGGTCTCGGGCACGAAGCCGTTTAAAAACAATTAGATTATCAAGAGATGGGTGTCGTTTGTGACGCTGTAGAGCGCTCCTGCGGTATCTAATAGCATCAGCAATTTCTGGCGACCACCAGGGCTAGGTCTTCCGCCGGGGTGATCCTGAGGAAATGGGGATAGCACACTAGCCGCAGAAATAATGGCCGAGGTAACGCTGTCAACTAGATGTTAGGATACATTAGAGTACCAACAATGGCAGCAGAATTAAAAATGTCCCAATAATCCTTATCAGGCGCCCATCGGGGCAATCGTTCGGGAGACTGACGTTGGGGTAGTGACAAGAAGATCGGAAAGTGGTCACTACCACACAAGTTATCATGTATTCTCCAGTGGACAGATGGGGCTAGGGTTGCAAACTGTTATGTCGATGGCCGAGTAGGTACCGTGCACCACACTAAATTGCGTGGGGGTACCATCATTTAAAAGGCAGAGGTTGAGTTGAGATAGTAAGGACTCAACATCTCTACCACGGCCAGTAGTCACGTTACCACCCCACAATGGGTTATGGGCGTTGAAATCGACCAAAACTAAATACGGTGGGGGCAGGTGGGCAATCATAGCAGCCAGGACATGTTGGGGTACTTCTCTATCAGGAGGGAGGTACACGTTGCAGATGGTAATGTCAGTTGCAGCCCTTACCCTGACAGCTATGGCTTCCAGAGGCGTCTGTAGTGGAACAGCTTCACTGTAAATAGAAGATAAGACGTAGGTGAAGACTCCACCTGACGCCCTATCACAGTCTGCACGGTTCCTATAATATCCCCTATAGCCACATAAGGCGGGGGTGTGCATCAAGGGAAACCAAGTTTCCTGCAGAGCAATGCAGAACACAGGGGAAGCGCTGAGAAGTTGTCGTAGCTCAGCTAAGTGGGGAGAAAAACAACCGCAATTCCACTGGAGTATGCAATCTGTTCGATTAAAGGCCATGAAGGGACAGCTAAAACACGTCATTCCATAGGTTCATCTGCTGGCGCTGTCAGTGAACCTACAGAATCCAGAACCAGTACTTCGGAAGAGTTGATGAGAGCGAGATCCTCAGGGGAAGTAAGAAGCTCAATCTCGTCATAAGAAGCAAAAGATGTACGAAGTTGTGCCTTTAATGCCACAGAAGAGTCCTTTTTCTTCTGTTTCTGCTTCTTGTTCTCTCGCTGCTCTTTTGGTTTTAAGGGCCGGGAGGGCGACTCAGAAACGGTATCAGGACCCGATACAGATTGCGAAGCCCTTTGACTATGAACGTGCGGATCCGTCAGCCGTTGGATGGGATCCTCCGCCGCGCTCTGAGAGGCCTCAGAAGAGAGCGCCCCGAGGGACCCCTTCCGAGCGAGAGGAGCCGGAGGAAGGTGTTGCTTCTCCGGCTGGGTGACGGGGACTTTTGTCCCCGACGGTTTGGGTGGATGTACTCCCACAGAAGGTCGTGTGGGAGCAGGAGATGAAGAATATCCCCCACCCATTATGGGGGCAGGAGGAGTCTGACAGGTCTGGGGGCCCACAGGAGGTATCCAAGGTGTTGGGGCCATAATCCCTGAAGACAGTGGGGACGAAGTGATGGTAGCGAACAATGATTTCAATGCTACAGGGTGAAGTAGCTCATATTTTTTCTTTGCTTCCGTATATGACACTTTGTCCATCGTCTTGTACTCCATTATCTTCCTTTCTTTGTGGAGTACTGTGCAGTCCGGAGAACAAGGCGGGTGGTGTTGCCCACAGTTAACACATACTGGTGGGGGAGTACACGGAGCGTCTGGATGGGATGGACGTCCGCACTCCCGGCATGTGGCACTAAAGGTGCACCGAGACGACATGTGGACAAACTTCCAACACTTGAAGCACCGCATAGGCGGAGGGATATAAGGCTTTACGTCGCACCGGTATACAATAACCTTGACCTTTTCGGGTAAAGAATCGCCCTCAAAGGCCAGGATAAAGCACCGGTGGCTACCTTTTTTATCCTTTGGCCCCCTGTAGATGCGCCTAACAAAGTGAACACCCAGCCGTGCAACGTTGGCGCGTAGTTCATCATCTGACTGCAGGAGAAGATCACGGTGGAAGATCCCCTGGGTCATGTTCAGACTATTATGAGGTGTGATAGAGACAGGAACATCTCCCAGCTTATCCCAGGCGAGTAGTGCCTTCTATTGGGCTGAGGATACCGTCTCTATGAGAATGGACCCACTCCTCATTTTGGACATGCCGGCGACTTCACCATATCGATCTTCCAGATGTTCAAAAAATAATAACGGCTTCGTGTCCTTGAACGACTCCCCATCAGTGCGTGTACACACCAGAAATTTTGGTGAGTACGCTTCATTACAATCTCTGGCCCGTCGTTCTTCCCATGGCGTGGCAAGGGAAGGGAATGATTGGGGATCATACTGTTCCGCATTAAAGTCCCTTTTTCCTCTCTTTGAGACGCCAGGTTTGCGTGTGGCGACGCTATTGTTTGCTCGTTTCATTTCCGTCCCACGAGCAGCTAGGGAAAAGAGGTCCACCCAGGCAGAGTCCCGCTTGCCTGGGTAAGCCTGATACAATTGAGGCAGTGTTAATCAATCTATACATTAAGCTAGCAGTGAAGGAAAGTAAGGAGAAGTTGGGAGGAGGCATGAAAGTCCAATATGAAGGATTAAAAATTTCGCGTTTTGCTGATGACATTGTAATTCTTTCAGAGACACCTAAGGGCCTGGAGAAGCAGTTGACCGGAATGGGCAATTTCTTGAATGGAGCGTATAAGATAAACATTAACAAGAACAAACCAAGGCTAATGGAATGTTGTGTAACAAAATGAGACGATGCTGAAGGAATTACATTACGTAGGGAAACAATAAAAGTTGTAGATAAGTTTTCTTGGGCAGTTAAATAACATACGATGGTTGCAGCACAAAGGATATAAAATGCAGAAAGACATTGGGAAGAAAAGTGATTGTGAAAAAAGATAAATTTGTTAACAATGAATATTAATTTATGTGTTGTGAAATAATTTCTGAAGGCTTGTTGTGTGGAGTGTTGATTTGAACGGTAGTGAAAAATGGACAATAAATAGTTCAGACAGGAAGAGGATAAAAGCTTTTGAAATTTAATAGTACAGAAGAAAGCTGAAGATTACGTGGGTAGACCGCGTAACTAAAGAAAATATACTGAACATGACTGGGGAAAAAAGGAATTTCTGCCATACCTTGATTAGCAGTATGGCTAGATTTGTATAGATACTTAGACATAAATGAATCGTGAATTTAGCATTTCATGGAAGTGTGTAAGGTAAAAATCGCAGAGGGAGAAACATAAATTGTAAGCAGATTGGTATCGATGTGGGTGCCGCTCGTATGAGCTTGGCTTGCTCAGGATAGAGAAGGGTGGAAAGCTGCATCACACCAATCTCAGGACTGAAGACCACAACAACGACAACGTGGTAGGCCATTAAAAACATTAACACATACTACACCAAGGAAAGAGCCTCGCAGATAATTACAGTTGCACATTAAAGCCTTTACGATGATGAAACGTTGCTTAGCACCTATTTGCTGCACATTTTCCCTCTAAATACACGCTCTGCGCCATTGCTAATTTCTCTTTAGGTAACTTCTTTTCATCCATATTTCTGTAAAAATAAATTTCTACACGTGGCAGTAAAATCACTGTGATTAGTTGCATCGTAGTGCTTTTTTTTATTCGTCCTTTTACGATTTTTAATGGTAGCTAGTGATATGCTCATATACTGAAATGAAGATAAATTTTAATTACAGAGACTTTTTCAAATGAACCAAAATGTTTTCTCAAAATGTGAACATTCGCTTTCATAAAGACGCGTCGCCAAAAGTTTGTATGCCTCTTCCAAGCACTTCTAGCTCACACTTTAATTTACGTACATCACGAAGGGTAAATTTGGTATTTGTAGAACACGTTTGAAATTAAAAGCTTACTTCCAATGTCCACGCATACTTTTCATTACCAACCGTTCCTGCTCGTTTCTGTAGAAGCGTTAATAATTCATATCGGTTTTTGCCAGTGCAGAGATACGTGAATGAAAGACATGTCACTTTAATTCCTGCTTCGCTCACTTCCTCTGAGGCCTGTTAGTCCATATGGCCACCATTCATCACTGATAGATGCGAACACCATGATTTAAATTTAGTGCAGATTTTAACGAATAAGTTTCGTTTTCATTCATAAGGTGAAAAATTAAAGTTACATTGAAATAATAATGCGTCTACTGGAATAACCTCCACTGTCTTCCCGTTACTTGAAAAACAATATGCTAAGGTGTGAGCGTGCTGTTGTCGACAAGTTCATTGTCGACGAAGAAGAGGGAGAAAAACCTGCTTTTGAGTAGAAATGTCCCAGCAGTCGCCTTAAGCGATTTGGAGAAATCGTGTAAAGGCTTTGTGATGTCATCAAACGACGTCACACCCGCCTCAGCATCAGTTCCTGTCTTCACCAGCCTAACTTACACATTGCAAGGGATCAAAATGTATTGCTGCTCGCCGTGTCCTACAAAAAGTTTCATTTGTATTACAGAAGTTGCAAAGTCCATGTTAAGTAATAATATTTGTTTTTTTACCGGTGTTACTTAATACTTATAATTTCTCCTGATATGATACTGCTGGCCCTCTCATCTCAATGTTATCGTACGATACCGCCTGCGTCGAAGCCGGAATCGTGTGGTTCAATAGTGATATATGTTGCATGTGAAGTTAGTAACAAACGAAATAGAAAGCCTAGGAATCAGTGTAGGACAGTGTCTCGGTGATACTGTGATTAGTTAACAAGTAATATATTTCATTAATTAAGAGATTCATATATTTTCTTTGCAGACAGTTCTATAAACAATAGTTTCGTCATTGTACATTATTTCAATAACTAAACAGATGAATTGTAAAAAAAACTTTCGTAAAACATAAAAACGTGAAAATAAATAGCATTGTATATATGATAGGCTCATAAACAAGTTGCGTTGACCAGTTAATTGTGTTAATGTAATAGTCGAGATTTAAATATTATGATTCGTTGTTTATATGGACTGACGTGAGATATTAAACCTAGTTTCAGAATTGCCAATATATTTGATAGCTCAATATATGATAGGAGCATGTATGATGTACTCATTAAAAAATTAATTGACATTTAACATTGCTATTTGTTGTAAAACAGAAAGATCGGAGATTTTGGCTTAAGATATGTGCCATCTAAAAGTATTGTATGTATAGTTTTCATTTTATATTGCGATTATTTTTGTGTACATGAAATGTTTTACTGCTGTGTTCGTTAATTGTAAATTAGTATATTCAACTGTTATGAACAATGCGTAATGGAATGTCATTATTGTCGATGTCATATCTTTGCCTCACTACCTTGCGTGCGGGAGTTCGAGTTCTGGCTTTCGCAAAGTGCTCTGGAAGCTATGTCAGTCTGCGTTTTAAAATGGAAGTACTATCAGCCAAGTTCTGTTCCAATATTTACGTTATTAAGTTGTAATGTTTTGGTGGGGAAAAAGTTTTATTCAAATTAAAGAAGATGTGAAAAGTTGTACCTACGAGTATTTATTTCTACCAAGACGTCCCGGGTGAATAATTTTGCAGCGAGCAGAACCCCCATAAATCGTAATGTTGAAAGTATGAGTATTATGTTTGAAAGTGGTGAAATGTAGTTACTTAACAATCAAGTAAACATTATACTCCGCAGCCTTCCTGGTCTGCCTGGATACTGAAAAAATACCACTGGCCATGAAGTCGTGTTCATCCCTTTCCTGCCCTCTGTGCCAGATTGATTTCATGCAGACGCGAGGTCATGATAGTTCAGTGTTCGTCGATGAGATGTTTCCTCGCTTTTATTACCTATTTATTGATGTATTTTTTTAATAGATGACGACCACTCCTCAAACACCGCTAAGCTACCGCGACTGGTATGTCGCATCGGTCATATTGCTGGGTACGTCATAAACAATCGAATTACCATGTATGTCATACTGAATAAGTTGTTTCAGTACCATCAAGTGAATTATGCTTTTCGCAAAGATCCCTAGAAAAGGGCAGAGGGCGTGAGAATAGGACGACAAACTTGCCGACTTGTAGTACGAGTGCACCGCAGTACATTTTGATCTTCACACTTTATAGTTATCCTAATAAATTCATAACATAATTTTAGCATGAATGGGAGGGCTTCAGAATTCACACACAAAATATTCAAATGTAAACTTATGGGACCAGTCTACCATGGTCGTAGGTCCGTAGATTTCTAAACTACGTGAACTGAGGACGACACACACACACACAACCATGAGGACTCTAACGTACAGCTGAAGCGGCCAGCAATCCCTAGAAAGCGCCCATTTTTCACTTTCTACTTTATGTACTTGCTGTAAGTGAACTTTTCTTCGTAAGTGAGAGAGTTTCTTCAAGGAATTTTGCGCAGTATACAAACACTATGAAACACTAGAATTTTCCAAACACACTACAATTTGGTAGAAATTGAAATAATTAAGTGGAAAATTTGAGTTTTTTTCCCAAACAATGTTTAGAATGTAATTTTTTTCATAAATTAAGTAAATTCTAGGGTTTCATGCATGTAATGTATGTATGCTGTGTAAAATTCATGGAAGAATCTCTCTTACTTAGGAAGGCAAGTATACCTACAAAACAAGTGCAACCAATAGAAAGTGAAACAAAAATTTTTTGTAGAGTTTATGGGACTTAACTATGGGGTCATCAGTCCCTAAACTTACAAACTACTTATGAACTAGCTGATACCAAAGACGTCACTGACATACATTCCCGAGGGGGATTCGAACCCCCGACCGCAGCGGCCGTGCAGACCGTGACTGGCACGCCACAGACCGCTCGGCCAACACTGCCGGCGAAAGTGAAACAATGTTGAAGTTTCACATGCTTTTTCTCCATCACATTATGAAATTTCGTCATACAGTTATTTTAAATCTATAGCTCATAAACGGATTAGATCTGTCGTGGCTCACCGAGGAGCGGCCTGCATTCAGATGACGAAACTCTTTGGAAGGCGGTGTGCTCAGACGGAAGTACCGCAGACAGCGTATAAGTGGGTGGTCCAGTCACAGAACTGTGATTTGTATTGCGGTGATTCTTGTGAAAAGCGAGAACTGTAGATGATGCGTGGAGCTTACAGTTGTGTGGGGTATTATCACAGGTCTGCAAAAAAATATTTTTTGAAAGTTGTTTGAAATTTGCTAACTAATTTTTGTGTACATTTCAGTGCTGATTTCAAAAATGCAAATCATTTTTTTTTCTATCACGTCAGGTTTTCTCACAAAATAAGGGAGTATGTTTGGGTATAATAACAAAATGAAGCAATTTTCACATTTTTTTCAAGCGTTATAAAATTTTATTTTATTGATAAATCACGTTCTAAGCACCATTTCCAGCACACTTCCACTTCCCTTTAAGCTCATAACACCTTATAATAACGCTTTCACTTTCTGATGAAACTTCTTTTATTGCCTTTCTGGTTGTGGACTCATAGAAGAAAATCTCTTTATCATCCAGCATAGTCCGCTATCATGTTGATGTTCCATCTTCCTTGATATCTTCTTCCCATTTCTTTGAATTCTTAGTGGAATCTTTCGCCCTGAACTTCACTTACGTCACCAAGATTTGCAAGGAATTAGTCAAGATGTGAGTGTGGAAAATGAACTTTAATGCTCATGTCACAGCCCAGCTCTTTAAAGTTGTTGAGGATGTCTGCGACAGTTGTCTTGTAATTTGGATCTCTTTTGTTTCCTAGGAAACCGGTAACAGCTAATTTAAAAGGTGTCCATGCAGCATTTTCTTTTGTTTCCATTTTTTCCACAATGTTGGGTTCTGTCATCAGTTTTTTAATGTCTGGTCCGACAAAGATTTCTTCCATTAGCGTTGCCTTGGATAAGCCAGGAAACTGTCCACAAGGATATCTAAAACACTCCCCTTCTTTTGGCAATGCCTTAACAAATTGTTTCATCAGCCACAACTTAATGTGAAATGGTGGAATTAAAACCTTTTATGGATGCTGGAGGGTGAAGATCGGGGTGAGAGTTTAATTTAGGGAAAGTTTAATTTTTAAAACTCACAACCACCAACTGCGAACCAAATTCCTAAACATGCAAAACCACTGGAACTGTGATTGCTAATGTTTGACTCGTTTTCTAGGGGATTATATCACACGTTCGCAGCTTTCCTTCCCTGCATATGATTAATCAAAAAAATTCATAATAAAGACAAGTTCATGAGAGAAAAGGGTGTACTAACTACTATTTTTGAAAACACGTGAAAGTTCGCTGTTTGTTTATTTCACAATATTAGAACCCTGTGGCTGATACGTCTGTACATCGACACATTTATCAAATAAAGTTATAGCTCGTGAGACCCCAGACAAAATGAAGATTTGTCGCAAATTGTTTTCACACCATGTGGCTGTCTCAAACACCGTTTATGTTCATGCCTATGCGACGATACGTGTTATATTGACAAAACTCAGTCACTTTAATTTAGCGTGATGTACACCTTGTTCCACTGGCTGAATATTCACAACACACAGTAGCACTCGATAGAACTTGGTGCACTCTACAACGAGCAACCACACTTGGCAATTGCCACACAAAAATCTAAAGTCTCCACCTGGAGATCCACATGCCAACTGATGCAGAGGGACGCCGCCCGGCCAGCTACCCCACTTGCTCCCGACTCGTCACTTCCTGCCCTCGTGCGTGCGCGTGCAGGCGCCAAAAGCACAACTGCCAGGGTTTTTTTCCCTACGTCATCAACTTCCCCATGTGAGCTGTTCTAACCGACTTCCAACGTACAGTGCTCAGCCAATACATTTACTTAAAATCAAAATAATTACACTACACATTAAACAAATTTCTTATGTATTTTATATTTGCATACACATCCTTTGCGCTATTTATTACAATCGTGCAATTTCTTGTATCACAGATAAGTGATTTAACTGAATATTTCAAGATAAAATACACAAGATTAATTGAAAATAAAATGAGAAATAGTTAATATATTACTTTTATAAACAAACATTGCCATGCTAGTTGTGTAACTGTCTTGTATTCATTGGTAATTTATTACTTTTCATTGTCAATTAAACATATTACGTCAGATGTGACTATATCAGCTAATGTATTGTTTATTTGTCAACAGGCTATTTTGTAATGAGGGCCTTAAAGTTTCCTAACTGCATCATATTACTTCAAATGCAAGTAGATTAGAATATTTTATTTAACGCTGTGCAATGCACTGCACCTGGCACTCGCTATGCAAAAGATTTTTTTCCTCAACGTGTTTAACCCCTAAGTATAAAGTTTTTCTCAAGGGCCAAGCTATTTTTATGTAGTGTTGTTTTCTGTCTCTACTGTCCCACTCACAGAGAAAGCAAGGGAACTTTGTATAGCCACTATGTTGACCAACGAGCATTGAAATCATTTTTTTAAATTACCACATAGTGTCCATTTGTGGTCTGAATAGCAGAGTTTTCTTAAAACCATTCAAGGTTTCAGTACTATTCTTTCAAGTGAACTTTAAGGATTCTTTTTGAAGAGTTAATAAACAGTCTGCACTCATAAGGAGCATATTTTATTTTGAAACGCACCGTAAGTCCAGGAACATCACTGCAGAACACCAGGTCACATTATTGAGAGAAAAAAGATACAAATTCTTTATTTGAAATATATCTAGTATAAAAACGGCTAACAGTTTATGGAGATACTAAATACCAAACGTCATAGTCACTATATTGCTTAAATATGTATAAAAATATCGAGAGAAGCTAAAACTAGACAAGTAGTTTCTGAAATACCTGTACGTGATGGAAGTTTTTCACTAATTTTCCCAAATTAGCATTGAAAACACTACAAAAATCAATTATTAAATTTGAAACAGTTTTTATGCCGCTGACCTTTGTTGTTAATGCGGCCTAGGTACAATTTAACAGAAATGATGTATTTCTACTTTTATAACAGGAGTGGAGACCCTCCACGCTCGCACTAGCATGATGACCAACTCAATAGTTCTACTGTCACCTCTGCATGTGTTAGTATTTCTATTATAGGAGTCACAGGAGCGGGAACTGTGATGTGTGCCGTACATGTGGGTAGGATTACCCAATAATATGGTCCATCAGGATGATAGAAGTCTGCGACAGATCATGCTAGTATTTGGGTTATGTTAGTTACTGGGTATCGTGCATACCACTTTCATTGTGTGTTTGTCATAAATTTATCAATCCTGTTTGATGAGTCGCCCCACTACCGTTGGCACCGGGATGTCTCCTGGGCCACCAACACCGGCTGCTTGCTGCAACAAGCAAGATTGCCGAATGAGTGGTCGGTTTTGGTAACAACCTCTACGTGTGTGGGTTTCGTGTGCGATTTGTTTGTGTGTCGTATTTGTTCCTGTGCCGCGGCGGAGCGGCCGAGCGCATAGAGGCGCTACGCTGCGATGCGCGAGGCAGTTCTCTGTCGGGGATTCGTAGGCCCCCTCAGGTATGGATGTTTGTGCTGTCTTTAATGTAAGTTAGTTCGTAAGTAGTTTGTAAGTTTAGGGACTGATGACTCAGCAGTTAAGACCCTTAAGCTTGACGAATATTCCTGTTCCCTGCTGCTACCGGCTGTATTAGCTCATCTGGCAAAGCCAGTCAGTTTGTTCAAATTGAAACACGTATATGTAAGTTTGATGCTGTTTTATCTGTGATATAGCAAAGTTCTTAGGATGTGGTGTATTTTTCTCAAAGAGAGAGCAGTTGCACGTCACAAAAAATTTCTAGAATCTGTCGGACTCATCCTCTTACACACTTGATTGGCCTGTATGGTGTGTGTGTTTTTCTCCTTTCCGCACACTTCCAGAGTGTTTAAAGTGTTTAACCTCCAAGCGGCCGCATTGGGGGATTCAGTACCCGATCCGGGATTTTAGTATCGTTGCACTATAGTGCAGAGACGTGCGGCTTTGCCACTCTAGGTATTTGTTAATGTCTCTCTTTCACTCCTCCCCCCCCCCCCCCTCTCCTCTTCCCATCCCGCAACGACGCAGAGCTCTCAGTGTTGTATTGTTTCTCGAGGAAGATCACGCACCTGCTTGAGTTATTCTAGTTACTTTCTGACAATATTTAAAATGTGTGTAATATTCGCTATATGAAAGCTTGTTAAAAATATTTTTATCGTAAGCAACAAAGAATTCAGAGTATGCATTGATGAAAGAACAGTTAAAAAGGATATCGAGAACCATATCACTCCTGACCGATACTTACAAGCTGTGATGTTTCAAATTATGTATTTTTATATTTAGACTAGGTATCTTACAAGCTTGTAAGAGACTTACAAGGAGTGATGTTCTAACTTATGTATTTTTATATTTGAACGAAGTGCTATGTCAGTTAAAACAGCAAGGAAAACCAAGCACACTAAGTTTACACAAAGGCTGAAGGCCACACACGTATTCTAACTTGAGTAAAACTGGACACACAAACATCACTCGATTGGAAATGCAAATAGTACATTCACACTGAATTTACTCGAGTTCTATAAATTAAGAATCACTTCACCTTGCAAAGCGAAAGAATTACTCAAGAAAACTATCACTGGAAACAAATGAATCAGTCGGTGGAGAAAGGAACTAAGTCACTTTTTGGTGATTTCCACTTTTTTACAGAAATGCAGTAAACAGACCAAGATACACCTTACTGTGGTGAAAGGAACTATGTTTGGTGCCTTCCTGTGGGAATAACATGAGGTCGATTTTATACGTGCCGAGGTGAAAGTAAACAAGTCAGTGACTTAGTTCCTTTCTCCACCGCACATCGCATCCCATCAGTAGATTTTACTGTCAGCGAGCTTGTACTACACCAGCTACATGCTATATGGCGTGGTCTGTGGCATGCAGGTGTACAAAGCGCTACAAAACAGTAATTTGGCGCCAACTTCGTCAGGTGTCACGATTATTGTTGAGTGTTGTAAGTGATTTAATACCGTCTTTCTAAATGTCAAAAGGACAAGTGTGGAAGAAATCGTTGCATAACAAAAATTCCGGAAAATTTAATAAATTTGATAGTACCCAGTATCACAGCTTTCCCACTCAAAGAAACTATGCTGGTAAGAAAATGAAATAACTAGATGCGAGCTTGGATCTGAAAACCTTGCACGAAATGTTCCTTAAGAAATATCCAGATGTAAATGTGAAATACGACTTCTATAGGAAACATTTTCATAATAATTACAAAGTGCGAATTAATATAAAAAGAATTGAAGATATTTTCGGAAACTGATGAAACACCTTCATGGAGAAGACAGATTTTTTATGAAGCTACAAGTGATAACTCAGTGTGACATGAACCATTCCAATCTTTGAATTCTATTAAATAGTCGTTTTCATGTTCAGCTGAAGATAATTGACCAATAAATTTGAGCTTTAATCCAGAAATGTGTATCTTTGAATGTATTATACTCTCGAAAGTACTAATTCCTTCGTTGACTGGAGAAAGGAACTATGTTACAAATTTCAATTTTTTTTTCAGAAGATACTTTGTAGAATATATAAAAATTACTTTCATTCACACTATGTATGGTTAGAGTACAGCAAGTGTCGAAAATTTCAATGCAATCTGTTCAATAGTTTAACAATAAAACAGTTTTTTGTCTCTCCTGAAAAGTACAAAAAAGTGAGTTCCTTTTTCCACCGACCGATTCAAATACTGCCTGATCACAAAGAAAGCAATGTCCTAACAACATGCCTTTCCCTCAGCATGATTCGGCTGAGTACTTCCTCAGTCGTTGGAGCCAGAATGAAGAGTGCTGAGTGAAGCTCTAAGGCCATACATACAACGGTTGCAGAGCAGGCTAAAAGCGACATAGAGTGCGTTCAGAGACTAGTGTTTACCAACCCTTGCTACCTGGAGAAGACAATTCCCTCTACATCCGCTACCAGAGAGGTCTCCTGTCACCTCTTTGGTTCAAGATTAGGTTGGTATGACACTAAAGAACACGGCAACCTCGCCATCTTGCCAAGTAAGCTTGTCTCTGGCCACCCAGCGGACGCTAGCACAGACGACAAACGAAGCCACGCATTCTTAACTATATCAAAATGAGGCCTAGAGCGGGAGGCAGCGACTGTAAGCCATTGCGCGGCAGTAAGTCAATATTAAGAGCGACCTTCCACATTCACGTTAACGCACAAGTTAAATCACACATATATAAATATGGGGCAAACATATATAAACATGGGACATTGATCATTAATAAAAAGGAATAAAATAATTAACACAAAGGTAGATAACATTAATGGTGCAGAACGACTGCAGTTTAATGAATAAATCATAATGGAACACGACCACACATTCAGTGGACGTGTTTCAACTTGTTTGTCTTTTTATTCGTATTTTATGCACGGTCATACCGTACATCCTATTGGGAGAAAACTCGTTGCTTGAACTCGCGCGAAGGTTATAGGCGCACTAAAATTACCTTCGTGTGGTGCATGGCTGAGTGTGCTTTACAATTAATTCGTTTCTTACGCCTTCACGCTGAAATGGATGAAGGTAAAAGAATGAAATTTGGAGCGGAGGTACCTTATACGCTGATTAATACATGTGCTACCTACCGTAAGCCATCGTATGGTGCTTGGAGTATGTTACATTACAATGGGTTAATATATTTGCTACTCCTTCATGCTGAAAGGGATGGACAGATGTGAATGAAATTGGGAAGGAGATAGCTTAAACCCTGCTAATATTCGTACGTTGAATACCTCCGATAAACCACAGTACGGTGCGTGGTGGAGGGTACCTTAAAATGGGTTCATACGTTTGTTTCTCTTCACGCTGAAATAATTGGACGGATTTGAATGACATTTGGAATGCAGATAGATTTGTTGTTGTTGTTGTTGTTGTGGTCTTCAGTCCGCAGACTGATTTGATGCAGCTCCCCACGCTACTCTGTCCTGTGCAAGTCTCTTAATCTGAGAATACGTTCGGCAACCTACATCCTTTTGAATCGGCTTACTATATTCGTCCTTCGGTCTCCCTCTATGATTTTTACCCCACACGCTTCCTTCTAATGTCAAGTTGACAGTTCCTTGATGTCTCAGAATGTGTCCCACCAATCTATCTCTTCTTCTAGTCAGGATATGCCAGAAACTCCTTTTCTCCCCTATTCGGTTAGGCACTTCCTCATTAGTTGCGTGATCTACCCACCTAATTTTCATCATTCGTCTGTTGCAACACATTTCAAAAGCTTCTATCAACTTTTTGTCTGAATTCCTTATCGTCCACGCTTCACTCCCATACAATTCTACACTGCGCACAAATTCTTTCAGAAACGACTTCCTAACATTTAAATTTATATTGGACGTCAGGAAATTTCGCTTCTTCAGAAACGCCTTTCTTCCCATAGCCATTCTGCCTTTTATATCTTCTTTACTTCCGCCATCAGAAGTTATCTTGCTACCCAAATAACAAAATTCATCTACTACTTTTATTGTCCTTTTACCTAATCTAATTCCTTCAGCGTCGCCTGATTTTGTGACATTGCATTCCATTACTTTTCACTGTTTCAGCAAATCCTTGCCTAATGCTCCCTCTGAAACTCTCAGCCACCTCTGGTTCCTTCAATTTGTCCAGGTTCCATCTCCTAACTTTTCTACCTTTCTGCAGTCTCTTAAGTTTTAATCTGCAGTTCATAACCAATAAGTTATGGTCAGAGTCTATATCTGCCCCTGGTTAGGTCTTTACAGTTTAGAACCTGGTTTCTAAATCTATTCCTTACCATTATTAGGTCAATCTGGTACCTTCCAGTGTCTCCTGGTCTCTTTCACATATACAGCCTTCTTTCATGATGATTAAACAAAGTGTTGGTGATCATTAAATTGTGCTCTGTACAAAATTATACCAAGCGATCTCCTCTTTCATTTCTTATACACAGTCTATATTCACCTACTACATTTCCTTTTCTTTCCTTTCCTACTACCGAATTCCAGTCTTCAATCACAATCAAGTTTTCGTGTCCCTTAACGTTTTTAATGATTTCTTTTATCGCCTAATACATTTTTTCAATATCCTCATCAACAGGCGTGCTAGTTGGCATATAAACTTGCACTATTGTGGTCGGTGTTGGCTTCGTGTCTATCTTTACTACGATAATGCGTTCACTATGCTGTTCATAGTAACTTACCCGCATTGCTATTTTCTTATTCATGATCAGACCTACTCCTGCGTTACCACCAACAGGTTTTGTATTGTTAACCCTGTACTCACCTGACCATAAATCCTGTTCATCCTGCCACCGCACTTCACTAATCCCTACCATATCTAACTTTAACCTATCTCTTTTCAAATTTTCCAGGTTACCTACGCTATTAAGGGTTAGACCGAATCACGCTCCGCCCGTAGAATGCCTGTTTTTATTTATTTATTTATTTATTTATTTTTTCTTGATGCTGACATCCTCCTGAGTAGTCCCCGCCCGGAGATCCGAATGGGGGACTGACTATTTTACCTCCGGAATATTTTACCCAAGAAGACGCCATCATCATACAGTCATAGAGTAGAGCTGCATGTCCTAATGAGAAGTAACGACTGTAGTTTCCCCTTGCTTTCAGCCGTTCGCAGCAACTGCATGGCAAAGCCATGTTAGCTGATGTTACAAGGCCAGCTCAGTCAATCATCCAGACTGTTGCCCCTGTAACTACTGAAAAGGCCCACACGTTTGTCTGGCCTCTCTACAGATACTCCTCCACTGTGGTTGCACCTATGGTACGGCTATCTGCATCGTTGAGGCATGCAAGCCACCACACCTCTGCAATGTCTGTTGTTCTTAGGGGTGGGCAGATAGATTATACCCTGAATCTAAGGAGCTACCTTTAGGAAGCCACTGCATGGCGGAGGGTACCTTACAGCGGGTTAACGTGTTTGTTACTCTTCACACTGAAACGGCTTGGACGGAATCGAATGAAATGCGAAATGAAGATAGTTTATACCCCGAATTATAACATGGGGTGTGCTTCGTAAGCCTCCTGATGTGCATGGCGGAGGAAACATTACAACAAACATCCAAATTGTTTGACTGTTCACCATGAAAGTCAGCACGTAAGTCTATATTTTCAGGAAGGAGATTTTCATAATCTACAAATCAGTGAATTTTTCATGACGGAGGGTACCTTACGACTTTTACACCCTTTCACCAGTCACCATGAAACTTTGGAGCATATAAGTTTGTTTTCATATAGGAGAGAGAGAGGAGTAAGTGGAGAAGGAGACGGGCAGAGAGAGAGAGGGTACAGGAGGAGACGGACAGAGAGGGGAGAGGAGGAGAGGGGAGATGGTGACAGACCATACAGGTGAAAGGAGATGAACAGAGGGAGAGGAAGAAGGAAATGGGCAGAGGAAGGGACAGGAGGAGATGGGGGCAGGAGCAGGCGAACATAGGGGGCGATGAACAGAAAGAGAAAGTGAGAGGGGAGGGAAGGAAACGATCAGAGAGAGAGAAAACAGGAGAGAGAAAAGGGAAGTTGTACTAACTGAAGGTTGGAATAAATAACTACCCAAGCGACGCCGGGTTTTTAGCTAGTAAGTAAATAAAATAAATCTTCAAATGTTTGTAAATCTAAGGAACTTAACTGTTGAGGTTATCAGACCCTAGGCTTTACTTTAAAAAACTTATGTTAATAAACACACACACACACAGACACGCACACGCGCACACACACACACAACAAGGGAGTACTCGATACTCCGACGGCGAACAACCGCGTGCTCCGCAGCAAGGCGCCTTAGAGCGCTCAGCAATTGCAGCAGTAATTTAAACTTAGTAATGAGTTAGAAATATAAATTTTAAGACCTTACACGATTGAAGGAGGACTTCTATTGATTTGTCAGAGCTTTCTCAGTTTTCTCTGCTGACGCTGCTCGTTATTTTCAAATTGAGCTAATGGATGTACAGTGTACCACCCGGCTAAAAGAATCTAAGAATTTCCAGTCCCTATATGAAATGTTGCCGCAACAGCAATATTGTAGATTGCACACACAAGCTTCTAAAATTATTGCAATATTTGGTTCAACATACGAGTGCGGCCATTTTTTTCCTCGTTTTTTCTCAAATTATGAAACGAACACGACCTGACAACGTCCTCGTTCAACAGATCTCTATCTGTATAACACTGCAATAGTTCCACATATATGACATATTGTAAAATAAAAACATGTAAAAGTTTTTCCATCACGTGAACTTATTATTAAATACCTTCCTGTATACCGTTTTGTAATCGATAAAAGTGTTTCATTTCGCTAAACCCATTAACAAAATGTAATGTGTTTATTTCATTCAAGCATAAAGTTATTACTTTGGCGGAATGATGAAACTTTGCAAATACATATTAATGGTAAACATTCTCTTTTAAAAGTACTTTGCGATATGGTTACTTACACCCAATTCTCCAGATGTCAGACAATCAGATCGGTAACAAACGTTGTTTCTCGATGAAATATCAACCAAAACTCCGATATTATTGGTGCTGTGCGCTGTCGTCCAGAACATCCGTAAGTTATAATAATAAATAATAACACCTGGCTCGGACAAGTACTATCGTGGACAAGTTGGTTCAAATATAATTAATAATACCAAGTGCTTTCACTGCAGTATGCTGACAACTGTTATATGAGGCAACGTGTTCCTGACTTGTAAAGGGACAGTTCTCATTTTATATCCATGTGTTATCGGATGTTTCCTTTTCCTTCGTTTATTTTAAAGTAACAAACCTCTTGCGTATATTCGTATTTTCAGTGAATAAACAGAAGAAATCGTAACGTTAGTATAAGAAGCAATTGCACCACATGTGCGGAAGTATTAATAGTCGTAATAATAATGATAATTAATGACTGCTTGATTAGAAGCACTTTTGCTTGTCAGGCACATACACAGGGTGTTACAAAAAGATACGGCCAAACTTTCAGGAAACATTCCTCACACACAAAGAAAGAAATTAATTTCCATGTTAGAGCTCATTTTAGTATTTCTCTCTAAATGTAAGCCGGCCGCGGTGGCCGAGGGGACTAAGGCGCTCCAGTCACGGTCTGCACGGCCACTACGGTCGGGGGTTCGAATCCCCCTCGGGCATGGATATTTGTACCGTCCTAGTTCGTAAGTAGTTCATAAGTAGTTTGTAAGTTAAGTTCCATAGACTATACAAACATTTGAACATTTTCTAAATGTAAATTGAAATAATTCGTGCAAACAATTGTCAAAATTCCCAATTGTTTCGTTAGTATGTACTGTACTTCCTCGATTCACTGCATTTGTAAACTTTGCACTGATTGCAAAACCACGTTCGTGATGAACACTAACCAGTTGATGCTACGTACTGATGTGCTTGATGCTAGTACTGTAGAGCAATGAGTCGCTCAACACAAGCACTGAAGTCAACATTACCTTCCTTCAATTGGGCCAACTGGCGCTGAATCGAGGAAGTACAGCACATACTAACGAAACAATTGGGGGTTTTGACAACTGTCTGCACGAATTATTTCAATTTACATTTAAAGAGAAATAATAAAATGAGCTCTAACATGGAAATTAAGCGTTTCCGGATACATATCCACATAACATATTTTCTTTCTTTGTGTGTGAGGAATGTTTCCTGAACGTTTGGCCGCACCTTTTTGTAATACCCTGTATAACAGTCTGTGTATGTTGATGCAGAACAATTTCCAACGAAATACTGAAAAAGGAGTTCGCATCACGATTGTTTGAACCCAGGACCGTTGACACAACAAATCTTCCTTCTATCGACTTCCCCATGGGAGTTCAACACGACACTCCGAAGGACAGGTGTTACTTCTAACTTCCCGTTTACGCACGTTTTCTCGGACGACAGCACATAGCATGAATTATATCGAACTTTTGGTTGATTATCGATATACAATGTTTGGTAGACATCTGGCTGTTTGACATCTGGAGGTTTGGGTGTTGGTACAACCACTGTTAGCAAGCATGACTTCCTCCTTTTTCCCGATGGCGCAGCGTTGAGCTTTTTTATTTTATTTTTTTTTATTTTTATTTTTATTTTTTTTATTATTTGAGAGGGGAGCTGAATGCGAGGGCGACCCGGGAGCGCGCGTGTTTCACCACGCCAGATCTAGAAGTCCACCTCTGTCCAAAATGTCGCCCTGGCAACAATTTCGAAAATATGGACGGCTTTGGTCAGCATGGTACAGTATTTCTGCACGGGACTTTCAGCGACTTATCGAGACCATACCACGTTGCGTTTATTTATGCATTTCGCCGCACCTAAGAGGGTCCGACAAGATGCACTAGCTCCATACCTAGGTATCATATAGAACCGGTCGCTCCGCGAAACACCCGTATCCAAACACTAGAAATTCACACAAGTCACACCAATGTTCAAAAAAGGCAATAGGAGTGATCCGGTAAATTACAGGCCCATATCACTGACGACGGTTTGCTGCAGGATTTTGGAATTGGTCTGTTCGGGTTTGCTGACGGATACTACAATCTGACTGATTAAGAATTTCGACGGTACAACAGTCCGTCGTCTTAAGGTACCGTCGCTGCTGCTAGAGTCCCGCTAAATACTGACGCGAAACCGAAGTTCTGCGTCCTTATATAGGCGTCAGTCGAGTGCACGGCGCATGCGCCGCCCGTCACAGTTTCTCTTTCCTAGACTGGGCTGGTGGCGCCGCCCCTTGTGCAACAGTACTGAACGATATATCGCACATTTCATTATTCAGTCACTGGTGCTGGAATCGTAGTCGAACATTGCAGTTTTATATTATTTAACAATGGATTCCATGACCTACTAAGAGGAAACCTCGGGTCTCTACTTATTGTCCGTAGACATGATTTCAATAACCTCTGTAAGCACCACTCCAAAACCCGGAGGTATTGGCTTCTATGCGTGTCACATAATATATCATCGTGTCCCTCCCTTAAACAATCTTCTGCTCCCACCGTTTATTCCAGCTGCAGTAGTCTCGTGTGGCGACAATGTTCCACAAATCTATCTTGCACAGTGCAAATAGTACGGCCGATGTATGTCTTGCCACACTGACACGGTATTTTGTAAATATCGAATTTCTTGAGTCCTAGGTCATCTTTGACGGAGCCAATCTTGGAAGGCGAACGGATAACAGTCTTGTGAACTACCTCGCGAAGAAAACGACGTATTGACAATTCGGATCCAGAATGTAGCTTTCTTTCAAAACTCTTTACTTACATTGAACGATGACTGCCATCGACAAGGGTTCTCAAACCGATTGCTTATTTCCTGTATTCCGATAGGCTTTTGACACTGTATTTCACAGGCGCATTCTAATCAAATTGCGTGCTTATCGAATATTGTAAAACTTGTGCGATTGCTTCGCGATTTTATGTCAGAATGGACACAGAACGTAGTAATTGACGAAATTCATCGACTGAAAGTAATATTTGTCGTTCCCCAGGGAAGTGTTACAGTACACCTACTGTTACTTGCCTTTCTAAACGATTTAGGAAACAATCTGATCAGCTGTCATTCGCAGATGATACTGTCCTTTATCGGTTATTAAAGCCACCAGAGAATGAAAAGAAACTGCAAAACTATTTAGATACACACCTGGCCATTAAAATTGCTACACAACGAAGATGACGTGCTACAGACGCGAAATTCAACCGACAGGAAGAAGATGCAGTGATACGCAAATGATTAGATTTTCAGAGCATTCACACAAGGTTGGCGCCGGTGGCGACACTTAACAATGTGCTGACATGAGGAAAGTTTCCAAACGATTTCTCATAGACAAACAGCAGTTGACCGACGCTGCCTGGTGAAACGTTGTTGTGATGCCTCGAGTAAGGAGGAGAAATGCGTTTCCGACTTTGATAAAGGTCGGATTGTAGCCTATCGCGATAGCGGTTTATCGTATCGCGACATTGCTGCTCTCGCTGGTCGCGTCCAATGACTGTTAGCAGAATTTGGGTTCAGGGGGGCAATACAGAACGCCGTGCTGGATCCCAACGGCCATGTAACACTAGCAGTCGAGATGACAGGCATTTTATCAGCATGGCAGTAACAGATCGTGCAGCTACGTCTCGATCCCAACAGATGGGGACGTTTGCAAGACAACAACCATCTGCACGAACAGTTCGACGACGTTTGCAGTAGCACAGACTATCAGCTCGGAGACCATGGCTGCAGTTACCCTTGACGCTGCATCACAGACAGGAGCGCCTGCGATGGTGTACGCAACGACGGACCTGGGTGCACGAATGGCAAAACGTCAGTTTTTCGGATGAATCCACGTTATGTTTACAGCATCATGATGATCGCTTCTGTGTTTGGCGATATCGCAGTGAACGCACATTGGAAGCGTGTATTCGTCATCGCCATACTACCGTATCACCCGGCGTGATTGTATGGGGTGCCATTGGTTACACGTCTCTGTCACCTCTTGTTCGCATCGACGGCACTTTGAACTGTAGCCGTTACATTTCAGATGTGTTACGAGCCGTGGCTCAACCCTCCATTCGATCTCTGCGAAACGCTACATTTCAGCACGACCGCATGTTGCAGGTTTTGTACGGGCCTTTCCGGTTACGGAAAATGTTTGACTGCTGCCCTTGCCAACACATTCTCCAGATCTCACAACAATTGAAAACGTCTAGTCAATGGTGACTGAGCAACTTGCTCGTCACAATACGCCTGTCACTTGATGAAATGTGGTATCTTGTTGAAGCTGCATGGGCATCTGTACCTGTACACGCCATCCAAGCTCTGTTTGACTCATTGCCCAGGCGTTATTACGGCCAGAAGTTGTTGTTCTGGGTACTAATTTCTCAGGATCTATGCACTCAAACTGCGTGATAATGTAATTACATGTCAGTTATAGTGTAATATATTTGACCAATGAACAGCCGTTAATCGTCTACATTTCTTCTTGGTGTAGCAATTTAATGGCCAGTAGTGTAAGAGTATGTATGGTGCAAAACTCGGAAGTAGACCCTGAAGAGTAAAAGTGTGAAGTCATTCATATGAAGGTAAAAGAAATCTGTTAACCATCTTTTACACAGAACATCATTGAAATCAATATGCCGTAAATTCAACCTCATACCTAGGAATTACAGTTACGGCCAACTTATATTGGAAACAACGTATAGGAAATATCTTAGAGAAGAACTGATGCTACTTTCCATTAGGAAGGAACTTTGAAGATTCAACAGTACTACTAAAGAAAATGCCTACACTACACTTGTCCATCCTACTTTTCAGTATCTCTGCGCATTGTGGGGCCCGTTCTAAGTGGGACTGGCAGAGAATATATAGAAAGTTAAGAAAATGAAGGTAGTTTTGTATTATCGTTACAGAGTGGTTTTAATGATGCACGAGTTGGGGTGGAAATTATTAAAGGTACACGTTATTCCTGTCTGCGAAATTTCTTTCACCAACTTTCTCCTCCGATTGCGAACATATCACCCACCTACACAGGGAGACACGAAAAATGAAAAATGAGATAGGAAACGGAAATATTCAGATGTTCCTTTTCGCCGCGGTGGATTATCCGTGCGCACTGGGGCGCTGTGCTGCGGCGCACGTTGCAGTTCGCCGTCGGGGGTTCGAGTCCCCCATCGGGCATGGGGGTGTTTGTGTTGTCCTTTGGTTAGTTTACCTTACTTTAAGTAGTTTGTAAGCTACAGACTAATAAACATGCTGTTTAATCCGATAGATTTACAAACATTTGATTTTGAACAATGTTCCTTCTTCCTGCGCGCTATTAGAAAATGCTACGGATGAGAAATATTATGCAAGCGTTTAGACGAACATCGTGCCGCAGATTTAAATGTGATTTGCAGAGTAAATATGTAGATGTATACCATGACTCAGGTTACTTCAGTATCTGTGAGTGCGACTTGTGATCAGCATGTTGCTAGTCTTTCCAGCCCCTATTCCTTGCAGTTTCATTCTGGTTGTGGAGCTGCTCCTATATTCAAACAGAATTCCATTTAACCGTATAAGTCAGGGTGATAAACGCCTCAGAATGATTTGAGGCGGTGCAGGTAATCGAGCGCAGGCCTTGTCTTACCTGATCATTGACATAAGTAGCTATATAGGCGATCCACATTTACAGGCACTGTTTGATCGGGTTTTAATTCAGATTCCGTATATTTGATATCGGTGCTGCTACATGAATTCATTACTCTGAAACAAGAGATTAATTAGTTTTTCAAATTTATCTGTCGTCACTTTGAGAGGACTATTTGCTTTGTGAACAGCGGTATCGAACAGTACCGTCAAAGCCGGCAAAAGGAACACCGGTCACTGTTTACAAGAGTCAAATACTCATTAACGACTATTGGACTAGGTAGCAGATTTCACTGCGGTTGTTGCTTTCCGGGGGAAACGGTAGTTACATGTTTCAGATGGAGTAAGTTTATTGGAAATAAATTGAACTGCTGCATACATTTACTTGGTTTATATCTCTTACTTGACCCTTTCATTCCCATTGTTGTTCCTGGACAACAACGTATTAAAAGTTGATTTATACCTTATTTTGTGCATCAGCCCATAAAGTTGCATTTTTGGTGATGAACAACAGGCTTCTATTGCGACATTTTGCCCCTCGTACGGCGTGTAGCCACTTCTGAGTTATTACTCTGTCCATCTTGGAGGTTGTGTTGCGTTGCCGTCTGTACGTGGCTGAGAGTGTGAGCGTGAGTGTGGTTCCTTTTATTTTATTCCAGTAGAGAATTGTCTGTAGTGAAGATTATGCTAGCATTATTGATCTTGCAGTGTTAACTATGAACAAAATAACGTCAAAGTAATAAAATACCTCCCTAGAAAGGTCTGTGTTGTGTATGAAATAAATGACATAAAAAAATCAATAGTTCTACCAAAAATTTTAAAACACATATTTTAATGTATACTTCACTGTATTGATACAGGAAACACTGAATTTTGAGTTTTCCAAAGCTGTTTTCATAATGTGGGACTGAAAGAGTTAATGAAATAAATTTGTGGTGAAAAATTAGATTGTAATCTCATTATTTGATCCTCTCTTTGCACATAAATTGAAGGGAAGTTTCCCTTTTATTCTGATGTTTGCTCGTCTTCGGATAAAGTTTTATAGCGTTTAATATTTTATTATTTTTGTTTTTATCTTTCACATTCTGCCAAAGGTTACAAACGCGATTTTCCAAGTAAATATTTTCTTTCTTGTCAACTACAGCAGCAGTAATCATATCTGATGCGACAAGACTGTACTACTACTACTAATGAACTGCTCGTCGAAAATAGTAGTTTGTGCTGCAGTAGTGGAGCAGATAATCCCTCCCGCTTTCCGCATCAGTTTGTTTGAATTTGGTGCCATCTCTTAAATCGCAATAAAAGTTAACGAGATCGTAGGGACAAGACGTCCGGAGAACTGGCTCTTTAATTGAAAGCGCTTCGCTTTCGGCTGGTTCACTGCCGGCTCTAGTGAGACGATTTCTGCAATTTTCAGTTCGTCCTAAGGGCGTTTGAGTGAGGAAAAAATAAAAGAAAATATAAAAAGGAAGCGGGGATCTCCCTAGGCGCTGACTATACTGCGCCATCATTAGTTAAATCTGCAGCCCAGACCGGTTCTCATTAGCACAGAAACCGGTAGAGGCTAATACTGAATTGGGCCCACGCAATAGTTAATTAAGAAATACTTAGCTATCCGTAGCTTCTTTGCAACGCGGTACCAGCCAAATTGGAATTAGCTCGACAACTCTGTACTAGTACTGCAGCAGATTTCTGTCTTACAGTGAAAGGTACGATAAATGCTTCTACGCGTTTCAATTTGTCAACAGTTTCTTTTCTACTGGACTGGCAGCGTAAACAAAGTCTAAATATGACTTTTCGTAACACAAATTCAAAGTTTCCTGAAAATTAAAATTATTCAGTTTGTGCTGGCTCCTTGCACTACAAACTTATTGCGGCCATGGCCACTCTCACGTGGACGTCTAATTCGATTAATGATCGTAAAACATCATTTAAAACTTCCGGGCTCATAAGCCGTGGTCGATTTGCAAAACTTTCCCCTAACGTTCATCTTCGTCTGCGGAAATCTTCAGAGGTGTAGTGGCGAACTGCGATGAGAACTTGAAGGAGCGCAGTATACTGGGTGTTTCACTAAGTGTGTTTGCCTCCGTAACTTATAAAATAATAGGTGACGGGAAATTTTAATCCGGTAGGTCAACACAAGAAATGTTACACTTTCTGCAGAGCTATGAACATAGTTTATTGTATCATTTTCCAAAGAGTTACACCACAAAGATATAATATTTTAAATGAAACAATAGTTTTTTCTATCGTGTATTGGATTCGTATAAACCGGCTGCGTCCAAATCAGTTTAAACTACATTCCTATCACTGTTCCACACATCTATCCTGCCGATGTATGCCTTGCCACACTCACACGGTATTTTATAAACACCGGGTTTCTTCAGTCCGAGGTCATCTTTGACGGAGCCAAGCAATGCCCTAATCTTGGACGGCGGACGAAAAACAGTCTTAATGTTACAACTTTTTAAAAGTCTTCCAATTTCAAAAGATACGCCCCCGGCGTACGGAATGTAGGCTAGAGCCCTATACTCCTCTTCAAGAAATTTTGGAGACGGTCGAAACTGCATTGCACGGCGAATCTGTTTCTCAGAGTAGCCAGTTTCCTTAAAAACAGTCTTCAGATGTTCCAGTTCATATGGTAAACTGTCTGCATCTGAAATGGCATATACTCTGTGTACCAGAGTTCTAAGGACGCCGTTGCGTTGGTATGGCGGATGGCAACTACTGGCATGCAAATACCTGTGCCGGCCGCGGTGGCCGAGGCGCTCCAGTCACGGTCAGCACGGCCACTACGGTCGGGGGTTCGAATCCCCCCTAGGGCATGGATATTTGTGCCGTCCTAGTTTGTAAGTAGTTCATAAGTAGTTTGTAAGTTTAGCGACTGATGACCCCGTAGTTAATTCCCATAGACTATACAAACATTTGAACATTCTTTTTCCTTTTGTTCAAAGATGTTGCCACCAAAAGAAAAATACGTGGACGTCAGTACATGACAGAGCTTCACCACCTCTTCATCCAGTATTTCACTAATTACGCACAATGACTCTTCCAGTGGTACCCGTGTAAAGAGGGATACCACGTCAAAGCTAACGAGTAAATCCGAAGGATTGACTATACCTCTTGGAGGAAGGACGGTCTTTGTGTAGGTGGGGTTAAGCCGGGTCTGAGTGGTACGAGAAGCGCCTTCCGCCTCACCACTTACGCCCTGCGGTCGCAAACACAAGGAGACAGTCGGTCGGTCTTCCGCAGCGGCTGCCGCAACATGCTGCAAATATGCACGGTCAGCGCCGACTGCCGGACGTGAGTCAGTGACTCAGGCCCGTTTACTGCCCCTACCCCCTCCTTCCTCCATCCACTCGCCACGTGCTGAGTGCCATTCAAGTGAAGAGCATTTGTTTGTCTCCCGCAGAATCCACAAACACCTCAAAATAAAGACGCTGAGTGGTGTTACTGGCATCCTTCGGTGTAACAGCACTCAGGATGTCGTGGGTGGGATAATGTATATCAAATGCAGACAAAACCGTAATACTTGCCGGAAACATTGCATCATCCAACACACTGTTTATGAAGTCATCCTTTAACAGCCATTATTACACCAGTAACCACTTTTAACGTCAAAGTTTGTAAAACCAGTGTATTCGATTTTCGGCTTGAGTAACATAATGCAACGCCGTTTCTTTAGCTGGGGTTTTGAGCCGGATCTATTATCATCAGCGATCGGCGAGTTTCGATCGAGTCGTTATCATTGGCAGAGTGCCTAGTGAGACCACAGACATACGTTACTAGACTGGCAAACTTGCCTCTGTGGCTGAAGCCGGAAGCCGCCATCTTGCCTCACCTCACGTCAAAAAGTTTCCGTACGGTACTACTATGATATTCTGACACGATATGACGTTGTAAGCTTTACGAGTTCGTTTGAACATGATTTGCATTTAAGCTAATAGTTCCGCAGTAGTTGAATTTAACATACAGGCCTACATTGTCGAATCGTATTACGAGAAGAACGTGTTACGTACTGTTAAATTTTACTTCCCGTCCTGGCGGGTCGCGTGATTATGTTGTCAATCGTGTGACGTTGGCATTAGCCAATCGCGTGACAACACAAATTTTTATTCAAGAAATGTTCGTTTTACAAGGCAATTACTTTTACAGAGTGAACGAACCTGTCAACCTGTCAACCATAGCGTAGGAACAGCGTTATTTATTTACTTCTTCATCTGTACAAAACGCTAATCAAGTCACACTGTGGTGATTAATATCAACATCTTGGTGAGAGCTTTCTACCGTTTTGTTGATGTTGCCAAGATATTCATACGAGGCAGTCGGAAGGTAAGTAAAATTTTACCGTTACGTATCGGTACATTTAAAGCAGACTGTAGTTATCGAAAAACACACTAAGAATAATAACGATTGTGTTATCCACGACAAATAGTATTAGAAGAAAAGCCGAAATTGATCGAATCTGATAACAGATCAGGCCTAATAAAAACAGAAAACGCGACGCGATTTATTAGTGTATGTGTCAAATATTTCGTAAGGACTCTCAAAACAATAAGGATACGAGCTATCCACAATAAACAACACTTTTCTAATGACCACACTAAAGAATTAAAACCGAATTTGAATTAAATTGGTAACAGATTAATAATAACAGCAAATCAATGCAACTCATTACTGTATGTGTCGAAGCTTACTGCAGCTGAAAAATTTATAGCCATACACTGTTGTTGTTGTTGTTGTCTTCAGTCCGGAGACTGGTTTGATGCAGCTCTCCACAATACCCTATCCTGAGCAAGCCTCTTCATCTCCACATAAGAACAGCAACCTACATCTGTCTGGATCTGCTTACTGTATCCATCTCTTGGTCTTCCTCTGCGATTTTTACCCCACACACTTCCCTCCAATGCTAAATTCACCATTCCTTGATGTCTAAGAATGTGTCCTACCAATCTATCCCTTCTTTTAGTCAAGGTATGCCAGAAATTTCTTTTCTCCCCAATTCTGTTCAGTATCTCCTCATTAGTTACGCGATCCACCCACCTAATCTTCAGCATTCTTCTGTAGCACCATATTTCAAAAGCCTCAATCCTCTTCCTGTCCGCACTGTTTATCGTCCATGTCTCACTCCCATACAAGGCAACACTCCATACAAATGCCTTCAGAAAGGACTTCCTTAGGTTTAAATCAATATTCGATGTTAACAAATTTCTCTTTTTCAAGAACGCTTTTCTACCCATTGCCATTCTGCATTTTATATCCTCTGTACTGCGACCATCATTTGTTATTTTACTGCCCAAGTAACAAAACTCATCTACCTCTTTTATTGCTAAGTTTCCCAAACTAATTCCTTGAGCATCACCTGATTTTCTTACACTGCACTCCATTACCCTAGTTTTGCCCTTATTAATGTTCATCTTATATGCACCTCTCAGCACACTGTCCATTCCGTTCAATTGCTCTTCCAGGTCCTTTGCTGTATCTGACAGCATTACTATGTCATCGGCAAAACGCAATGTTTTTAATTCTTCCCCCTGAACTTTAATTCCTTCACCAAATTTCTCCTTGCTTTCCTTTATAGCTTGCTCAATATACAAATTGAACAACATTGGAGAAAGGCTACAACCCTGTCTTACTCCCTTCCCAACTGATGCTTCCCTTTCATGCCCTTCGAGTCTAATAACTGCAGTCTGGCTTTTGTACAAGTTGTTAATAACTCTCCTTTCCCTATATTTTACTCCTGCTTGCTTCAGAACTTGAAAGAGTTTATTCCAATCAACATTGTCAAAAGCCTTCTCCAAATCTACAAAAGCTAGAAATGTTGGTTTGCCTTTTCTTAACCTATCTTCTAGGATAAGCCGTAAAGTGAGTATTGCCTCCCGTGTTCCTACATTTCTCCTGAACCCAAACTGATCTTCATCGAGGTCGGCTTCTACCAGCTTTTCCATCCTTCTGTAAATAATTCGGGTTAATATTTTGCAGCCATGACTTATTAAACTGATGGTTCTGTAGTTTTCACACCTGTCGGCACCTGCTTTCTTAGGAATGGGGATTATTACATTTTTCTTAAAGTCTGAGGGTACTTCACCTGTCTCATACATCTTACACACTAGGTGAAACAATTTTGTCATGGCTGGTTCTCCCAGAGACTTCAGTAGCTCTGAGGGAATATCATCTACTCCAGGGGCCTTGTTTCAACTTAGGTCTTTCAGGGCTCTGTCAAATTCATCTCTCAGTACAGTATCTCCTATTTCATCTTCATCTACACCCTCTTCCCTTCCTACAATATTGTCTCGAAGTTCATTTCCTTTGTAGAGCCCCTCTATATAATCTTTCCACCTTTCAGCTTTCCCTTCCTTGCTGAGAACAGGTTTTCCATCAGTGTCCTTAATATTCATAGAGCTGTTTTTCTTATCTCCAAATGTTTCTTTTATTTTCCTGTAGGCTGTATCTATTTTTCCCTATTTATACATTCTTCTACATCCTTGCATTTGCCTTCTAGCCACTCCTGCTTAGCCATTTTGCATTTCCTGTCAATCTCATTTCTTAGTCGTCTGTACTCCATTTTGCCTGTTTCACTTACTGCATTTTTATATTTTCTCCTTTCATCGATTAAATTTAGTATCTCCTGTGATATCCAAGGATTTTTTGTAGGTCTTGCCTTCCTACCTATTTTGTCCTCTGCTACCTTCACTATTTCATCTCTCAATTTTACCCATTCCTCCTCTACTGTTTTATTTTCGCCTGTTTCTGTCAATTGTTGCCTAAAGCTCACTCTGAAATTCTTACGAACCTCAGGTTCCTTCAATTTATCCAGGTCCCATCTCCTTATTTTCCTACCTTTCTGTAGTTTCTTTAGTTTCAGCCTACAGTTCATAACCAACAAGTTATGGTCAGAGTCTATATCTGCCCCTGGGTATGTCTTACACTGTAGAACCTGGTTCCGAAATCTATGTCTTACCATTATAAAATCTATCTGGTATCTCCCGGTGTCTCCTGGTCTCTTCCACGTATACAACCTTCTTTTGTGATTCTTGAACCAGGTGTTTGTTATAACTAAATTATGTTCTGTGCAAAATTCTACCAGGCGGCTTCCTCTTTCATTTCTTTTGCCCAGACCATATTCACCTACTATCTTCCCTTCGCTTCCTTGTCCTACTACCGAATTCCAGTCTCCCATCACAATTAAGTTTTCCTCTCCCTTAATTGTCTGAATAATTTCCTTTAGCTCCTCATATATTTCTTCGATCTCCTCATCATCGGCAGAACTAGTTGGCATATAAACCTGTACTACTGTTGTCGGTGTTGGCTTCGTATCTATCTTGACAATGATAATGCGATCACTGTGCTGCTCATAGTAGTTTACCCGCATTCCTATTTTCTTATTCATTATCAATCCTACTCCTGTGATACCCCCAATTGATTTTGTATTTATAATCCTGTACTCACCTGACCAGAAATCCTGTTCATCCTGCCACCGAACTTCACTAATTCCCACTATATCTAACTTCAACCTATCCATTTCCCTTTTTAAATTTTCTAATTTTCCTACCTGATTAAGGGATCTAACATTCCACGCTCCGATCCGTAGAATGCCAGTATTGTCTTTCCTGATGATCACATCCTCCTGAGTAGTCCCCGCCCGGAGATCCGAATGGGGGACTATTTTACCTCCGGAATATTTTACCCGAGAGGATGCCATCATCATATGTTCATACAGTAGAGCTGCATGTCCTCGGGAAAGGTAACGGCTGTAGTTTCCCCTTGCTTTCAGCCGTTCGCAGTAGCTGTGTGGCAAAGCCACATTAGCTGATGTTACAAGGCCAGCTCAGTCAATCATCCAGACTGTTGCCCCTGTAACTACTGAAAAGGCTGCTGCCCCTCTTCAGGAACCACACGTTTGTCTGGCCTCTCCACAGATACCCCTCCGCTGTGGTTGCACCTACGGTACGGCTATCTGTATCGTTGAGGCACGCAAGACACCCCACCTCGGCAATGTCTGTGGTTCATGGGAGTGGAGCCATACACAACATACGAAAAAACTCTAAAGACAGCGTAGTTACATCACTTCATTCATATTTTTACGACTGTTTTCTGTAATAATTCACACGACTGCTTACATGTTTATAGTATAGAAATATGGCGGCGAGACATCACTGAGACCAATGATGCTGTATAAGGCATTGCCAGTCTATTAATATATGTCTGTGAGTGAGACAAGTGGAAGGGTCTCTGGAGGGCGGCCGGCCGAGGGGACTGAGGCGATTCCAGTCACGGTCTGCACGGCCACTACGGTCGGGGGTTCGAATCCCCCCTCCTTAGGATAAGCTAGTTGATAAGTAGTTTGTATGTTTAGGGACTGATGACCCCGTAGTTAAGTCCTATACGCTATACAAACATTTGAACATTCCTGAAGGGCGTGACTAGGAGGTGTGTGCTGGTAACGAGAGGGACGCTACGGCTGTATGGGGCGTAAACAGGGTGTGGCCGTTACATCGCTGTCTGGGAAGTAGTCAGTGTCGGCTACGGTGCGGGACGTATTACTTGGAGCGACTGGCCGAGCTGCCTTGATGTGTTCCGAAGGCGGTTGCGATGGCTCCGTCTGTGTGAGATGCACACATTAAGTTTTGAACTAGCTACTAACAGCGGAATCAGCATTTTATATTACGGTCAGACAGTGCTATTGCGAGTTTGACAGTTTAACTGTGCGTTTAGCCTTATTTGGGATCCTTCCGCTTGGTCAACTGTCTCAGTTGATAGCGATCTAATTTGAATTTTCTCGCCGCCGTTATTAAACAGAGTGATGGCTCAAACCACCCTTCTGCAGATCAAGTCGTTGTAGTGTTGGACTTAATGAAGATTTGTTTCACTTTAGTCTTGTTTATGTTTGTGGGTTGATACTACGAATTTGATACTACGAATTTGTTAGTCTGTTGTGTACATTTACTGGCAAACTCGTTAACGAACAAGCTGTTGTTACTGATGTGGTGATGTCTGAAGGCCATGGAAAATGGCGCGATGTAGTGCCCTGTTACAAGACAGCTCGAATGTGATTTTTTTTAAGAAATAATTTTTTATATCTTGGCTGTATTATTTAAGACTTAACCAAAAATTCTTGTTTTGAGGATCATATATTAAACGCCAGCCCTTTAGGTGTAAAATTTATATTAACAGCAATTGTTTTAAAGCTCGACCTTCAGCCATTACTGTTTTTTTTTCTTTTCTTTTTTTACAATTGTAAGAACATTTTAAGTTAGCCCTTCAGGCGTTGGATTGTTTAAATTATTTAATTTATTAATTTAATCTGCTAATCCTTTTTTAACGGTGGATTGCAGACTAAATTGTTTGTAAACTATCCATCAATTATGTGCAAGTGAATGAAAACTGGCTCAGTCATTCCTTCGTCCTTTGGTTACGTGGGGCTGGATTCGAGATCTGTCCCACGCAACAGGTGTCTTATCCATTCACCAAGTGGATGGTATCAGATATCTTCTGAAGTGCTCAACCCCACGGAATGTGTAAGGTCTGGTATTGGAGATTTTTATGTCTAACCATCGAACTCAGCAGTGCTTCGCAGTTACTAAATGTGCATTGGAGATGTGTATATGCATATCCTACACTGCCGGCCGCGGTGGCCGAGGGGACTGAGGCGGTCTAGTCACGGTCTGCACGACCACTACGGTCGGGGGATCGAATCCCCCCTCGGGCATGGATATTTGTGCCGTCCTTAGTATAAGCTAGTTGATTAGTAGTTTGTAAGTTTAGGGACTAATGACCCCGTAGTTAAGTCCCATAATCTATAAAAACATTTGAACATATTCTACACTTCTTCCCTTAACTCTCTGTTATTGGTAAGCCTATCTTCCTCTTTGTCCTCTTGAAGTTGAGGTTGTAGGGGTGACAGTTTGAAATGCGTGACTTCAAATATTTCCACCAGTGCAAGAGTATAGTTTTAAATGTTTAATTTGTTCATTGGTAGCTAAAGGTCACACGACTATTTACAACGCGTGTATTTTAATACAAGACGATAAACTATGCATCTAAAAAAAGCATTTCAATAAAATCCTCAAAGTCATGCGAAAAATGCACTCTTACTGATTATAAGGGGCACATATTTCATAAAAGGGGTTCTTTGGTGTGTGTGTGTGACGTTATGCCTGCAGCAAACTGTGTAACCATAGGCAGGCCAGCAGAAAAGACCAGCTTTTCAATGTACAGTGATATATTTTTCGTTTTTTAGACTTTGCGGAGCTCGTGCACTTGAACTACACCAACATTACAAAGTAAATACTTACATAGTAGAAAATGTGCCCCTGTTCAAATTATGACAAAAATATTTGTAATGTTAACTGAGTCCGAAAGGAGATATAGATATGGAGAAAAATCTTTTCCTTTTTTTTTTTTTTTTTTTTTTTTTTTTTTTTTTTTTTTTTTTTTTTTTTTTTTTTTTTTGCCTAATTCGGCGTGAGTGGGAAAGGTACCGGATGCCAAACTAAAAATGCCACAGAGGCACGTTAGAATCTATAATTACATCAATTTTCACAATTCCCTGGAAGCTTTCCAAGTAATCCACTTTTTGAGCAGCAGCTGAAATAAGAAGTTTGTAGCTGCAATTTGTATTACTTGAATTTATATCAGGTATGTAGCACATATAATACTTCGTAACCGTTACGCCAGCTACCGATGTAACTAAACGTTCAAACTTTAGTATAAGCTAGTTCATAAGTAGTTTGTAGTTTAGGGACTGATGACTCCGCAGTTAAGTCCGACAAGCTGTACAAACAATTGAACATTTGCCGACGACGTCACACCCAGTCCATCTCCGCCATCATATTGGGCTCCTCGTCATTATTTGTTCGGGGCCTCCCACGGTACGTTTTTACTATCCACAGCTCCCTGAAGTACCACAGCGACTATTCCAGACGTCATAACAACGCGCATTTCATTCATAGAACAATCTGGTTTGTAATCTCATCGCTCCATCTAATTTTCAACATTGTACTGGAGCCCGACTTTAGAATGCTCTACCGGTTTTCCCACTCTCCACGTTTTACTTCTACACAAAATAGTGTTCAAAAGTAATTTTTTAATAATTTTTTCCTTATATTGGGGCAAAGTCTGATACCGACAAACTCCTATTGGCCATAAATGCCTGTTCTAGTCAACGTTTCATGTCTTCTTGGTTTGTCCTTCGTGGATTATTTTATTTCCAAGCTTCAGAATTCCTTAGCCTCATCGCCGTTGTGATCAATTTCTATGTTGAAACTCTTGCCACTTTAATCCTAACGTAGATATTCATTGCATTCAACAAATCCTGTAATTCCTATTCGCCTTCACTCAGGATAATAATGTTGTCATGAGTCCACATTATTTATTTATCGACCAACGGTCGTAATGTCTATGTTTTTCTTTTTGTCCCCACTTGAGACCTGAAACTGAAAACCAGTTTAAAACCAGGGTGTAAGGACGGGGCGGGTAACGAATAACAATTGCTACATTAATGAATTTATTTTCTTTAAAACAGAATAAATGAAATTGATCATCATGCCTATATTTAATTCTACATCTACGTCTACATACATACTCCGCAATTCATCGTAAGGTGGGTGGCGGAGGGTACACTGTACCTCTACTAGGCATTTCCTTTCCTATTCCACTCCCAAATTGAACGATGAAAAAAAGAATGCCTATATGCCTCCGTACGAGCCCTAATTTCTCTTGTCTTTGTGATCTTTACGCGAAATGTAAGTAGGCGGCAGCAAGATCGTACTACACTCAGCTTCACATTCCGGCCCTCTAAATTTACTTAACAAAACTTCACGAAAAGTACGTCGTCTTTCTTCCAGCGATCCCTAATTGAGTTGCCGGAGCATTTCCGTGACACTCGCGCATTGGTCGAACCTACCGGTAACAAATCTAGCTGCTCGTCTCTGAACCGCCTCTATGTCTTCCTTTAAACTGATCTGCTGCGGGTCCCAAACACTTAAGCAATACTCAAGACGTGGTGTTGTTGTACAAGCGTTTTATACGCGGTCTCCTTCACAGGTGAAGTACATCCCAAAATTCTCCCAATAAACCGAAGTCGGCTGTCCGCCTTACTCACAACTGTCCTTACATGCTAGTTCCATTTCATATCGCTCTGCAGTGTTACGCCTAGATATTTGAACGACGCGACAGCATCAAGAAGCTCACTACTATTCGAACATTATGGGATTGTTTTTTCTACTCATGTGCATCACTTTACATTTTTTTTACATTGAGAGCTAGCTGCCATTCTTCGCTTAAAAATTGGATGGTAGCTTGTATTAAATTGAAGGATAAGTTAGGATACCTTGAGCGTGTGAAGACCATTGCCGCGCGGGAGTAACCGAGCGGTCTGGAGCGCCACGTTGCGGATCGCGCGGCCTGCCTCTTCGGAGGTTCGAATCCTCCCTCGGGCATGGATGTTTGTGTTGTCATTAGTATAAGTTAGTTCATAAGTAGTTTGTAAGTTTAGGGACAGATGACCCCGCAGTTAAGTCCTAAACGCTTCACAAACATTTGAACATTTTGAAGCCCATTTTGAACCCTTGACAATTTACACAATATTTCAAGCTTGAATATCAAAGATTAAAAGAATAAGACGCAGACTTTACTTAATTTTATTCAAGAAAGCCTTCGACGGTCGAAGCTCATACTTTGAAATGTAACCAACTTTAAACAGGCTTCAAAATGTTGGAGAACAAATAATAAAAAGAGCAAAACTTAAATAGGTTGATAAAACAATAATTAACAAAGGTCCAGAAGGTAGACCTTCTTTAAATAAAAGGATCACATAAAAAATTACAACAAATTACAGCTCGGATCCCATATATAAAATCTGATCAAAAACCAATAGGATGAACTAAATCTTCACACAATTTTTATGACGCAACCAACAGATTGCTCATGCTGCAATAATATTTATTATATAAAACTGACATTTAATGTACGACAACGTTCAGAGAACACCTACTGCAAAGATTACACAAAAATCCAAAACCAGAAGCCACTGGAGGTAATCAGCAGCGACGTTAAAACCAACATGCGTCAAATCCAGTAGGGCAAATGTACGGGATATCCTTTTCAATAGGTGGAGTGACACACAAGCAGACCAAGTAGCCAAAGAACAGAAGGAACGCTTTGCACGGTTGAAAGGCGGCGGTTATCATGAAATTCAAATCGAAGAACAAAAGGAATTTAAATTACCAAACTACACCCAGATCAGTAATCGGTAGAGGGGCGGAAAGAAAACTGCCTCAAAATACGTCGGTAGCCAGAGCAGGTAACTCACTCGCAAACGGCTAACCACATAAATACTCTGGTTACACGTAAGGAAACATTAAATTCAGTAATGGGAGAATGATGACCATTGCAGTTTTGCCCCCCTTAAACATCCAACAAACAACAAATTCAAACAGGAAGACTATCAAATGTTCAAATGTTTGTAGAGCCTATGGGACTTAACTACTGCGTCATCAGTCCCTAAACTTACAAACTACTTATGAACTAGTTTATACTAAGGACGGCACAAATATCCATGCCTGGGGGGGGGGTATTCGAACCGCCGACCGCAGTGGCCGTGCAGACTGTGACAGGCGCGTCGCAGAACGCTCGGCCACCGCGGCCGGCGAATACTATCCACAGGTGCCACGAAGTGCTGCAAAACATTACGAAAACAGCACCGAGACGGAACTCACACTAAGATGGTAACCTATAGGAACGGAACCACAATATATATAGGGCAGCTTATCAGTTCCTCAGCTACGACGGTGGTAGAGTGTTTAAGGCACCGTACCGTGGAGCGCGCGGTTGCTTGCCGACGGAAGTTTGAGTCCGCCCTCCGGCATGGGTGTTTGTGTTGTCCTTAGCATAAGTTAGTTTAAATATCTTGCAAGCCTAGGGAGTGATTAGCAATGTAGTTAAGTCCCTTAGATTTACAAACATTTGAACACTTTCAGTTCAAATGTTTGTAGAACTTATGGGACTTAACTACGGGGTCAACAGTCCCTAAGCTTATAAACTAATTATGAAGTAGCTAATACTAAGGACGGCACGAATATCTATGCCCGAGGGGGGATTCGAACCCCGACCGTAGTGGCCGTGCAGACCGTGACTGGAGCGCCTCAGTCTCCTCGGCCACCGCGGCCGGCTACTTTCAGTTCCCCAGAAAGTACCGACGTCCAGGGTTATGTAAACGGTCGTTTTATCAACATGGCACGGCCCAGAGCGCCACTGCGTTGCCGAAAGGAACGGCCCAATACTCCTTTAAGGAATATTAACTACCTGTCACAACCATTGGTGAGTTGCGGAATACGATTCACATCGGAGGATGCAGCCGGCACCACAGTTCCGTCACAGGCCCAACTTACACCGCCCGGCCCTCACTACTCGCTAGGCTCACCAGACCAGACTCTTCGCTTGTCACTCCTGTTATCCCCCCCGTCCCCCACCCACTAATCTAATCGACGCCTCTGCGCGAGAAGCTTAAAGCCCTTTGTACACGGGAAGTGAGAGCTTACGAGATTACCTATGATGCACCGGTCTCGCCATCCACGTACAGCGCAGACGCTTCCACTTGCACAAGATGTACGCATACGATCGCCAGTAGACGGAATAGGATGGATCCTACACATACGCGTATGGAAGTGCTTCGCGCATACGCAGATGACCGAATGGGAAACCCAGCTGACAAACGAAGCAAAGTCGGGAACTTGTTTGAAAACGTGTACTTGCCTCCTGCTCAGAGCAACGTAGTTTTTCGACTCAGTCTTAAGTATTTTAGGAGGTAATACTACAGAGTAATTGCATTAAAAATTCAATATAACTTGTGTACAATTTTTATCGAATACAGAGATATAGCTGTTAATATGAAATCCAAACAAACATAGAGCAAAAGTAAATCAAGAAATTTTCACTGATTTATCCGTCGGTTCTTGGTAGTACAACATCACACTTATTTAAAAGTAGAATTTTATGTATCTTCTACACGTTCATTTCCAATGAGTTACCCGGGTTTTGGCTTACTAGGAAATATTCAGACTTTAAACTACAGTACGTCAAAACCGGTTATTTAAATAAGTCAATATGGTGATCTATCAAGAACTGACGAAAGAATCAATCAAAATATCCAAATCAATTTGTTGTACATACCAATAGCTGTATCTCTGTATCCTATAAAAATGGACACACGTTATATGAAATTTTAACTGCAAATCGTCTTTATTACCATCCTCTAAAATATTTGCTATTTTTCCTGAAATATGCTGTAGTTATCAGATGAAATATTTGTTTTTGGTGGGCATTATTTGAAGCTTTATCAAAATGAAAGGTCTATGTATAGACATCTGAACTTGTTCATCATATACATAGGCACCTCAAACCGCAGGGGCTGAAAGTATGTAATCGCATTTTATAATGAGGGCGTTAACACATGTGAGCGACGTAGTTACGCATGAACAGCACGAAAACAATTAAATACAGTTTCACAGTTGTAGACTAGAACACAAATGTTTTAATAATCGCAATATATCATACAGTTTCGAAAAGTGATGTTAACGCGGCGATTCATTTGCTGTAAGTTCTCAACAAACGTAGTAGACGCGTGAAGCAGACAACTCAACAAATGCGTACCGTTTGAACGCTTCTTTGTAGTTCGATGGTCTATCGCAAGGGGCCCTGCAGCTGACAACGACTTCCTTGTGCGTGTTGCACGTCTCGTATAGAAAGGTCTTTACGTCGATAACAAGCGAACAACAATCAAAAGTGCGCCCCCAGTGATATCAGGTGGAATCCCAATCGATACTACAAACCATAAAACTTACTTGCGCCAAGAACAACGACAGAATGCGCTGTGAAATAGATCGTCGCGAGAATAAGAGAGCGATTCATGTCAGAGAATAACGGTAGGAGTGAGTCGATAATGACCAGCCGTGATGAAAATGAGGATGAAGGAATTTACAGAAAGAAAATTGGAACAACAACAAACCCCAAAACAAGGCGGACCAGAGCGTTACCAAATGAGTAATAACGAGAAGAAAGACGCACGATATAGGAAGCAAGTGCTGCCATGGCTTAATCTCCTCCCTCCTCCCCCTCAAGCGTTATCTTTTTATTAAAGACCATCTTAGGCACTAGAACGAACCGAAACTGCTCAACCTGATACCAAAAGAGATTAAAAATATATAAAATTTCCATTCGGAAATTTAAAAGCTAAGCGCGCCGTCGCTGCTTCGTTTTATTTAAGAGACCGGTTCCGTTATTGTATTAATGCCATCTTCAGGCCATGTCATAATAATATCCATCCAAGTGAACTTTCGAAATGCCCATACATACCATTCGACAGTTTACTTGGATGGATGTTATGACATGCCCTGAAGATAGTATTAATGAAATAAGAAACGGGTATATACGACGTATGTAAACAAAGTATTTTCATTTGGTTATATAAATGTGTTCAGATACAGAAAAAGTAATTATTGTACCAGAATCTACAACTGTTAAACTACTCTTATACATAGCTTGCGAAACTTTATAGGCACTTGTCATAGCGTGGCACAAGTTTTTATACGCCTTCTTCATAGAAGGTTGCCGCTTGTGTATTCAACCATGTGATAACATGTCCTTTCAGTTCGTCATCATCGCTGAAGAATTGGCCACCAAGGACAGATATTACATGTAAGAAGAGATGAAAGTCGATAGGAGGATGATCAAACACATCCCAGTGAAATTCCCGTAAGAGATGTTTGGTCACGTTCGTCGTGTGAGGGCATTTTCGTCGGAAAAAAAATCTATTGACAGAAATCAATCGGCAAAATGCCTTTTCTGCCCCCAAAAAAAGGCGGAATGACTTTTATAGGTGTCAAGATTTGCTAAAGCACAACCTTCGTTGGGGATGAAGTGTGCCTCCATGCCACTGATTATAGTTTTATGTCAGTGTCATGCCCTGCGACTACACTTCTTCACTGTAGTGTGTCACAAACTGAAGTACACTACTCATACGGTTTTTTTAAATTTATTTATTTATTTTTTATGTGTTGCTCAATAAGAATTCTGGGTACCCAACATGAGCAAAGTTTCTGAAATTTCACTTTTTCAGTAACAATTTCATGAATTAGTGATCGTAAGATTTGCGGAACTTCAATAGCAAAGGCAAGTGCAGTAAGTGTACACTTACAGTGGTGCTTAACCTACTCTTCAATTGTGTGAACTACTTCATCAGTAATCACAGATGGGCAACCACTTCGTTCTCCATCGTGCACTTGATCACGTCCTACACTGAACAGTCTGATCAATCTTCTAACCATCGAATCACTCATAGCGCTTTCTCCGTAAACATTGCAGAATTTCCGATGAATTTCTTTTGCTTTAACTTTCTTTGCATTTAGAAAACGAATCACAGATCTGATTTCACAAGCGGCGGCATTTTCAATTACGGCTGACATTATAAAGAAACACTTCAAAGCATATGTCGGCAGCAGGGATCCGAAAACGGCGTACATGTCTTCTCCTTGAGTCAGAGTAACTGCCGCGCATGCTCGGAACTACTATAGAAACGGACACTTCACTTGGATGACTAATGACATGGCCCGAACTTGCTATTAATGTAATACCGAAACCGGATGCGTAAATAAAACAACATAGACTTTACGGCTATTGGGGGATAAATAAATAATTTTGAATTATAACACGACCAACCGCATGTCCCGATTCCATTATAACGTAGAGCTGCATCAAATAACGTCGTCATCGAATTTGATAATTGATATGTCTTCATTGCTTCTTAGATGTATACATTAAAAGTTGTGGCAAACGACGGAATCCCCAATTGTTTCTTCTACGTAGCTTTGAGACCGTGTCATGTCGGCGACACTGTGGAAGTGCGCTACCTTGCCAATGCATATGTGCGTGTGCTTGACATGTAAGACCACGTGACAGTACATGAGCCAACGGTGGGTACTGCTGGTTAATATCTGATTGAGATCAGACTTTGGCTGGAACAAATCATATATACATGTGGCGTGTGTTCCGAAAAAACAATCGTCACTGCTGATCCTGTAGTTGTTATTCTTTCATTTCGCAGGATATATGACATCAACTACAAATGGGCAAGGCTGAAAATGTGTACCCAGCCGGGATTCGAACCCGGGTCTCCTGCTTTCTAGGCAGTTGCGCTGACCGCTACACTACTAGGGACACAGTGATCACCACACCTGCAAGGACTACCTATGCACGCCTACCGTAAAAAAGCAGCCATACCCTGCCCACAGTACTCAAACTCGTAGTTTAGAAACTAATTCCCGTAAGAGTAAGGGCGCATTCGCAGTTGTCATATATTATGTGAATATTTAAGGATAACAACTGCAGGATCAGAAGATACATCTGTTCTTTCGGAACAGATGCCACATGTATATAATAACCCGGTGACCGGCAATGATACTTTCGTCAGTGGAGGCAGATGGGCAAGTTTGGGACCCGTACTCTTACGGCAATTAGTTTCTAAACTAGGACTTCTAGTACTGTGGGCAGGGTGAAGCTGGGAATTTGTGTCTGACGGGAGGCGTGCTTAGGTAATCCTTGCAGGTGCTGTGATCACTGTGTCCCCAGAGGTGTAGTGGTCGGCGCAACTGCCTAGAAAGCGGGAGACCCGGATTAGAATCCCGGCTGGGTACATGTTTTCAGCCTTGCCCATTCGCAGTTGATGTCATTTATTCTGTGAATATGATGGAAGATCACTTTTGGTTCAGGAGAAATGTAGGAACACGGGAGGCAATACTCACTTTACGGCTTATCTTAGAAGATAGATTAAGAACAGACAAACTTACATATCTAGGTTTTGTAGATATGGAGAAGGCTTTTGACAATGTTGATTGGAATAAACTCTTTCAACTTCTGAAGCAAGCAGGAGTAAAATATAGGGAGCAGAACGTTATTTACAACTTGTACAAAAGGCAGACAGGGGTTGTCAGAGTTGAAGGGCAGGAAAGGGATGCGGTGGTTGGAAAGAGATTAAGGGTTGTAGCCTTTCTCCAATGTTATTCAATTTGTACATTGAGCAAGCTATAAAGGAAAGTAAGGAGAAATTTGGAGAAGGAATTAATGTTCAGGGTGAAGAATTGAAAACATTGCGTTTTGCCGACGACATAGTAATTCTGTCAGAGACAGCAAAGGACCTGGAAAAGCAGTTGAATGGAATGGACAGTGTGCTGAAAGGTGCATATAAGATGAACATTAACAAGAACAAAACTAGGGTAATGAAGTACAGTCTAAGGAAATCAGGTGATGCTGAAGGAATTAGATTAGGTAACGAAACAATAAAGGAGGTAGATGAGTTTTGTTACTTGAACAGTAAAATAACAAATGATGGTCGCAGTGCAGAGAATATAAAATGCAGAATGGCAATGGGTAGAAAAGCGTTCTTGAAAAAGAGAAATTTGTTAACATAGAATATTGATTTAAGCCTAAGGAAGTCCTTTCTGAAGGCATTTGTATGGCGTGTTGCCTTGTATCGGAGTGCAACATGGATGATAAACAGTGCTGACAGGAAGAGGATACAGGCTTTTGAAATGTTGCTGCAGAAGAATGCTGAAGATTAGGTGGGTAGATCGCGTAACAAATGAGGAGGTACTGAACAGAATTCGGAAGAAAAGGAATTTCTGGCATATCTTGGCTAAAAGAAGGGAGGGATTGGTGGAACACTTTCTCAGACATCAAGGAATTGTGAATTTAGCGTTGGGTGGAAGTGTATGGGGTAAAAACCGCAGAGGAAGACAAACAGATGGATACAGTAAACAGATTCAAACTGATGTTGGTTGCCGTTCTTATGTGGAATTGAAGAGGCTTGCTCAGGATAGGGTATTATGGAGATCTGCATCAAACCAGTCTCCGGACTGACGAGCACAGCAACAAGATGGAACAAATTAAGACAAGTCCAATAACATCGAAAAATTACTATCTATATTAAATAGAAATCCCCACATACCTATTAGTCTACCAGTCGTCCTATCATGCTGTTGATCCTGAAGTAAACACTATTTTACAATTACTGAAGGCTTCTGAAAGCAACAGTCAAAACACGTTTTTTTTTTCTTTTCTATCTTTATTATTATTATTGTTATTGTTGTTACTGTACACAAGTAAGAGTTGTACGCCTCACATATTTGAGATTCAAAATGTGTGTCGATGACTTTAGTGGATGATCAGGCACTTTCTTTAAACGATCGTGAGAGGGTGCTGACTTAATTATTTGTACTGTGGTAATGGCTTAATATGCTCAGAGCTTGACAATATTACACAACATTTAATTTCTGACCGCAGTAATTTTGCTTCTCGTACAAAGTATTTCTTGACGGCGTAGTATAATATCTCTGGCGCAGCACTACCACCGCAGCGCATCTAGTCTTTAACGGGAAGGAGATTTGCATTCGCTAGGCAGGAGCTTAACCGCTGCTTCATTTCGGATTAGGCTGGTGGCTTGGCTTTCGAGTCGACGCCATGAATGGGGCCGACGAAGTAGACTCGGAGGAAGGGGAGGCAATTCTTGTGTGAGCAGCATTCTCACAGAGCCAAGAAGCACTCTGAATCTTGGAATCTATAGAAAACTTGTTTTAATGTGATTTCAGTTTTCTTACTGGTTTAATGGTATGTAGAGTTGTTGTAATATCTCAGGTAGATTCCTAAAATACGTAATGAGTAAATAAAAAGCAATGCGATTCTAATCTTTACCACTCCTGATTAGGAATTTGAATTGGACTAGAGAACAACTTACTTTCCATTATCCCAATATTAACAGATAACAAAAACTTAATAATTAATGAATCAGCAACCAAATACTTTGGTATTCAATCAGTAGCATCAACAATAATGTTAATTTCAATTCTGTGCAACACCTTAGTTAGTATTTTATAGAACATTGCTCTCATGGAAATAAAAACAGCGATCAAAAAATTTCTGAATAATATAACAGCATTAGTCTAGATCACAATATTTTATTTTATTATGATGACCGGTTTCGATTAATGAGGGTCATCCTCAGGTCATGTCCTTGTGAGCAGCTGGCCCTGAGTAGCTGGTTAGTGTTGCTCGTCAAGATACTGGACAGCTACTCACACGGACATCACCTTAGGATGTCCTTTATTGATCTAAACCGGTCATCATAATAAAATAAATATCATACTGCGATCTAGACTGATGTAATTATTATATTACCTTAGTTAGTGTCCATAGACTCAATACAGGTTAGTATGCAGCTGCAAATAAGTAAAAGTGATGAACGATCAAATACGATATCACCGCAGCTACTGTTCCACAGCCTCGCACATCTTATACCAAAACTACTGTAACACAGGCTAAAATTTGCCCCTTTCTGAGGATTTAAATTTGACCTTGATAAAATCCTAATAAATAATTATATCCGACTTGAGATTTCGTCACCCAAAGATTTCATAATACAAGGGAGAAAACGAAAATCGATAGTAGTTAGGCATAGATCAGTTATGAATCTACACAATAACTATTAATATTTCATTAACTAATTACTTTCTCTAGTAATTTTAACTAATAAGGAATATGTGACATTCAAACACTGAAAAAACACACAAAGTGGCAATATGTAAATTTATCACACATATTACAGAAAACCTGCAGTTTCCATTGATGATGACAGACAACTCCAACATTTTACAGCCTGTGGTAGTGAACTTTTAACTAAATGTGCCTCCATATAGTACACAAATAACATGAAAAGATGCACAGAAATCTACTAAGAGCAATTTGTGGCAGCATAACAGTAAAACTGCCAAGTACTGTTTGGTTTAGAGACAAAACTGTTTACTACAGAACTTAATATGCAGTTCGGTTTAAGACAAAACTGTTTACTACAGAACTTAATGTGCAATTAAATACTTTTGACCTAATTTTGTTCATAGTTAGATTACAGAACAATATTGGAAAGTTTTATCACCAAATTACAAAACTACTCCTTGATTTGTTTTAAAGCTACTGTTACTGTTATAGCTACCTAAACTCTGTGCTTTATACGGATTGTGTGTTGCTTGTGCGATTCACTGGTCTCCATATCCGTCGCTCAGGTATGTAGCATCCTGGAGAGAACACTTAAGCGATGTCCAAGGACATCGGCTCAACACGGGAAGAGGCAGTTACCGGTTGTAAGCTCTTGCTGTTTGGCTGTTGAAGACTCGGGCACCAGGGGCCACTTCCGACGGTGGGAGAGATCATTACATCACACTGAACAGCCACCGCCCGCCAAAAGCTGGGCAGCACCCAGCCAATAAGGTGCTGTCCCGCCACTACCCGCCTGTTTCGTAGAGTTTGTCGAGCTTAGAAGTATCTTCGACAAGCGGGTTGATGTAGTACTCCTATCAAAAACAGAAAGGAAATAATAAAGAAACTACCATTTGTATTGCTACTTGGAATGTTAGGCCCATGTGTCCAAGATACACTGATGATACCCAAGAAGATGACTTAATTCGCAAGACCGCAGTAATTGACAGAAAGCTTCATCGTTTGAATTTGGACATTGTGGTTCTCCAGGAGACACGGCTTCCAGACTCGGGCTCTATTACAGAAGCTAATTACCGTTCTTCTGGCAGAGGAGGTCCCAAGATGAACCAGGACTTCACGGTGTCGGATTCGCGATTAAAAACACCCTCCTGAACTGTATTGTACCACCATCTGTTGGAATAGAACTGAATCTTGGTCAACAAACGCGCTCTTTAAGTGGCACTATCAAAGTAACTGCACCCACTCCGCCATCCACCATTGAAGAGATGATTTTAACAGACGGTAAATGACGTCATCTGCAAACAGCCTAAGAGTGTTACTTAGATTATCTCACAAATCGTTTATGTAAATAAGGAACAGTAGAGGACCCTGTGGAACGCCCGATATCACCTCTGTTTTAGTCGATGCCTTACCAAAAAAAATATATATATATATATATATAATGTTCAAATGTTTGTAGAGCTTATGGGACTTGACTACGGGGCCATCCGTCCCTAAACTTACAAACTACTTATGAACTAGCTAAGACTACAGACGGCACAAATATCCATGCCCGAGGGGGGATTCGAACCCCCGACCGTAGTGGCCGTGCAGACCGTGACTGGAGCGCCTCAGTCCCCACGGCCACCGCGGCCGGCTGATGCCTTACCATCGATTACTACGAACTGTGTCCTCTCTGTCAGGAAATCCACTATCCAGTCGCAAATTTGGAGCGATATGCCACAACCACGCAATTTGATTAAAAGACATTTGTGAGGTACGGTGTCAAAAGCCTTCTGGAAATCAAGGAATACGGAATCAATTTGAGAACCCTTGCCGATAGTACTCAGCACTTCGTGGGAGTAAAGAGCTAGTTGTGTTTCGCATGAACGATATTTTCAAAATCCGTGGTGACCTTGGGTCAACAGATCATTCTGTTCGAGATAATTCATAATATTTGAATACAAGCTATGTTCCAAAACCATGCTGCAGATTGACGTTAATAGGTCTGTAGTTACCAGGCCTGTAGTTTAGTGGATTACTCCTGCTGCCTTTCTTGAAGATATGTGTGACCTGTGCAACTTTCCGATCTTTTGTACAGATCCTTCTTTGAGAGAGCGCTCTCCCAGGCCTAAACAGAAGACCTGAGCGCTGTCGTGTTACATTACACAGAGCAGGCCGCAATCGCGTACCTCAATGGTAGGCTGCTGGGGCACACACAACACTGTCTCATTGCAGTCAGCTATAAAACTCCGGACCGCTCTGACTGACACGACACGACAGCGCTCAGCGAACACCGCCTCACAACAGGTCGTGCCACGTCACACCCAGAGGCCGCGAACGTTAGGTGACTGGCCGGCCTTTATGAGGCGGTGGGCTGTGTCCCAGTGGCCAGCGACGTAGCTAGCTGTCGCAGCCCAGCCTCTCGGTGTTACGTGGCACGGACTGTTGTGAGGCTTTCTACATCTACATCTACATAGGATACTATTCAAATCACATTTAAGTGCCTGGCAGAGGGTTCATCGAACCACCGTTATCCTGGGGATTGTGTTTTCGTTTATATTTAGCATGCCTTTTCCGTTGCTTTTGCACCAGTGTCCTGACCTGTTTCGTGTACCAAGGGGGATCACCTCCTTTTATTAATTTATGTGGTATAAAACTGTCAATTGCTGTCGATAACACTTCTTTGAATTTGAGGCATATCTGGTCTACACTTACGTTTATTGTTAGTAACAAGTGGAAACTGTCTTGCAAGAAGCAACGTATTGCATTTCTATCTGATTTTCTGAACAAATATACTTTTCGTCTATTTTTGGTAACTCTTAATGACACTCGTGTATATATATATATAGAGAGGACAGGATATTACTTGGTATGTGACGTAATATGATCCCGTTTTTTAGAAATTTGTCTTTACGGAGCTACTTATTAGTGTGCAAAACAAACAATTATGAGGTCCATGCTTACTTACAATTCCAAAGAAATCTACTTTGCCTGTGACTCAGGGACGAGTGATGAGTGTAGCGGGAACATTGTAATACGGTAAACCATGTTAGCCCTTGCAAAGTGGAGGCCAACATACTTCTTGGCCTCCTCGCAGTGCTTTAAGGGGCCGTGCGGTTACTCCCCCTCGGGCATGGATGTGTGTGTTGCCCTTTTATTACTGTAAGTTAGATTAACTAGTTTGTAAGCCTACGAACTGATAACCTCAATAAGTAAGTCCCATAGATTTACAGACATTTGAATTTCTTGGCGTCGAAATAAATAAGCCAATAGTCACCCAATTACCAATGTATAAATTCCGTCAATCGAGGCAAAATTATAGCAGCTGTTGAAGTAAATTCCTCTTCCAATTGCGTGTCGTAAAACCAAATAGCCATTACTGCTCAATGTGCGTCCTAATTCTTGAAGATTCGGTGGAGCGTAAGCGAGTTTTGGCTGGCTTTGCCAACTTTTCCTGCTGTCTTGGCAGCTTCTGTTTTATGCCCTCTCACACAGTGTAGCATTACTAAAACCCTAAACATGAACCTCAGTAAATACTACAATATTGACAGATCTCCTTAATATGAACCTGGCATAGCAAAAACATTTATTCAGAATTATTTATAGAAAATTACATTCCAAATTACATACACAGTATATGTTTAGTCTTTCCGGAGACAAGGCACCAAAGATAAGCTACCTCTTTCATAAGTGTAGAATATAATCGATAAGTCGGAAAAAAATTATTTTATAAAACGCAAAACTAGTCATGGTGTCACAATATGTCCCACAGCAGATTATTAAGGAGGTAATTTCTACTTTGCGCTAAATTCCATTGGGATTTACCTAAAAATCAAAGCCATTCTTGATGATCTGCTCGTTCTCTCCACGTTCTTAACTGTGTTCCTCTCAGGTCATTCTCCATGACACCCAGACATCACATGCTGGTTGCATTTCCTCTGTAGACCGGTAGTCTGACTATACGACCCAAGCATCAGAATCTATTGCACTTTTTTTTTAATCTGTGTCATAATTACCATATACAATGATGGACACCCAAAAGTTTTCACCCTGAATTTCCCAGCATGTCTCCGCAGCGACAAGACGCACATTGTCAGCGTTTCCGCGCTGCCTTGCAAATGCTATACAGGCGACTGCCTTGTGGAAGTACTGGAACTGTTCTTCCGTGCGTTCTTTTTCTTCTTTTTTTGCCTAAGCTGCTTGAGTATATCTCGTAAACAGCCAGAGCCTTTTGAGCACGTTCCAGCGTTCGACCGAAGAAGAACAGTTGTTTATATGTATTGAGTATTCTCCGTCAGGGAAATCGGTGATCGTATCGCACGTAACCAATCAACTTTGATGCGGATCTGTAAGCGCTGGGACAGGTCTGGTCGACGGATCGTCGAGACCGATGAACCCATGCGCTGACGGGCATTAATTCAGTTCACTTATAAACGTATTTGTTTTATATGTATAAGATTTGCTGGCCACATTGCAGTTCAGAGTGAAAAATGTATTACGTCATTTGTTGAATGCAATGAATAGTCTAATGAATACAGAACATGGATTGACAGTAAACCGCAATACGACAGAAGTAATAACTTGTTGTTGTTGTTGTGGTCTTCAGTCCGGAGACTGGTTTGATGCAGATCTCCACCCTACTCCATGTTTTGCAAACCTCTCCATCTCTGAATAAGAACAAAACCCTTATAATGTGCTTACTGTATTCGTCTCTCTGTCTCCCTCAGCGAATTTTGCCCCACGCAGTTTCCTCCAATTCCAAACTGACGATTCCATTATGTCTCTGAATGTGTCCTACCCTTCTTTTAGTTAAGATATGACAAAAATTTCGTTACCCATCAATCCTATTCAGCACCTCAACACTAATTACGCGATATACTCATCTAATCTACAGCATTCGTCTGTAGCACCACATTTCCAAAGATTATAACATGTTTTATCTGAACTCCTTATCGTCCATGTTTCGCTTCCGACATTACTACACTCCAAACAAATGCCTTCAGAATGAACTTCATAACATTTAAATTAATTTTGTATGTCAACAAATTTAGCTCCTTCAGAAATGCTTTTTTTCACATAGCCATTCTGCGTATTATATCTCCTTTCATTCAGCCATATTAACTTTCTACCAAAATAAAAAAACTCATGAACTACTTCTGTTGTTCTCGTTAACTATTCTGATTCCTTCTGCATCATATGATTTTCTTACACTACACTTCATTACCCTTATTTTGCAGTTGTTGATGTTCATCTTACAACATTCTTTCAAGACACTGTCCATTGAATTCAACTGCTCTTCCAGGTCCTTTGTTGTCTCTGGCAAAATCACAATGTCATCGGAGAACCTCAAAGTTTTTTTGTTTTTTTTTTTTTTTTTTTGTTCTGAGCTTCAATTTCTTCTCCAAATATCTCCTCGCATTCCTTCACAGCTTGCTCAGTGTTCAGCCTGAATAACATTTGCCTAAGGCTAAAACCCAGTCTTTCTACTTTCCAATCACTGCATCTCTTTACAGCATTTCGACCCTTATAATTGCTGTCTGGTTTTTGGACATGATTTTTATAACTTTTCGTTATCATCATTTTACCCATGCTACCTGCAGAATTTCAGTGTATTCCAGTCAACAATATCAAAAGCTTTCTTTAAATCTACAAAAGGAAATAAGTAACGAGACATAGCAAAAATGAAAATAGAATAAAACATAACACCAATACTGGAGATCTAGACGCAGACGAAGGAAGTCGGCTATCTTGTAAGCAAAATAACCCCAGACGGACGAAGCCAGGAAGACATTATATTTAGATTAGTCTGCTTTTATCAAACGTTGATCTTAATGTGACGCAGAAATTTCTGTGAACGTAAATTTGGAACACAGTTTTGTGTGGAAGTGAATCAGTAGGAAAACTGTAGATGGAGAGAATTGGAGCGACTTAAATGCGATGCTACGGTTAAATGCTAAAATAAGGAGGAAACACGGAATTAATGATTACATAACCTGTATGAGATAATAAAGATCGTACAAATACAACAAAGAAGATTGCGAAATCTACTCATAAATCCAAAGATTAATGTAGGATCGGAATTCATGACGGATCGCATCATATTAGTCATCAGACTCATAATTTAAAAAAAGCCAAAAGTATGAAATTTAAAGTGATAAAACACATTAACTGTACAATACACTTTTGTTACTCACATGTAAAAAGCGCCATATAGACATGTGACATTACAGATACAGGGGGAAGCTGATTGTTTCCATGTGAAAGGCGGCTTCCGCCAGGCTGTTGGGTTCCCCACCCTGCCGGCTAACAGTCTGAACCTAGTGAATGGACAGGTAGTCAGGGTTTCCCTAAATTCAAAATTCAAATGTGTGAAGAGCTGATGGGCTTAAATACGGGGTCATTAGCCCCTATACTTACTAACCACTTATGAACTACCTTATACTAAAGACGGCACAAACATCCATGCCCAAGGGGGGGGGGGGGGGGGGGGATTCGAACCCCCGACGGCGAACTGCCGCGCGCACCGCAACAGGGCGCTCCAGTACGCACGGCTAATCCGCCGCTCGGAAACTAGAAGCGACTGTCTTTGATGAGCGAGGGCGGATAACCCAGACTGCAACTGAAATACGACATAGCCACACACATTATTCTAAAAATCCATATAAAATCAGGAAATGATCATACGGCAAATATATATGAATGGATTCAGGAGACATGGTAGAATCAAACGCCGTAATTACAATTTAAATATAAACCGATAAGTTTCAGTAATATAATAAAATATTATAAGACTTAGATTCACAATTATTGATACGTAATGTTTATCGGTAAAAGATTCAGAAGCAAATGGGCAGCATTGCACCACGCTACCTATCTTAAAAGACGTACCACGTTATTTCAATATTCTTTCAATGAACTTTGTTTTATTCTCTTGTTCTGCTTTTCGTTGAGGTAGTAATATTCTTGTGTCAGAACATAGATTCCACCACAGAAACACAAAACGTCAACCCAGCAAAGCGCATACTTTATATATATATATATATATATATATATAGCCTGCCACTTAAATATTTCATGGCTGACTAAAATAGTAGATATGCAGCAGATAATTTATATATAAGCAATTATAAGTATCTGTGGATAATAATTGAATATCTATATATATTAGTCTCGCTAAAACTCGAGAACGGCTGAACCGATTTGGCTAATTTTAGTCTTGAAATATTCGTGTAAGTCCAGGGAAGGTTTAAACGATGAGAAAATTTTGAAAAGTTGTCCGGGAAAGAGGGAAATCCGGAAAAAAACTGAAAAAGGCTTTTTCCAGTGAGCTATCAATACAGTTCGTCTAACTGCGAGAAAATTTTCTACATTTCATGTTGAATGCGAGAGGAAGGTTCGCATCAAATAAAAAATTGGAAAATTCACTCGGAAAGTAGTAAAATGTAAGAAAACCGAAAGCGATTTTGACAGAACAAGATTTGTATGAAATAATTTTTTTGGAAAATCTACCGGAAAAAATGGAAAATTTGAGAAAAACTTAAATGCGTTTTTGATTGAATTCAGCACTATAACTGTCTATTCGCACGACGGAGAGGGGTAATATATATTTCGTTCATTATGTACTTGGAAAAGTTTCCAGTAAAAAAAAAATATATAGGGACAGTTAAAAAGGAAAGTCGCAATATTCGTACCAAGTTCATTTCTCAATGTGTTTCTAAGTGTACTCAATACTATAAGTTCAGAACCATTCATCTGATTGCGATAAAATTTTGATCATGTGACGTTCAACAAAAGATGAATGTTCTTATTATCTAAAAATTTGGGAAAGTTACCCGGAAATTGGGAAATTTCGAAAAACTAGAAAGAGATTTTCTATGAAATATCAATACAATTCATCTGATTGCCATAAAATTTTGCACATTCGACGTTCAAAGCGAGAGAAAGGTTTGAGTGAAGTAAAAGTTTCGAATAGTTGGCCAGAAAATAGGAAAATTGGTGGAAAACTGAAGGAGCTCTTTTCTTTGGGATATCAATAACATTCATATGATTGCGATAAAATTTTGCACATTTGACGTTCAAAGCAAGAGTACATACATATTAACAAATGCGAAACTTTGCCAGGTCGACTAGATGGCCCTGTGAATTTCGTATCACTTACCTCTGAATAGAAACCATATTAATTTAAATCATACGTATTTTACACCCAGTAGCTTTATAAAGGCATCTTCAGATAGTTTACGTATCGGCTCGATAGTGGGCGGTGTTATCGAAAAATTGCAAGGAAAATGTATGTTTAAAACATGTAAAATAATGACTTGGTTGTTATGTTGGTTGCGTTCAGAAATATACTTTGAAAGAGTAAAGTTCGCTTTACACGATCTGAAACCGTATACGAACTGTCAAAGATAAAAATGAATTGCTGTCCGTTTAGCAACGCTTAAACCTTCCCTGAACTTCCATGAATGTGAGCTGAACATTATCCTGGACATGTGTGCGTGATTTGCCCACTCTTTCCGCCCACGATCGAAGCGATACGTAGACTATGTGATGATGCCTTTATAAAGCTACTGGGTCTAAAACACATATGATTTAAATTAATATGGTTTATATTAAGAGGTAAGTGATACGAAGTTCACCGGGTCATCTAGTATTTGTATAAAAAGCCTTGATAAATTAAATATTAATTGTGTAACTATATTTCGACAGCGGCAGTATATTTGAACAGTGAGACGCCACGCTTAATGGCTATCTGAGCAAAGAGCTTCAGTCTCAACCGGTTTTTAATATTTTTAAATATATATTTGTTTGTTAACTGTAAACAATATTTGTAGGGAGGTGGTCAAAGCATTTAATTCTGTGATATTCAAATGTATAATATTTTCGAAGGGAAATTGTATTTTAAAGATGAGGCGTTAGGATGCGCGGAAGGATACAATTTTGGGAGCATGGAAAGCACGCTTATCGAACGCTTGGGAAGGGACTCGTACGTTGGACGTGGTGGTAAAAGGTTGTGACTCTGGGCGGTCTGAAGCCGCGTTACGAACTTATGATTTGAAGAGATAGGCATGTGTGGACTTAGAATATTTACAGGAATATGACTTCGTCTCTGGTGAAAAATAAACTATGCATGGTAGTAGGTCTGTAGAACTGTGATAATTCAGCAATCGTCTACTCGTGTGATTACCAACTGTGTTTTATAACAAATACTCTTATCGCGTATTAACTTGGAACGGCAAAGGTCGATGGACTACTCTAACTTACGAGTGGTAATTTGAAACTTTTACTCTCGAGTGCGTGAGATACTTATTGTGCCTCTCATGAACAATAGTTGGGGAAATATTTAGTTATTTACTGATGTATAAAGTAGGAACACCTCCGCGTTTCCTGTCTAGTAAGAGTAATAAACTACATTTATAAAGAATTACTTCGCGAGTGAATCACTTCTTTATCTTACAATCCATTTTGTTGGTCATTCAGAGGTTTAATTTATGTTTGTTAAATATATTTTCACGTTATCATATGCAGATTAATAGATTGGCTCAACTACAGATTAAGTATTGATCTTATTTAAACAGATTGGGTAGCTGTTAGGGCATAGAAGCTGACATACATAACTCACCCCTTTGAACAGAGACAACGAGCCATAAACTCTTTACTACCCTGAGTCATTTATTGCTCAAGTCTTATTGGTGAGAACCGATAGGAAGATCGCAGATAGATATGACACAGACTGAGTGCATCTGTGTAGTAACTGAAGAATATGCTCTCCCCTCATTTGTCTGAACGTTGTAAAAGCCGAGAAAAACTTGGGTTACACATTGTTTACCCATACGGGGAGAAAACGTATTTCTGTTTGCGGTAGACGGATAAACTCCGAACCTGTAAATAGCAGTGTGCTTTTATTGCGGTGCCTTCGTCATAATATTGTTCAAAGTTTTCGTGGGTTCTACACCTTATTAATATAAAAACTTTCCTGCCACCTATCGTATCAAGCAACACACTGGCCAAGTTAAAAAATGCATTGTCCACCATCATCTGTTTATTGTATGTAGAATTTTACCGGTTATGGATGTTATCCATCATCAGAAGTAAAATTAAAGACTGAGTGAGAACTATGTAGTTGACCTGAAGTTCATCAGATCAACTATGTAGTTCTCAATCAGTCTGTTTAATTTTATTTCTGGTGATGGATAAAGTTCTAAATACAATAAACAGGTAATGGTTGACAACCCATTTTTAAAGTATATTACAACTCACATCTAAGAAAAATTTGAACACTAGCTTAGTTCTTGCTCTTAAATGTTTCATTACACTCTTCTTCAGTTTGCATTTCGTTTACAAGGAAATGTGTCAATTTCATTTAAGTGATTTCGCTTAATAAGTGTCTCGTATGAGGTAATACGTCATCTAGAAAGCAATTTCTAATACTACTGAGCTACAAGGCCCCCTGCTGCAGAGCGTGCGGTTGGTCGCCGTCTGAGGTTCAAGTTCTCCCTCCAGCATTGGTACGTGTTCTGTACTTAGTGAAAGTAGTATGAAAGCCTAGGGTCTGAAGATCAAAGAAGTCCCATAGATTTACAAACATTAGAACATTATTGAAAATTTCAACCTTTGTTGAATTGTAAAAATATAGTTTTACCGCGATTTAGCGTCAATTTATTTTCTACAAGCCATTAACCTATTTCCTGAAAAGCATTATTTGAGACTGTGTCATTGCTCCTTACAACATTCTTCACTACCAAGCTGGTATTATCAGCAAAAAATAAATAAATAATTACAATCAACTGTAATATTCTAAGGCATATCATTTATATAAATAAGAAACAGCAATGGTCCCAGAACAGACTCCTGAAGTACCACAAACATAACTGTGCCCCATTGTGACTGCATGTCATAACCATTTTCAACACTGCGGAAAATTAACGTCTGCTGTCAGTTATTAAAGTAACATGCGAACTACTTTGGAGGAACTCCTCTTATTCCAAAATGTTGCAACTCTTGCAACAATATTTTGTTAAATCAAAGAAGACAACTAATGTTCCAAACCTCTTAATCCATCAAGTACTTCACAGAGTAACGAGAATACAACATTTTTAGTCCTTAAACCATTTCAGAAACCAAACTGTATATTTGAGAACATATATGAAATTAAATGATTACTTAATCTAGCTTGAATACATAACCTCTTAAATAACATTAGAAAAGACCGATGGCATAGAAATAGGTCTAGAGTTGTCGACATTATCCCTTTCTGAATTTTTATAAACTGGTTGCACTACTGAGTACTTTAATCTGTCTGGAAACTGACCATTCTGAAAGGATAAATCACAAATATGTGTAAGTACTAGGCTAACATATGGAGAACAGCACTTTGTAATTGCTAGATACCGCCTCATATCCACCAGAGTTCTTAGTCTTCAGTTCTTTAATGATTGACTCAAGCTCCCATTTGTGTTATGGAAGACTTTTTCAGGTAACAGCCTCAGAAAGCTATGTATCCAGACAAAGGAAGTCTCTGAATTATCACATTAATTAAAAAGTGCTCTGAAATACCAATAATGCCAAATATCCATAAGCAATTGATTAACATCCCTGATACCTTGTATATTTTGATGAAATATAGTAATTCTCTTATTACTTTGATTCTTAACCTTGGTCGAAAGTGATTAATTTGTTAGAGGGACTTTTTTAAGCAGGAATATCTATCTTCAGTGTAAATAGGTGCAGCCCTAACACCAACTATTACAGGAATTCTTCCATGAGTGACATCCCCACCCCCTAAAACACTGTCACCTCTCCTTCGCATACCTATTGAGGAGCATACAATGCCTAGTGAAATCCGACTTTTGGATAGTCTCAGCTGGCACAGCTGCAGTGTGTCCCATGTCCTCTATCATTACTGTCTCCTCAAGCTTCGTGTTAATACACCTGACAGATGAGGTCTATCATGACGCTGAAACAGCTGCACGAGTTGCACATTCGTACCACCAGTTTTACTGGCTATTTTTTCCAGGTCACCACCTGTATTATACTCCCCGTTCCAATCAAGACTGTTCCGGGCTCCACCTACTGTCACTATCTGATCATCTTTTAAGAAATTCCTACATAAATCCCCTATGTTACAAGTAACCTGAGCTAACCCTGCACTGGGCTTCACTATGCTGGTGACATGGTAATCACTTCCAAGTACTTCCTGCAACTTTTGCTATGCGAACTACTTAACAGCGGAACCTTCTTTTTCCCAACAGATTTCTCCACTGATTTCGGATTCCTAATAGCTGAGGTATGCAGCTGCATGAGGTTCGTCTTCACATAATTGACAGTTGATATAACCTATTTGCAATATGCAAATCTCTTCGTAGCTTCGTTGTTGCCAAATGCCGGTTGCCATTCCCCAGTCCCTCTCCTCAGCCTACCAAGTTACTCCTCAGTGTTTTAAAACTGCTCCTGAAGGGCAGAGTCTTACGCTCCTACTACTGTATCAGCTTATTCCTGCTGCATATCCTACAATTCCAGGGGAGAACCTCACAACATTCCACTATATTTCCCCCCCCCCCCACACACACTTTTTAAAAATTCCACACTCAGCCCACTACTCACGTACCTAAGAGAGGGCCCACACTTGATGGTGATATATTACAGTTGCTTGTTAAGAAAATCTAGACGTCTGATGCGTAAGTTAAGTTTCTACAAAAGAACGAGTTCATGAAGTTCCTTAACTACAGCAATCAACAAATATCAGACTGAATAAAAATATTAAAATATTTTGTACAGTGTTGCATGTAACTAATGTGTCCAAAATGAAGTTGAATATGGTAAGCTGACTAAGCTACAATTTTTTATTGCCAAATATGCAATTGTTTCTACTGTGTGTGTGTGTGTGAGAGAGAGAGAGAGAGAGAGAGAGAGAGAGAGATAGAGTTCTGGAAACCATAAGTAGTGGCCAGTTGTAATATTTTGATGTACAAAGGTACTGAGTATAGCGCAGATCACAGCCTCCTCGTACAACCCACTATTGACTAATAATGGTCAATCTTAATAGGATATAAAATAACAAACTGAAAGATTCAGATCAATTAAGGTAGAAGAAATTAGCACGTTTATTTTAGCAATAATGTGAGCAAATTGATCAGATTCATATTAATTGTGATTTTCAAACATTATTGTATCAATTACGGCTAAAGATCAGTTTCAATTTGGTTAACTATTTACCGATAAAGAAGAAATCGTTTATTAAAATATTAATACAACTCTTCCCAGAGCTGTGAAATGTGTTACACGTCCAGTAGTTTTTTACAATCGCTAGTTACACAGCCAAGAGTAGTATAGCAGTTACTGAGAGTATCGCTTTATATCCACTTAGTTCAAATGTACAAATGTTTGTAAACCTAAGAGAGCAAAGTGCAGAGGTCATCGTTCTGTAGACTTACGAACAACTTACACATCTTATGTCCATTGGAAGACTCGAACATCCGTAGGGACGACCGCGCGTTTGGAGACATGACACCTTAGATTTACATATGATCTGTGGGCACGATCTATGCTACAGTTGTCTTGAACGAACAGAATTACGTTCGCCGCGGCAAGAATAGACGTGCGCACAAAGGCGCCTGGCTGCGGTGCGGGCGGCCTTTCGCCTTCAGGGGTTCGAGGGAGGCCTCGGGCATGGGTATTCGTGTTGTCCTTAGCATAAGTTACTTTAAGTTAGTGTAAGTAGTTTTTACTACTCCCATGAACCACAGACATTGCCGAGGTGGGGTGGCTTGCGTGCCTCAACGATACAGATAGCCGTACCGTAGGTGCAACCACAGCGGAGGGGTGTCTGTGGAGAGGCCAGACAAACGTGTGGTTCCTGAAGAGGGGCAGCAGCCTTTTCAGTAGTTACAGGGGCAACAGTCTGGATGATTGACTGAGCTGGCCTTGTAACATCAGCTAATGTGGCTTTGCCACACAGCTACTGCGAACGGCTGAAAGCAAGGGGAAACTACAGCCGTTATTTTTCCCGAGGACATGCAGCTCTACTGTATGAACATATGATGATGGCATCCTCTCGGGTAAAATATTCCGGAGGTAAAATAGTCCCCCATTCGGATCTCCGGGCGGGGACTACTCAGGAGGATGTGATCATCAGGAAAGACAATACTGGCATTCTACGGGTCGGAGCGTGGAATGTTAGATCCCTTAATCGAGTAGGAAAATTAGAAAATTTAAAAAGGGAAATGGATAGGTTGAAGTTAGATATAGTGGGGATTAGTGAAGTTCGGTGGCAGGATGAACAGGATTTCTGGTCAGGTGAGTACAGGATTATAAATACAAAATCAGTCGGGGGTATCACAGGAGTAGGATTGATAATGAATAGGAAAATAGGAATGCGGGTAAACTACTATGACCAGCACAGCGATCGCATTATCATTGTCAAGTTAGATACGAAGCCAACACCGACAACAGTAGTACAGGTTTATATGCCAACTAGCTCTGCCGATGACGAGGAGATCGAAGAAACATATGAGGAGCTAAAGGAAATTATTCAGACAATTAAGGGAGAGGAAAACTTAATTGTTATGGGAGACTGGAATTCGGTAGTAGGACAAGGAAGGGAAGGGAAGATAGTGGGTGAATATGGTCTGGGCAAAAGGAATGAAAGAGGAAGCCGCCTGGTAGAATTTTGCACGGAACATAATTTAGTTATAACAAACACCTGGTTTAAGAATCACAAAAGAAGGTTGTATACGTGGAAGAGACCAGGAGACACTGGTAGATACCAGATAGATTTTATAATGGTAAGACATAGATTTCGGAACCAGGTTTTGAAGTGTAGGACATACCCAGGGGCAGACATTGACTCTGACCATAACTTGTTGGTTATGAACTGTAGGCTGAAACTGAAGAAACTACAGAAAGGTAGGACAATAAGGAGATGTGACCTAGATACATTGAATGAACCTGAAGTTCTTAAGAATTTCAGAAGGAGATTTAGGCAACAATTGACAGAAACAGGGGAAAATAGAACAGTTGAGGAGGAATGGGTAAAATTGAGAGATGAAATAGTGAAGGCAGCAGAGGACAAAATAGGTAGGAAGGCAAGACCTACAAAGAATCCTTGGATATCACAGGAGATACTAAATTTAATCGATGAAAGAAGAAAGTATAAAAATGCAGTAAATGAAACAGGCTAAATGGAGTACAGACGACTAAGAAATGAGATTGACAGGAAAAGCTGGTAGAAGCCGACCTCGGGGAAGATCAGTTTGGGTTCAGGAGAAATGTAGGAACACGGGAGACAATACTCACTTTACGGCTTATCCTAGAAGATAGATTAAGAAAAGGCAAACCAACATTTCTAGCTTTTGTAGATTTGGAGAAGGCTTTTGACGCCTACAATCGTACGCGAAGCAATGGACTTTTCACGGACAGTCCACACTGTGGCAAACGAAGTCGATAGTACGCCACAAATTTTTGTGGTGTGCCGCGTAATGTGGCAGGCGTGAAAAGTCTGCAACGTGCCTATCATATCGTGTAGTAAAGTCATGTAAACCGCGTGGCCTATCCGCGTTACCAACATGTGCCTGGGATGAAATAATTGTCAGATGAAAAGATGAAAAGATGAAAAGTACGGTCAGGTGGAAACCTTGCTCGAAATGCTTGATGTTTAGGAGAGGGAATAATGTTATCAAAATCTCAGTCAAGCAGTCAAAAGAAAAGTTCATGAAGGAGAGAGTTGTGAAGTAAAGTTAACGCACTGAAGTGAATGAACTGGAATTTTACTCGAATAACACAAATTTAACTTCCTGAAAAAACAAAAAGTAGCTAAAATTGTATGCATTTTCAAAATTAACTTTAGTGGAATGAATGTTTTCGTTTTAAACATGTTCGAAAGAGTGTTTTTAGAATCATCTTTCATTTATATGATGAAGCTGATATTGTAGCTAATTTAAAGCTTAGTACAAATAAATCAACCTAGAATAATCGCTTTTCTAGATGATATCTCTAATAATCCACATGCAGTAATATAAACGTTAATTACAGAACGACATGTTGACCATAGCTGTTTATTAATTCTCAATGCTACCGGTTTCGGTTTTGTACCATTGTCAAGCGTTAGCCTGAAGTACATAAAAAGTTATTAAAGTATTAGTCAACAAACATAAAACGTTAACAAAACTACAGCAAGATACATGTGAAGTACTTAAAGAGATTAGCCAATAGCTTAACATGTCGGAATATAAAAATACAAAATTATACCACAAGTATTCGTTGTCATTGTTCAAGTTATTGTCACAGTAGCTGACTGCTATAGAATGAAGGAAACATTGATGAGTATGAAGTAACATTATTTTAAAAAACCCAAAGATAAGAACATGTTTACATTAAATTTCACTGCACAAAAATTATAGGGCATACTGTTATGCTATGTCTTTAACTGTCTTTGGTCCTTAGGATCTATGATGTAAACAATGTGACTTATGTTTATAAACAAGTGCTATATAATATGATGAAGTGGAAGTTTGAGATGTACATATTCAATGCTATGCAGCTGTGATGCTAATATATTCTACAATTTGTAGCTATACATTACATCAATGAAATGACAAGTGCCTATTTAGCTATGAGAAAGGAAACGTAATTTCGGATACTGAAGTCAAGAATAACTTAATTACGAAGACTTTTCGAGTTAATTTTCAAGCAGTACAGATTATGACATTAAAAGTAATATGGAAATGTTATTTCTAATAATCTGAACATAATAATCTGAAGTGACAAACTTAATAGCACATCTTAGTTTTGGTGTAAACATAGCATAGTTGTAGCATATTAATTTAACTGCCCAACATTGAAAATAAATGTGTGAACCACAGTAACATTCTGGTGCTTTTTTATACTATTGTTTGATATGAATACATGGAGAGAAAACATTGACAACAGAACCTTGTTTTGATATTAACATAACAAAGTTACAGCCATAGGGAATTAAGGTAAGTTTATTACATCATTCACTTAAGTAAACAATCTTTTGTAAACATGCATTTGAAATTTGTCATTATGATACACACAAACATATTAACCAAAAAGGTTATGTCAGCCTAAAAACACAATTGTCAAGAATAAAATTTAAGATGTGATGTAGCTTAGAAATAAAGTGTACTTATCTAAGATATTGGGTTCAATAGAAAAATATATTGGGTCCTGGATATGTGGTAAGTAAGGTACTGTGCGGGGGGGGGGGGGGGATTTGGTGGGTATGTACACTTGTGATGGGTGTGGTGGAGCTTAATGAGCCAACTACAATGAAATTAAGAAGCAGGTGCGAGACAATGATTGGGGGAAGAAAGATTGTGAATGCATTGTATATACCATATGAAAGGCGGGAGGTAAGTAACTGTTTGGTTTATCAGTCAATACATTAACATGTAAGTGGCTGTGGAGTATTGTGATGTGTTGATGTGTGCTGGTGTGGTTTAAAGCTATGAATTGATTGTGCATGTTGGTGTGTGTGTGTGTGTGTGTGTGTGTGTGTGTCTGTGCGTGTGTCTGTTTGTCTGTCTGTGTGTTTGTCTGTCTTATGAAACACTTATGTGATTATACATGTTAATGGATGGGTACGGACAACTACTGGTAAATATATAATGGTGTTTCTTACTGAAAGTTGCAGGATATATTAAAAAATGTAAGTCAATTGATAAAATTGCAAGCATTGTGAGTGATAAAAACGTTGAGTGTAGACTTGAGCAACTACAGTAAAGTAGTACAGAAATCATTTTTTCCTCCACAGGTATAAAACAACCGAGTAGCAAACAGTGAAACCCAGTGCTTTAGCCCAATATTTTAAGGAGATAAGTACAAATTAAAGAACAACAATAACAGTGAAAATACAAACTAAGTTGTTTATAGGTTTGTAAATCACTTAAGAAATCTTATACATATTCTATAGTTGTACATATGGTGTATTGCGTGGTAAAAGAACAATGCTTTAGACATAAGTAAAAACATAAGAAGCCCTATAATAGGGCTTGCAAAGGATGGGCAAATGTTTCAGAACAGTGGTATACTATTCTTCACTTTACATATTACAGTAGTAGGTTTTTGAAAAATGCTACAGTAAGAATGGTACAACTGTTCACCAGTTACTTATAGTGGTATAAATATTTATATTTAAAGAGACATAAATTACATTAATGATAATAATATAGCCTGATTTGCTTAAACATATAATTTTTTTTTTTTTTTTTTTTTTTTTTTTTTTTTTGCACTCTATCTCTCACTATTTGATCATCCTAAGTATAAAAGATATAAAGGAATTCAGAATAAACTTGCATTATTATTGCATAGCTCTTAGTAATGGCTATGAACAGATGCTAGTAGATCATATTTTGGAACGGAAAAAAGTAAAATTAAAGAGCATACAGAAATCTAATGATATCACACTCACTAAGTTAAAATCTGAGAAAAAAGTTAAATTCGTCAGCTTCCCATATGTAGGAGATGTATCCCAAAAGATCAAAGATATCTTTAAAATACCAACATTAACATCGTCTTCCGAGTAGGAAGAAGTATTTCCTCTACTTTGAAAAGCCCCCAAACACGTAGTTATGTATATGACAATTCAGGTATATATAAAATCAATTGCTAAGAATGTAATAAGTTTTATGTAGGACAAACTGGCAGAAAGTTAAGTATCAGATTCAATGAGCCCACCCATCAAACAAGCCAATCTGCCCTTGCTGCACACCTAAGAGATACAAACCACTTTATAGGTAACATTTCCGATAGTATGCATTTGTTACACAGAAGTGAGAAAGGACACTTAATGGACATCTTAGAACAAATTGAAATTTATGTTGGTTCAAAATGCCATCCAGACTTAATCTTAAATGAGAAAAAAGAATTGAAATGCAAAGATTACCTAGATAACTTTACCAATGTTTTGCTCAAAAATGAGATCTGCCCATTAATGAAAAATCCTCCCACCACTGCATCTGTGCCACCACAGCCTGCCATTAACCTGTAGGGTGGATCCTGTTTAAATCAGTCTTAAATCCTACATCTCCACTTTGTGTAATCAGTCACTCAGGCATTGGGCTAAATATGTAATTATATATATCAATACTGCACATTCTATAGTTCTTTTATAGTCATGATCCCCACATTCATTTTAAAATATGTCTCGCTTACAATGACTACCATAGGAAAATTTCCACACTTTTAAATGAAACACATCATAGGCATTATACAACATAAGTATCTACCAACATACTACCATTACCCAGCCTACATATCGGGTTCAATAATAGGATGCTATAAACTGCTGTTTACTATGGCCACATTAACACTATACAAGATGTAAACACTCTTATGTATGTAGTGTAATCTTAAATTATCCTTTATTATGTAAAGTGTAGTCTTAAATTATCTTTCATATTAGGTATAGTTTTATATTACCTCTTATTAAATACTACACAATGTCATGCTCTTTCCTATTTACTTCATGTACATGTCATTATTAATCAGGATGACATCCAACATACACTTTGTGTAATCTTGTACTAACACTATTCTAATTTTCAATAGTGGTATATAGAGAGCATGAAACAATAATAATGCAAGTTTATTCTGAATTCCTTTATATCTTTTATACTTAGGATGATCAAATAGTGAGAGATAGAGTGCAAAAAAAAAAAAAAAAAAAAAAAAAAAAAAATTATATGTTTAAGCAAATCAGGCTATATTATTATCATTAATGTAATTTATGTCTCTTTAAATATAAATATTTATACCACTATAAGTAACTGGTGAACAGTTGTACCATTCTTACTGTAGCATTTTTCAAAAACCTACTACTGTAATATGTAAAGTGAAGAATAGTATACCACTGTTCTGAAACATTTGCCCATCCTTTGCAAGCCCTATTATAGGGCTTCTTATGTTTTTACTTATGTCTAAAGCATTGTTCTTTTACCACGCAATACACCATATGTACAACTATAGAATATGTATAAGATTTCTTAAGTGATTTACAAACCTATAAACAACTTAGTTTGTATTTTCACTGTTATTGTTGTTCTTTAATTTGTACTTATCTCCTTAAAATATTGGGCTAAAGCACTGGGTTTCACTGTTTGCTACTCGGTTGTTTTATACCTGTGGAGGAAAAAATGATTTCTGTACTACTTTACTGTAGTTGCTCAAGTCTACACTCAACGTTTTTATCACTCACAATGCTTGCAATTTTATCAATTGACTTACATTTTTTAATATATCCTGCAACTTTCAGTAAGAAACACCATTATATATTTACCAGTAGTTGTCCGTACCCATCCATTAACATGTATAATCACATAAGTGTTTCATAAGACAGACAAACACACAGACAGACAAACAGACACACGCACAGACACACACACACACACACACACACACACACACACCAACATGCACAATCAATTCATAGCTTTAAACCACACCAGCACACATCAACACATCACAATACTCCACAGCCACTTACATGTTAATGTATTGACTGATAAACCGAACAGTTACTTACCTCCCGCCTTTCATATGGTATATACACCGGGAGATACCAGATAGATTTTATAATGGTAAGACATAGATTTCGGAACCAGGTTTTAAACTGTAAAACATACCCAGGGGCAGATATAGACTCTGACCATAACTTGATGGCTATGAACTGTAGGCTGAAACTGAAGAAACTACAAAAAGGTAGGAAAATAAGGAGATGGGACCTGGATAAATTGAAGGAACCTGAGGTTCTTAAGAATTTCAGAGGGAGCTTTAGGCAACAATTTACAGAAACAAGGGAAAATAAAACAGTAGAGGAGGAATGGGTAAAATTGAGAAATGAAATAGTGAAAGTAGCAGAGGACAAAATAGGTAGGAAGGCAAGACCTACAAAAAACCCTTGGATATCACAGGAGATACTAAATTTAATTGATGAAAGGAGAAAATATAAAAATGCAGTAAATGAAACAGCCAAAATGGATTACAGACGACTAAGAAATGAGATTGACAGGAAGTGCAAAATGGCTAAGCAGGAGTGGCTAGAAGGCAAATGCAAGGATGTAGAAGAATGTATAAATAGGGGAAAAATAAATACTGCCTACAGGAAAATAAAAGAAACATTTGGAGATAAGAAAAACAGCTCTATGAATATCAAGGACACGGATGGAAAACCAGTTCTCAGCAAAGAAGGGAAAGCTGAAAGGTGGGAAGAGTATATAGAGGGGCTCTACAAAGGAAATGAACTTCGAGACAATATTGTAGGAAGGGAAGAGGATGTAGATGAAGATGAAATAGGAGATACTGTACTGAGAGAAGAATTTGACAGAGCCCTGAAAGACCTAAGTCGAAACAAGACCCTGGAGTAGATGATATTCCCTCAGAGCTACTGAAGTCTCTGGGAGAAACAGCCATGACAAACCTGTTTCACCTGGTGTGTAAGATGTATGAGACAGGCGAAGTACCCTCAGACTTTAAGAAAAATGTTATAATCCCCATTCCAAAGAAAGCAGGTACAGACAGGTGTGAAAACTACAGAACCATCAGTTTAATAAGTCATGGTTGCAAAATATTAACACGAATTATATACAGAAGGATGGAAAAGCTGGTAGAAGCCGACCTCGGGGAAGATCAGTTTGGGTTCAGGAGAAATGTAGGAACTCGGGAGGCAATACTCACTTTACAACTTATCCTAGAAGATAGATTAAGAAAAGGCAAACCTACATTTCTAGCTTTTGTAGATTTGGAGAAGGCTTTTGCCAAGGTTGATTGGAATAAACTCTTTCAAGTCCTGAAGCAAGCAGGAGTAAAATATAGGGAGCGTAAGGTTATTTACAACTTGTACAAAAACCAGACAGCGGATGTCAGAGTTGAAGGGCATGAAAGGGATGCAGTGGTTTGGAAGGGAGTGAGACAGGGTTATAGCCTTTCTCCAATGTTTTTCAATTTGTACATTGAACAAGCTATAAAGGAAAGCAAGGAGAAATTTGGTGAAGGAATTAAAGTTCAGGGGGAAGAATTGAAAACATTGCGTTTTGCCGACGACATAGTAATTCTGTCAGATACAGCAAAGGACCTGGAAGAGCAATTGAACGGAATGGACAGTGTGCTGAAAGGTGCATATAAGATGAACATTAACAAGAGCAAAACTAGGGTAATGAAGTGCAGTGTAAGAAAATCAGGTGATGCTGAAGGAATTAGATTGGGAAACGAAGCAATAAAGGAGGTAGATGAGTTTTGTTACTTGGGCAGTAAAATAACAAATGATGGTCGCAGTACAGAGGATATAAAATGCAGAATGGCAATGGGTAGAAAAGCGTTCTTGAAAAAGAGAAATTTGTTAACCTCGAATATTGATTTAAGCCTAAGGAAGTCCTTTCTGAAGGCATTTGTGTGGAGTGTTGCCTTGTTTGGGAGTGAGACATGGACGATAAACAGTGCGGACAGGAAGAGGATTGAGGCTTTTGTAATATGGTGCTACAGAAGAATGCTGAAGATTAGGTGGGTGGATCGCGTAACTAATGAGGAGGTACTGAACAGAATTGGGGAGAAAAGAAATTTCTGGCATACCTTGACTAAAAGAAGGGATATATTGGTGGGACACATTCTTAGACATCAAGGAATTGTGAATTTAGCATTAGAAGGAAGTGTGTGGGGTAAAAATCGTAGAGGAAGACCAAGAGATGGATACAGTAAGCAGATTCAGGCGGATGTAGGTTGCCGTTCTTATGCGGAGATGAAGAGGCTTGCTCAGGATAGGGTATTGTGGAGAGCTGCATCAAACCAGTCTCCGGACTGAAGACCACAACAACAACATACAATGCACTCACAATCTTTCTTCCCCCAATCATTGTCTCGCACCTGCTTCTTAATTTCATTATAGTTGGCTCATTAAGCTCCACCACACCCATCACAAGTGTACATACCCACCATATGCCCCCCCCCCCACACAGTACCTTACTTACCACATATCCAGGACCCAATATATTTTTCTATTGAACCCAATATCTTAGATAAGTACACTTTATTTCTAAGCTACATCACATCTTAGATTTTATTCTTGACAATTGTGTTTTTAGGCTGACATAACCTTTTTGGTTAATATGTTTGTGTGTATCATAATTACAAATTTCAAATGCATGTTTACAAAAGATTGTTTACTTAAGTGAATGATGTAATAAACTTACCTTAATTCCCTATGGCTGTAACTTTGTTATGTTAATATCAAAACAAGGTTCTGTTGTCAATGTTTTCTCTCCATGTATTCATATCAAACAATAGTATAAAAAAGCACCAGAATGTTACTGTGGTTCACACATTTATTTTCAGTGTTGGGCAGTTAAATTAATATGCTACAACTATGCTATGTTTACACCAAAACTAAGATGTGCTATTAAGTTTGTCACTTCAGATTATTATGTTCAGATTATTAGAAATAACATTTCCATATTACTTTTAATGTCATAATCTGTATTGCTTGAAAATTAACTCGAAAAGTCTTCGTAATTAAGTTATTCTTGACTTCAGTATCCGAAATTACGTTTCCTTTCTCATAGCTAAATAGGCACTTGTCATTTCATTGATGTAATGTATAGCTACAAATTGTAGAATATATTAGCATCACAGCTGCATAGCATTGAATATGTACATCTCAAACTTCCACTTCATCATATTATATAGCACTTGTTTATAAACATAAGTCACATTGTTTACATCATAGATCCTAAGGACCAAAGACAGTTATAGACATAGCATAACTGTATGCCCTATAATCTTTGTGCAGTGAAATTTAATGTAAACATGTTCTTATCTTTGGGTTTTTTAAAATAATGTTACTTCATACTCATCAATGTATCCTTCATTCTATAGCAGTCAGCTACTGTGACAATAACTTGAACAATGACAACGAATACTTGTGGTATAATTTTGTATTTTTATATTCCGACATGTTAAGCTATTAGCTAATCTCTTTAAGTACTTCACATGTATCTTGCTGTAATTTTGTTAACGTTTTATGTTTGTTGACTAATGCTTTAATAACTTTTTATGTACTACAGGCTAACGCTTGACAATGGTACAAAACCGAAACCGGTAGCATTGAGAATTAATAAACAGCTATGGTCAACATGTCGTTTTGTAATTATCTGAAAGCTGTTATGCCCCATCTATTCACCTTTTAAAAAAAATATAAACGTTGTTTTGTTACCGAATTGCTATTAGACTTAATTATGGCTTCATGAGTTATGACAGGAAAAAAGTAAATAATAATATGCAGCTCCTTTTTTCTGTCGCGTGGATGGAAACGACCAGGCGCTGTAATTTGTCTAATCGTTTTGGTTGTTCGTAAGTCTACAAAGATACTTAATACACTGTCATGAAGTACTAATATGGTGCGTGCTCTTTTCTGCCCTTGCGGACGGCAGAAAGTTCGCTTTAGAATTCTTGAACATACTCTCAGTTCGAGTATGATAAATTTCCTGTGGACGGTAAATATTTTGACCGTAAATTAGCGCCGCTATGTAAAATATCGCCTGCCGCTTCCTCGCATATTTCTTGCGAGCTGTGGATGAAGTGCATCAAGCAAACTACATATCCCTTGACTTTGGAAAGACTTGATTCGTTACCCCGGTGCAGACTGCTAATGAACAAATGTGACTGTAGTATAGGATCACGTACTTAAGAATGGCTGTGACTTCTTAAACAACAATGCGGTACGTTGTCCTCTACTACATCTGTTCATAATAGAGAAGTGAATCTTAAGGTGTGCTCCAGGAAAGTGTGATAGAAACGTTGTTAGTTTTTTGCGTACATAAATGATCTGATAGATAAAGTGACTTGCAATCTGCGGCGTTTTGCTGATAGTGTAATGTATGACTGTGAATGACTGTAGTGAGATACAAGATAACTTCATCAAAACAATTTCTAACAGGTGTGCGGAACATAAGGTGATCGAGACGAGTAGGAAAATGCCCACGATATTCAAATACAGTATTAGTAGTGCTATGACAGAGTCGCATCAATAAAACGTCTATACGCAAAGCTTCAAATCGATAAGAAAAAGAAGGAGTAAAGACAGTCGTGTGGAAGCCGGTTGGTCGTCTCTGGATTATTGAGAGAAATTTGGGGAGATACAGTTTATCTATGAAGGAGGACGCGTATAGAGTGCTTATGCGACACTTCTTCAGAACTGCTCTGATGTTTACAATCCCCACCAAATCGTTTTAAAGGAGAATATAAAAAGCAATTCACAGCCGGGCAGCTAGATTTGTTACTCGCACGGTCGATCAACAAGCGAGCGTTACGAATATGGTTCGAGAACTCAAATGGGAAACCCTGGAGGTAAGGTCACTTTCTTTCCGTGCAAAACTGTTGAGAAAATTGAGAGGACCAGTATTCGAAGCTGACTCGAGAATGCTTATACTGCTGCCAACTCGCGTTTCGCGTAAAGAGCATAAAGATAAGAGAAATGAGGAGTCGTACGGAGGCATATAGAGAGACGTTTACCCCTCGTCCTGTCTAAGATTGGAACAGAAATGAAAATATTTATTGAAAGAAAAAGACATTGACGATGGTCTACAACTATATGTATTAAATAAACTGGTATTAATTCACATTTTGCGACAACTTCCAGCATCCAGCTGATGTTTGTGAGCTGTTCAGTCAATTTATGACAAATGAAAATTCGTGACAGACCTGATCTTAATCCCTGGCCTCCCACTTTTAGCGAGTGGTGGCCTTAACCCAGATAGCGAAGACGTCATTTCAGATGGACGACAAAGGCAGCTTACTTTTCTATTCTTGTCTATAAACATCCGTGTACAAGAAGGAAGCTTGGAGTTTAACGTCCCGTCGACAGCGTGTTCATTAGAGACGGAGCTTACGCTCGGAAGGTTTGAGCAAGGTTGTGGAAGGAAACCGGCCGGGCCCTTTCAAAGGAACCATCCAGGCATTTGCCTGGAGCGATTTAGGGAAATCAAGGAAAATCTAAATCTGGATGGTCGGATGTGAACCACCATCTTTCCGAATGCGAGTGCAATGTGTTACCACTGCGCAACCTCAGTCGGTTATTCGTGTACAGTGTCATATTTTATTTCTTTGAATCGCCTGCTCCCACTGCAGATGAATCGCTTGTATAATCGATTGCAAAGTGCTTGGATACAGCTACAAAGTTGAGGTTCATACAGAAGATACTGAAGACTTCCTCGTAGTTGGGTGTATATTTCTTGAAATTTCTTCAATTTTTGAGACAGTTATGTGTCTATATCTCATGTTAAATGTGGATTTTTTATGAATGATTCATTAGACTAAAATTATAAAATATTCATTTTGACGTCATTCCAGAGAGAACGTCAGTATTGCAAAAATAGTGGCGTGATTGTGAAAAAAATCACTTATAACCATCTTGTGAAGTCATATGAAAGTAATAAATAGCTTCCGAGAAAAAATTGTGCACGCCATCCAGGTTCGAGTCACGGTCCGGCACAAATTTTCATTTGTCATAAAATGATTGAACACGTGAAGAGCAGCTTGGTAGTTGTCGCAAAACACGAATTAATATCACAAATGAAAATGACTAGTAGTGGTACCAGGTATCCTCCGCCACACACCGTATGGTGGAAGTATGTAGTTGCAGAGACTCGTGTACGCAGCTCACACCAAATAGTTTGCAGATTGGCAGCCTATTCTGGTCTATGGTACACAACCTGCGTTCCAAGACAGCGCAGGTATGCTCCACTGTGTTCGTATATGGGGTCCGGGCGTCCGCCTCACTCTTTGGACCTCCCCTAAAAAAAATTCGTGGAGCGATGTGGCGCAGTGTTATTGATCCTTAAATGTCAGAAAGGTCAAAAGGAAGGAGGGAAGTTTACGGTTTAACGCCCCGTCGTCAGCGTGGTCATTACCAGCGAAGCTCACGCTCAGACTATTTGGGTAAGGATGGGGAAGAAAATCGGCCGTGCCCTTTCAAGATAACCATCCCAGAATTTGACTGGAGTAATTTTGGGACATCACGGAAAACCTAAACCTGGATGCCCGAAGTGGATTTGAACCACCGTCCTTCCGAATTCGAGCCCAGTGCCTTACCACTGCGCCACCTCAATCGGTGAAGGCCAAAGACGGGAGGAGATTGTAGACCAGCTCAACGTACCATGGCCAATTCTGGTATTCACGATACAAACTGGATGTGGTTGAAGACGTGAAGCTGAATTCCTACAACACTGCCGAAATCAGAATTCCAATCCGTCGGGCACCAATCATCATACCGGTCCGAAAAGCGTCAGATCTTAACGAAGTTGTTTGTTACACAAATCACTTCCAGAACAACGTCTCAGAAGGTCTCCCACAAAATTTCAGCAAGCACAGAGGGAGTGTGGTGGGCAAACATCTGTCCGTAGCTTACAAACTACTTAAACTAAGGTAAACTAACCTAGGGACAAATACATGCCCCAGGGAGGACTCTAACCTCCGACGGCGAGCAACCGCGCGCTCCGCTGCGAGACGCCTTAGACCGCTCGGCTACTCCTCCACCGCTGAAGTATACAGTTCAATTCTGAAAGAATATCTCGCACGTAAAGAGTGTGAAGGAGCTATATTAATTTTTTGTTTTATTCTTAAGAACTAAGATCTCAGTTTACGTTACCGTATCTTACAGTTCTACTGACAATTTGGTGGAAGGGTGTATTAAAGACGTAAAACTGATAATTCAAATACGTTAGTAACACTGCTAAAACAAAAAATACCTATTACAAGTACTGTATTTGAACTACATGAGAAATGTCGTTAATTTGTAAAGCCGAGAGATTTATTATAAAATCATCACACACTTTGTTCCAAGGAAGTGGAAAGAACCCGGACTTCAGACATCAGGACATCGGTCGCCTTAAGCAAATAGGCTATCCATGCACCGTTCCCTTTCAACCCCTATTCCTAACTTCTAGTCCCCTGTCCATTGATTCGTATTGCTTGCAGCTTCTACTGGATTCCCTCAAGGGATCCACCTTTTGAATGCGTCCGCATTGAAATTGTCTATTGCCTGTTGGTGGCACATTTTACAATTATTCATACCTGGATAGCTTAATTACTTTAGACGACTGCTGGCCCGAAGTGGGAAATCCCAGTTCGAATCTCAGTCCAACACAGATTTTCATCATTGCCACTGAATTTTTTCAACATCTCGAAATGATCAAAATGTTTCAGTATTTTGAATTCGCACAATCAAGTTGTTAGCGACAATCACTGGGAAAGCGCAATACTACTTCAGCTGTAAATACACGTCACACCATGTGTAGAGAACTCATTTAGCTTTGAAACTATCAAGAGGTACTAATGTCATGTTCGTTGCTTTTAGTAATGGAAAATTACATTCCTAGCAAATGAAAAAAGAACACCAATTCGTCGACCCAGGAGAGGGAAATTTTAATGACACATTCTTGAGGATGAATAGAATATCCGATCACACAGACAGAGCCATACGCACGTGAGTTGGGTTGGGTTGTTTGGTTTGGATAAGGGGGAGTAAACTACAGAGGTTATTAGTCCCCCGGTGGGGAGGGGAAGGAGTGAGGATAGGAAAGGAGGGGAGGGGGAAAGGAAATGCAGTCCGGGAAGTAAAGAAGGAAGGAAGACTGCATTAACTCGGGGCTCCGTGCTCGCCACGCTCGTACTCAGGAAAGAACCGTGAGCCCCCTGGGGTGCGCACGTGAGTACAGTCACCAGAACGTGCGCAATGTCGACGCTAGTACTGTGCATACCCTCTTTTTAGCAGCAACGCAAACTGCAATTCTCCCATGAAGAGAATCGCAGAGGTGCCCAGTGTAGTCTTGAGCAATAACCTGCCATGCAATTTCCATATGGTCCCTCAGTTGGGCCAGACCGCGCAAGATGACGCTTCACCCAGTTCCAAACAGCTTAGTGACGAAAAAATCTGGGGATAGTGCTGGCTAGTGTAGTTTCGTACACCTTGCAGAGAACATTTGGTTGTCCGTGATACGTGTGGACGTGCATTGCATGTTGGAAAACCATATCCCCTTGTCGGTGCGTAAAAACGGTATCAAGACAAATAGAGTGAGTGTTCCCTAGACGATCCCCAGACGAGAATGGCCAGAGTAATATATGACTCCCCACACCATGAAGCAGGGTGTCCGGCCCGTGTGCCTCTCGTATGTAATCCAGATTTACATGCTTCCCTGCACGAATCAACAGACGCTTACGACCATCATTGTTACATAGTCAAAACCGACTCATCACAGAAGACAGTAACGTCTCCATTCGTCCTTCCATAAGCGTCTATCGGGGCAACTTTCGAGGCGGCCCCATCCATGTTGTGGCGTGAGCGAAGGACGCCCAACGGCATGCATAATCATGCATCACAGTGCGAAGAGGCACCCTGGCCGTTCTCCTCTGGCGATCGTCGAGGGCACATTGATAAGTGCACGGTACACTGAAACTATCATTCAACTCCACTTGCTACCTTTCATGCTCCATAAGGAGATGCACTTTTCCAACAGGACAATGCATGTCTATATGTATCGCGTACCACCCACCGTACTATTGAAGGTGTACTTCAACTACCCAGGCAGCAGAATTCCAAGATCTGTCCCCCACTGAGGATATTTGGGACCGAATGAAAAGTCATCTTGCGTTGCCTGAACGACTGACAAGAAATCTGGGCCAAATGAGTCACCAGGTGGAAATTTGCATGTCAGACCATTCCGACGACATTCGGCACTTGTACGATCATCTCCACTGGAGAACTGAAGCTTGCATTGCTGCAAATGGATGGTATTGCGTAGAAACTGTGCACTCTCTAATGAAAGTACATATTGCTCTGAATGATCGTGTGTTGTATATGTTTCAAGAATATATCCATAAAATTTCCCTTTGCTGACGAATTCATGGTGTTCTTTCTTCATTTTCCAAGAGTGTATATTTCAACTCGAAACTGACGGTTTATGGGGTAAGTTCAGTCAATGGAACAAGTAAGGTGCGCGTTGTTTAGTTCGCGAAAGAGCATGACGGACACCAACTACTATCTGATAACCTGTCGGATTTGCTGCTACCACACACAGCTATTTGGTCGCAATGAATTATAGTGTATAAGCTTGACCTGAAACGCATTTCAGTGAGCCATGATTTCCAATCCATGCCACTCTGCGCCTCTGATTAATTTCATTCACAATTTTAATTCCAAAATGTCATTCCCAACGCTGCTAAGGACAATCAAAATGAGACATTATTTTCTTTGAGAAAAGCAGGACCCATCTGCATAACTAAATGATTTTATTTTGGTTTCTGGAACTTAGGGTCCTTATTTCAGAATTACTTCTATTGGTGACCTTATATATTTGGTGCAGACATGACAGAAGCACAGGATCGACAGAATCGTTAACCTGATTCAAGGATCATAAATGAAGAAAGTAGGATCAGCTTTCCTTCGGCAGGTACAGATCGCAACTTAAATTTTAAGGGCAGTCTGCTTCACAGACTAGACCAGAATGTCAGTAAATTTCGTCTGCATCATAGGCAACCTGGGCAGCCGCAGTGGCCGAGCGGTCTGCGGCGCGCCAGTCACAGACTACACGGTCGCTACAGTCGGGGGTTTAAATCCCGCCTTGGGCATGGATGATTGTGTCGTCTTTAATATAAGGCAGGTCATAAGTAGTTTGTAAGGTTTGAACAGACAACCTATTTGTTTAAATCTGTTTTATTTCATGTCGTCTGCTGAATGGACATACAAGATGCCTATTTATGTTAGGCCGTTCAAGAATGTTTCATGCATTCTATTTAATAAACTTGTTTTAATTCTGATTCACTTGTATTACCCTGATCACAATTTAAATTAAGAAAGCCTTAAGCTTAATATTTCAGTTTTGAATATCCACGAGAGTATGGATTTAAGGATCAAGTTAAGTGTTAATTCCTCTTGTCTGTCGGGTTCCACCGAAACCCACGCCCTTCACTTGTAGTTGAAGTAAATGACTAGTGCATTTCCGAACCTAAGGGAACATTACTTTAACCCGAGAGCTGATGCACATGGGCTGAGTACATTTGTTTAACATAACTAGCCAGATACTTGAGCTACAGCAGTAAGTAGGGTACCTTTACAATATTAGGTAAGTCTGTTTGCTTGATTGTTATTCAGCAAATGGATAAACCGACATACAGTGCCAGTTCATTATCAGATTTAATAAGTAAATGGGAGCAGAGGGCTGGCCTAGAGAGTGGGTTCGGTGCAAACTGTCAAAAGAGAATGTGGCTGCTTATTTTATAGAAAAATAGCTCTAGCTGTGGTAATTTATACCACACATTAGGGTAGGTTTCCTGAAACTTTTCATACTTCAAGGATTCAGCCTAGGTTTGCGACCGGGGCCCTGTATAGCCGTGACTTGCGATCTATGGGCTGGCTGGTCAACCACAGCTGGTGCCGAGGCGAGTCTTGGCGGAAACCAACACGTGGTCTCGGTGGTGGCCAATAGTTACCACCACCAAGAGAGAAGGCCGCGGCGCTCTCATGGGATGTTAGGCAGAGTAGGTTGCGAGCGCATAGCTGACTGGATAGCCGCTGGGGCATGGTCCACTATGCCGAAGCAGCGAGCGAGTCAGTTATACATGTGCAACCTACTCTGCTTGATGCAGCCTTCTCTCTAGGTCAGGCCTTTCTAACTCGAGCACTTTGTGCTTGCACGCCCCGATGCCGCTCCGTGCAGCTCCGGTGCTTTCCCCTCACCACTCTTCCCTCACCGTCTAAACAACACATGTGTGACACAGACAACGCTAGCTCTCGTGTCTTCTTGGATGTGCTGAATATCCGTTCTGAACCTTATCAAATAAGACACTATCTTGCGAAAGTTTAGCAAGAGCACAAACGTTTCTGATTTATGTGTAACATTTTTTAATGCTTAATAGGAAGATTTTTTAACCCTGATGGGAAACCACAATGCTTAATATGCCATCTACCGTATATATAAAAGCGCTGTCACTACAAAAATAAACACTCTGTAACACACGAAGGGTTGAAGGAACATACAGAAGGGAACTGATTACTAAATTGAAAGCACTATTGCCACGAACAGAAGAAATCAAAAAAATATACCTTTCCTTTTTTTAACACAGGGGAGTTTAATCTGGGAGTACACAGTTATTACATAAAAATTTCTAAGATAGGTTTGAAATTCAAATGTTCAAATGTCTGTAAATCTATCAGACCAAACTGTGTGGTCATCAGCCCGTAGCTTACAAACTACTTAAACCTAACTAAACTAACCTAAGGACAAACACACACACCATTACCCAGGGAGGAGTCGAACCTCCACGGCGAGCAACCACGCGCTCCGCAGCGAGTCGCTTTAGACCGCTCGGCTACTCCACCGCGGCGATAGGTTTGAAGAAATAAAATAAAACTGCACTCAAAAGTTTTTATGAGGTCTCTTTCTGTGCACTCACAGGACGCCCCATCAAGTATCCAAATTTAGCTGACAGAATTACAGTACAGTTCAATTTTGACAGACCACTATTACCATTAGTCTATAGTAGTGATTTAAATTCCTTTATATGCAGCCTTTGATGAACAAGAATTCGCTGCGGCGGAGCGACCGAGCGCATTGAGGCGCTGTGCTGCGATGCGCGAGGCCGTTCTCCGTAGGGGGTTCGAATCTCTCTTCGGGCATGGATGTTTGTGTCATCTTTAGTATAAGGTAGTTTGTAAGTTTAGGGACTGATGACCCCACAGTTAAGTCCCTTAAGATTAACAAACATTTGAACAAGAATTCCTGAGGATTCATGTCCTTGCCCTAAAATGTGTTTCAATGTTCTGGGCAACGTTCATTTGTGAACAAATGTTTCCAATTATGAATATTAACAAAATAAAAACATGATCAAGTTTAATGAATTTTTGCAAGCTGTATTTTTGAATTGTAACTGACAAAATGCGATGCCAAAGATCAACAAAGAATGTTGAAAATTTGTATAAAATAACGAGCGCAATAAAACTTTCTGTCTATAAACAAAAATTGACATAATTATTATTGGTTTTAATAATTGACAAACAACACGACTGTCGTCTCGTTCCGCGCGTCGTCAGCACGTTCCCCTGCTACGTCTACGCTGACAGCGCTTTGCCTGCCTCTCGTGCCCCACTGATTTGATTTGATTTGATTTCTGCAGGGAAGCCAAAACAGTCTTGGTCAAACCCGCCGCTGCCCGCACCGAAACTAAGTTTATTGTGCGGTATCGCTCCCTGTATATCTAGTAAAGCCAACCACTGCCCTTGAACAGTGCAAGGAGTCCCTTTACCAGTTCTTTATTAGACACAATTTCTTCGGGTCTGGTTGTCCCAAATGTTCTGTGCCTTTTACTCTCCAATGCAATGCATTCGAAGATTAGATGTGATGCAGTTTCATCACCGTCATCACAGATCCTACATTTAGGGTCCTGTTATTCCCATTGTATGTAGGTGTTTTTTGAAATTCCCATGGCCTGTCAGCAATCCAACCATGAGTCTAATCTCTCTCCTGTTCAGGCCCAGGATTGCAGAGCTTCTTTTAAAGCATGGCTTTGGCATCATTACCTTGCCATGTTTTTGTTGATGGACATTGGTCCAATATTCTACGTGCTGTCTTCTGAGCCAGTTACGTAGCTCCAATTTGATCAATGCCTTGGTGATTGTCAGGACAGGTTCCGGTCCAATAAATTGAGACTCTGCCCCCATTCTGGCTAATCTGTCGGCATGTTCGTTGCCACTGATCCCCGAGTGGCCAGGGACCCACAATAGGTTTACTCTATTGCTTTCTCCTACCTCCACCAGAACCCTGTGACATTCTGCAACAATTTTAGACCTTGTTGCAGGAGCTGCCAGTGATCTCAGGGCTGCCTGGCTGTCTGAATAGATGTAGATGCTACGATCTTTGTAGCACCTACGAAAAATTTTCCTCCACACATGCCCTGATGGCAGTGATTTCGGTCTGGAATACTGAGGTCAGTTTCCCTAGAGAGATGACGCCCTCCAGTCTTGGCTGCACCCCGTATACCCCAGCCCCAATGCCTTGGTCTGATTTTGACCCGTCAGTGAACCAGACAAAATCCCCCGTATGGTGTCGAACTATTGTCTCCCACTGCTCCCTACTTCCAATTGTTATACTGAAACGCTTGTTGAAGCAGTATGGGGTTATAATATAGTCGGCTGGCATTTCCCCAACCTTTCCTATATTTACCTCACTCACTATTTTAGTGTGTGATTCTGGATATCCCAAAGAGTTCCAGTTGTTACCAGTTTTGAGGCTGTATGCACCAGCTGCTGCCCCCATCTTGACCAAAGGTGTAATGATGGCATATCCAGCATGGTTTCCATACCAGCAGTTGGTGTGCTGCTAATTCCGCCTGTTATGGCTAAGCAGGCTAGTCTCTGCACCTTACCAAGCTCCTTAGCAGCAACCTGCAGCAACCTGCTCCACCACACGACCGCCCAAAATGTGATCCTGGGTCTAATCTTTGTGGTGTATATCAGGCCCCAATTTTTCCCACAAGCTCTCCTGGTACTTACTAAAGTACCTTTTGCCTTGGAGCAAATATTCCTAATGTGAGGAGTCCATGTCAGTTTCTCATCTAGGGTAACCCCTAGATATTCCACTGTCCCCTTCACAGGTAGTGCTTCATTGAAAAGCTTTAGATTCCAACTTGAGTGATGGATATGTTTCCTTGTGACTGGTACAACAACAATCTTCTTAGGACTAACCCCAGATCCTGTTTTCTGCACCAGTCTTGCACAATGTCCAATGCACCTTGTGGCATATTCTTCACTGTGTCAGCAAATTTGCCAAGTATTACTATGACAAGATCATCTGCGTATCCTTGGCAAAAGTACTGCCTAGAGTTTAATTCTCCAATGCGATCATTCACCACTAGATTCCACAATAAAGGGGAAAGAATTCCTCCTTGCGGGCAACCCCTAGTGGTGTTGATTACCATTTTTTCATTCATCATGGTAGCCTCTTCCACTGAGCATGGCCCTAGTCCACCTACATATAATGGTCCCTAGGTCATGCAGCTCTGCTGCCCTAACCATGGAATCGAAGGTTGTGTTGCTAAAAGCCTCCTCAATGTTCAGGAAGATACAGAGGGCTCTCTCCTGAAAGTGTAGTGCTTTCTCCACCTACCCAACAAGTTGGTGGAGAGCTGTCTCACATGATTTACCTGGTTGATATGCATGTTGGTTTGAATGTAGAGGAGCCCTACTTAACCTCCTTTCTCCAACATGCACATTAACCAGCTTTTCCACTGGCTGATTGGTCTCATATCCTTGGCCTTGGAATGATCAATTCTCCCTGGCTTTGGAATGAAGACAACCTTCACTGCCCTCCAGGCATTGGGAATGATTCCTGCTGCTAGGCTAACCCTGAATAACCTGCATAGGAATCTAATAAGATTTTCTCCCGCTTGTTGCAGGAGAGGTGGATAGATTCCATCGGGGCCAGGTGACTTGAACGGTTGAAATGTTCCCACCACCCATGGAACCTTACTGAAATCGACACACTCCTTGGCCAGATCCCAGTCCTCTTTGCGAATACCTGAGAACTGTTGTCTCTCAGGAATCGCATTCTGGTCTGAGTTATCCCCCAGAGTATATTGAGGAAAGTGAGTCTTGAGGAGCAGTTCCAGCGTTTCATGTGCTGTCTTTGTATACTCCCCATCCTCCTTCCTCAATGTTCCTCCTGGATTAGTTGGTACCTCCAGAACCACTGAGGCCCGATACACCCCCTTTGTATAAATAGGGTTCTTGTATCAGGGCCACGTCCACCTCCTGTTTCCACATGCGACGGCTCAGGGCAGCAGAGGCCCCTTTACTGTGCTGCAGGTTTATCTGCAGCACTTCCAGTCCCCATCTTGCTGCCATTATCGCTTTTAAGGTCTTTGATTACCCTGACGGCGACCTGCGAGAATCCTAATAACAGTTTCAGGCCTTGCTCTCGCATTGCCTTCCGGGACTTCTCTCCGACCTCCACCACCAGGGTTCGTCCTTCCGGAACGACCTTTTGGTTAATTACCCTCCAATCCTCTGTCGAGATGTTTGGGTTCTGGACCCTTATTTTCTCGAACAGAGTCTTTGGAGGGACATCCTTAATGAACTTTGGTACCCATATTGATACCTTTGCGGTCTTCAGGAGTTCGGTTGCTGTCTTGAGCAGCAGCTTCGCATCCTCCCATGGGAATATCATGGGCACCTTGTCCTTAAGCCATTCTGCTGTGTGCTCCCCCTCGCAGATAAAAATGAGGGCACCGCGATCTAGATAGACCATCCTGGACCAGCGTCCCAATCTCTTCAAAGAGGGCCATCTGCACGATCTCCTCCTGCTGCAAAGTGATGCTCACCAGTGGGTATCCTTCTTGGACAACTGCCACTCTAAAGACCGAGACTGCAGTACTATAGGTCTGTTTCCCTATTTGCTGCCTCAGCCTTTTAGGATCACGCTTGTCCAGGGAGGAGGGAGTCTTAGATTCTTCCCTAACCCTCTTGCCACCTGTCTTTGACGTCGAGGGGGTCTGTGTATCCCCTTTGACCTGAGGCAGTTTCTTTTTGGGGGTCTTGGGCTCAAGCCCTTTTGATTCTCTCCACTTATGCTTATGAACCCATTATTTTCCTTCCATTTGATTCTGTTCCTTGAGAAGTTTCCTCCTCTGAGCCCCAGACAAGGCCTTAATCCTAATCTGGTCCAACTTCTCTGTTACAGTTCCCACTTCTTGCTCAGGTCTAGACCCTGATTCAGAAGTAGGATTGCACTCCATCGGTCCTGATCCCGATGTCTGAGGTCTAAGATTGACCCTCAAATTCTTTTAAAATACTTTCTTTCTCTGTGTTCATCTTAGTCCCACGAGATTTGGGGTTTATGTGGTCCACACCACGATAACCCCACATGGTGCAAGGCTACTTACTCAGGGAGGTCGCCCGGTATCCCTGAGGCTCCGTTCGAGACACATCCACCCTTGTGCCACGAACCCCTCGGCACGGATCGCATCACACCTTGGGTTGGGAAAGGACTGGGAGAGGATAAGGAAGACGGGACGTTGTGGGACACGCTTGGTCTGATCCATCAGCTGAGGCCTTTCCGGCAGTAGGTTCTCTACCTTCGGTATAGCCCTCTGCTTCACACGGATACACAAGCCTCTCCACCCGGCCGGCCGCAGTGGCCGAGGGGACTGAGGCGCTTCAGTCACGGTCTGCACGGCCACAACGGTCGGGGTTCGAATCCCCCCTCAGGCATGGATATTTGTGCCATCCTTAGTTGCAGGTAGTTCATAAGTAGTTTGTAAGTTTAGGGACTGATGACCCCGTAGTTAAGTCCCTTAAGCTTAACAAACATTTGAACATTTTGAACTCTCCACCCGCACGGACAGTGCTTCGTCGAGGTGGTGTCCCCCGGAGAGGCTCATGCCCCATTACACACCACCGACTGCTGCAGCACAGCACCGGGGCTTTTCCCGGTGCCCCCCGGTGCTCGCCAAGCACCCGAGTTGGAGAGGCCTCCCCAAGGTGGTGGTGCAACAGCCCCCAGCACGGCGCAATGCGGGGCTCTGACGTAAATACAGAATGTTTACTTCCTGGCATCACAGTAAGAGCGTAAAGCAGAAATACAAATCATACCGTCTCATTGTTACAATCAACTCGAAATAGAGTCGTCACTCACACTGAAGAGAAGCTGATCCGACGGCGTTATAGTTTCTATGCTGAGATGCATAATAGAAGAAACAAATACATATTTTATAGTTTGACAGCTGTGTATCTCATTTGTAACTGCTATTTTATACCTTGACTACTATCTTACACCTTCACCTCAGAATTGCTTTTATATGTAAGTCAATAATTGCTTATTGAGAATAATTTTAACAAAAATGATCCCCACCAATCAGATGATTTTAAGTACATTATATAAATCCTCAGTAATCTACTATGTTTTAGTAACGACTGTGAACATTCGTTCATCACAGGACAGGTTACTCTGTAACTTCAAAAATTTGGTATGTTTTTAATGTTTTTCCTTTAACTTTTTGATATCACACTTTGTACGTAGTAGCTCATATTCAGTTGTAACATCTGTTTAACAGATCTGAAGATGGGTAGCTGTCCCGAAACCGGTCATGGCGATCTGGAGACTGATATTCAAGAATTTTAAATAATGAGGGATTCTAAATAAATCATTAGTCCTTAAAATGTGTGTGTGTTTTTTTATCTCGTCTCTATTTTCGTATCTTCTAAGTGAGAGACTATGGAAGATCTCTTGACAACTGAAATAAAATATGAGTTTCTTTTTCCTTTGAGCTACTTTTAAATTGAAGTTTTTTTCTTAATATACACTGTCTTCATTATCCTATTTTTATTATAAATTTATATACCTAGAGACAGTTTTTCGTGTCAATATGTGAAACACATTGAGTGAAAGGAAAGGTATTGAATTGAAGTAAGTATGGAAGTCTGGGTTAGATTCCCGCCCGTGGCACAAGTTTTAATTCAATACGTCTCCTTTCACTCAATATCCTATTTTTATCGTTTCACTTATACCCACGCTCCATGCACACAGAGTAATGAGTTTAGATGGACGCTGTCAAAGTAGTTTTTGTTATTTCAAATACTTCTCTCTCCTCCCCTCCATCCATTAATACACCCTCCACCCTTCACAAAATAAGCAATATTCATTGTTCTCTTTTGTTTTCTCTCTCACTCTCTGTCGCTTCTCTTACATAATAACTTCAGATTCCCTTTTGGTCTCTTCCCTCAATTCGCTATGATCAAATCTGTTGGTTTCTGTTGACAGCATACCTTCTCTTTTAAGTATGGTTTCGTTACTGTCTACCAGTTCCTCTCTATGAGACCGTGTTCTTTCATATCTCCTTGCCTATAATCCATTCTTCGTTCTGTGAAATACAGAGCGCTGGTGATTCGATTCACCTCCTCTGCTTTCATTCCATCTGTTACAAATGGTATAAATTTCGCCGTTTTAGGATCTGTTTTCTAATGTGTAAACGACGCTCCTCACAACCTTTAAGATGTGTAATATTCCATTTATTATGGTAAGAGCTATGCTACAAACTTGAGCATCGTGCAGAGTAGTTGCGCGGTCTAAGGCATCATGTCGTCGATTGGGCTGCTGCTCCCGTTGGTGGTTCGAGTCTTTCCTCGGGCATGAGCGTGTGCCTTGTCCGTACATTAAGATAGTTTAAGTATTGTGTAAGCTTAGGGACTGATGACCTTAGCAGTTAAGTCCCATAAGATATCACACATATTTTTCGTATTAACTTGAGCAAAATGAGACCATAAATAAGCATATAGCACCATGCACATACATAATCACCACGGAGAATGCTAAAACGTAGTATACTATCATACGCAATGTTAATTCTACATACTGTTATAATTTTTGGTGTAAATCCTAATGGGCCAAACGACAGCAGCAACTCCGCTAAAAGACGCCTCAGACCGCTCGGCCAAGAAATTACTGTTAAGTAGACATACCGAGGAACTCTTTTACTTCCCGTACCATGTGCTCTGCACTCCATTTTGACATGAACATTATACTACCACATCTGAAAATCGGCAGTTGGTCGGGGTAATGCTAGCTTGTAATGGCTACAATATGGTTTGATTCCTGGAGTAAGTTTTTAACAAACTTCCCCCTCTTCACCTCTAGTAGCTCCAAGCAAAGAATTTAGGACTGTGACGTGTTTCAATTCAACATTACTCATGTCCATTCGCTGCTGATTAGAACAAAGTTGGATTAGTTTTCGTTGTTTCCCCAAAATGCCAAACTGCTCCCAGGCTCTACGAATTGCGCGATCATAATTACTAGTGAACGAGAATGGACAAGTTGTTGCCTTATCGTCTGAGATCAACGGTGACGATAGGCGCGGGGATGGAGTCCCAGACAGCACAAAGTTATTTATTGCGCTACTTCTAGCTGAACATATGCACATCCTGCTAATGATGAGAAAAAAGTAAATATTTTATCGCTATGCGTGAATAGTGCCGAGTCTGAGTCCCTTCCAAGAAAGAAGTCAAATGTCTCGTCGTTTCAAGTTCAAAAATAACGCTATTTGTGAATTTATTTAATATCTGACATGCATGGCCCCCCACATTCGATTGCGGGTCCTGGACCCAGAATCAGAGACGGGCCCTCCCCCCGTCTTTTTTACAGTTGTGTGCAGTAGTTTATAATCGCAAGTTTATATCTTAATCATAATCTTTTTAGAATGTACTTTAACTTGGTATAATAAGATATAAATTCGATACAGTAAGCTTCATTTATAAAATTGCTTTACTTAAAATTGAGATTTTACTTAAATAGCCGTAGTAGGTCCGTCGTCAGAATTTGGTTTCGCTAAGAGGTGGGGGAGTTGGGGGTGGGGTGTTTGACAGCCAATAATGACGCACATTCTAACTTGTGAAGCTTTACAACATAAGTTGAACTAAAGGTGCAGAAGTATTTCAATAAAAACAATATTGAATTTCATTCAATACAGATCTAGATGGAGCAACTTAAGCATACTTTTGAATTACTTTATCAGCAATTATGTGAATAGTGATGCTTTTCCGGGACGGGGAGGGGAGGGGGACTGCTCGCCTTCATCCCCCCCCCAATCCCCCAATGGCTACAGCGCTGGTTACAGTAAGCCGTAGTTTAGCTTAACAGAACACTTGTTCATACTTCTGGCAGACGCTGCGCCAGGTAAGGCGAAATTGCTGTACACACATGAAAATCTCATCTTCGCAGGAAGTTGGCGAAAAGAAAAAAGAATATATCACTGCATTACACGGAAAGCTGATCCATCAATTCCTTTTCAAGCCACGCCAGAAGTAACGTCAAACTGCTGCGCTAACGGCATGACTTGAGAACGAATCCCTCAGCGGTATGATAACCAGAGTAAAATTGACGAAGGGACAAATTATATCATTTTTCTATAGCTGCTATCTGGTCTACTTGGCATTTAATACTAGAAGATCGCATGCAAGGTACTACGTGCAAGAACCTCAGGGGCCAAATTAGCCCCATGAAGGTTTATTGCTTATACGGCCAGAATGTAAAAGATAATTCAGTGTAACAATCATATGTCCTTTCATGATTTCTAATAATGGAAGGTCCAGATTGGAATGATGATAATATGAGAAAGCTAGCAACTCACCATAAAGATGATCGCTGAGCGGCCAACAAACTCATATTCACATCCATACAACTTGTAATTTTCGGCCACGACCTTCGTCAGAAAAGATGACACTCAATCAGACAATCAACCACACAGGCATAATTCATCCATACATGACAGCCGTCCCCAGCTGCCCTACCGCAATAATTAGTGCTGGAATGTACGGCATTGTTGTCGCAAATTGGAACAACAAGGAGACAACAGCTGATTGTATTTCATACACAGTATTACAAGGAAACATGCCGAAAACACAGAAAACGCAATGAGGGGCCACATTGGCCCTATGGTCCTTCTAAGTAGTAATCTTAATATTTAGGAATCTATTTGAAAAAGAACACTCTAAAAGAGGGTGCACAATACTTTGGTCGTCTTAGTTAATACACACATACAATACCAACCAATGGCAATAACTAAGACTAGTGGTTTATTATAAATATTTACTACAATTGCCAGTAGAATCCTCTAAAATTTCGTTAGATGAAAAATATTCAATATGTGTTTTTTTCTAGCTTGTTTTTACTTTCAGTAACCAACAAGTTAAATCGTATAGCGCTAGGGTCGGGCCCCCTTCAGGTCCGGGCCCTGGACCCAGGGGTTCACCCAGCCCCACCCTTGTTGGCACCATGCTGACGTGTGATCTTTCTCGGTTAACGATTCATACAATTACTGCCTTCTATTCCACAATTTTATGATGTTTGACACCTGTGAGTTGCACTGTATTATACACCTTTGGTGGCAGTAGGAGTAACCCACTAAACTACAGGCCTATTTCATTGACGTCAATTTGCAGCAGGGTTTTGGAACATATCCTGTATTCAAATATTTACAAACGTAGTGTGAATACTATCAACAATGGTTCGCAAATCGATTCCGTATTTCTTGATTTCCAGAAAGCTTTTGACACCGTATCTCACAAAAGGCTTTTAATCAAATTGCGTGGTTATGGTATATCGCCCCAAATTTGCGATTGGATAGGGGATTTCTTGTCAGAGAGGACACAGTTCGTAGTAATCGATGGTAAGGCATCGACTAAAACAGAGGTGATATCGGGCGTTCCACAGGGTAGTGTTATTGCTCCTCTGCTGTTCCTTATTTACATAAACGATTTAGGGGAAAATCTAAGTAGCTCTCTTAGGATGTTTGCAGATGACGCCGTCATTTACCGTCTAGTAAAATCATCTGAAGATCAAAACCAATTGCAGAACGATCTGAATAAGATATCAGTATGGTGTAAAATTGGCAATTGCCTCTAAATAATGAGAAGTGTGAAGTCGTTCACATGAGTACGAAAAGAAATCCGTTGAACTTTATTTACAAGATAAATCAGTCAGAAGTGAAGCCCGTAAACTCCACAAAATACCTAGGAATTACTATTACTTCAGACTTCAATTGGAAAGAACACGTAGATAATGTCGTGGGAAAGGCGAACAGGAGACTGCGTTTTATTGGCAGAACCCTTAAAAGATGCAACAGAACTACTAAAGAAACTGCATACACTGCGCTTGTCCGTCCATTTTTGGAGTATTACAGCCCAGTGTGGGATCCTTATCAGGTGGGTTTGACGGAGGACATCGAAAGACGCCAAAGAAGGGCAGCTCGTTTCGTATTGTCACGATACAGGGGAGACAGCGTTACGGAAATGATACAGGATCTGGGATGAGAATCATTACAACAACGGCGCTTGTCGCTGCGGCGTGGGCTACTTGCGAAACTCCAATCGCCAACATTCTCCTCCGAATGCGAAAATATATTGTTGACTCCCACTGTACATAGGTAGAAATGATCATCAGAATAAAATACGAGAAATCAGAGCTCGAACAGAGAAATTCAGGTGTTCTTTCTTCCCACGCGCTATTCGAGAATGGAATGGGAGATAAATAGTATAATTGCGGTTCGATGAACCCTCTGCCAGGCACTAAAATGTGATTTGCAGAGTATCCCATGTAGATGTAGATGTAGATGTTGCCTCTCATCAACAATTTGAACTTCATGCAATTCCTGGTGCAATACTAAATTTATCCAAACATTTCAGTGTTCGGGCATTGGCTTTGTAAACCGATACTAATAAGAACGTCAATGTTTTACTTCTCTTCATGCCTAATCGAGTGTCGATTAGAAATACAAGATTTTGTTTGTTCTAATTCAGCGCACGAAAAAAAATCGTCATCTAATTGAATGAGTTTGATAAGGTATCCGATTATTGTAATGAAATTGAATTTATATTGCTGTCTTATCTCTAATTAATTGTTTTCTAATATTTGTTGTATGACGGTATTGGATTACATAGGGACTGACTGCCATAAGGAGGAATATTTTCTACTGCTTCTTTGGTAGCCATTGTGTATAGTCGAAAGACTGTACTCCACAGGGTTTGGTGATGAGAGGATCTGCAACACAGCTACGTTAATTGGGTTGCATTCAGCAGTGATCCACTTTTTTGCTGTCAGTTGTACATCACATGACGGTTACGTTCAAACTTACGTTTTGCACAACACTGAATGTTGTAGACCTGGAAAATGTCCATTTTGATACAATGTATGATTAACGTAAGTAAGCAAGTTGGTAGTTTTTTATGTATAAGTAAGAAAAAACTTCATAGAATAAAGACTGAAATTTTATAAATTAGTCCCGTCTTACAGCCGAGTTAACTCTCCACAGCAGTTTTAACAAAGCAGCTATAATGTACGAGATTCTTAGAGCCTTTATAAGAATGCTGAACGGAGAATTTATTTTCTTCTGATGACAAAATTTCGGAGTGTGCTGTGGCGTTATTCAAGTACAGGTATTATTATCCACTCCCCTTCCTCGAACAAGGATGAAGCTTCGTATTTCACCCTATAAACAACCATTAACGTACCAGGTTGCTAAATAGGTCGAGAATCAGATAAGCAAGATATTGCAGTTTCTTGCTAATTGCCTCTTGATATAACTAAAGGAATTTGGGGGCGATTAGCGGGTAGCTGCACGTTGATTAAGCTACAAGAACTCAGTCGTTAACACTGTGCTAACTCTCAGTGATTAAAGATTCTAGTAAAGGTACTGTACCCGATAAACAGTAGAATATCAGGTTCTGCAATACTTTATTGAACGTTCCTTCTTACTTTACAACAAAATTATTTTCAACTAAACCGTAATGAAATCAAATGTCAGGTTTGTGATATAAAGAATGTATGGCAAACTAGAATAAATTTTTAAGTTCGATATAAAGAGCCCAATAATAGAGCGAATGACTCATTAGCAGGAGGCGAAGAACCTCATGATCGAACAATACTCTTTGGGTAACATAAATGACAGCTTGAAGGTCATTCGCTTAGAGAACAAAGGATGGTTTATATCCAATTTCGGGAAAATTGAGATTTTGAGATTCTAACTTCGAGCTTAATGAGAAGACAGAAATGTCTAAAGGCCATCATTGGGCGCGTTTTAGCAGTACCCTCCAGGAGAAACAGTGACGTTATCTCCAGTTTTAAATACTGTTATTTGGTTTCAGTAATGATGTGTAACTAGTGTATGACTAGTCGCATTATTGATAAGATTTCAGGGCAATATTATCTTAAGTCATCTTTAACAGTTTCGAAGTACAAAGATAATCTTACAACTTATAAAATAGGCTTTGTGTGTGTGTGTGTGTGTGTGTGTGTGTGTGTGTGTGTGTGTGTGTGTTCCACATCTCCTGCTAATCTAATGGCCCGATTTCAACCAAACTTGGTACACATTATCCTTACTATCAGGCAACAATCGCTGTAGGGGTAAGAACCACCTACGACACACGCGTAAGGAGATATGACGTCATAAACAATGACAGTCGTGAAAAACGGCCGCATCATACGATAATATTCTACATTTTCTCTTAAACTAATGGACCGATTTCAAACAAATTTGGTACACACATTCCTTATGTGAGATAACAATTGCTGTAGGAGTACGAACCACATGCATCAAATGGTCCAGGAGATATAACATCATAAACAATAAGAGTTGGAAGAAACTGCCACATGCGACGAGACTTTAAGAATACACTATATGAGAATAAGAGTACTTAGCGATTTGCAACAAACTTTAAACATAATTTCAAACTAATTTGATTTTTAGGTAAGAACTACCTTGAGCAAACACAATTGTTTTTAGTTTTTCCCAAACATGTTTCGTTTGGGTGTCTGTCAAATGAACAATGAAATAATTATTACTTTTATGTATATTAAGTGTAGCAAGTACAGATAATTGTGAAAACAACATAAATTGCTTCTTATTTTTATAGGCACACTAGGCCTACCTTAATACCACATGTCGTTGTATTTGTGGTTCTCTATCTCACAAAACATCTTTGTATATATTTGACAGTTTGTCATCTGCAAACAAAATCGGAGTTAATAGGATGGATTGTTAACTTGTAAACATCTGAATTTTATACGAAAATATAGGACGTCATTTTTGTATTTGTGTTATTTTTACTGTTTCTAGAACGAAATGTCTATATGTTTATGACAGGTTTGTACCACTTTCTTTGATGTATTTGTCGTGTTTTCACCCTGTGAAGAAGCACTTTGACACTTTCACTTCACCTAATGTTTATGTCACAATAAAAAGATGACGGGCAGTTGACTTCTGGAAGTGGTCTTGAGAACAGCTGACTGTGTTTTGAGTTTTGAAGCATGTTTCTTTCGTTTTAGTGTGTGTGTGTGTGTGTGTTTATGGGTTTTCTGTCAGTTCTTTGAGGGCAGAGAATATAGCTCCGTGCAGAGGGTTGTGTAATCATTTATTATTGCTTTTCTTTCTACTATGGCTTTCTGTATGTGGCAGTTCTCTTAAGTTGTTAATTTTTGTGTAAGGCTTTTGCTGTGTTTCAGGATCTTTAGATCAGTATTTATGTCTGTTGGTTTGTGGTTGATGTTTATGAGGTATTCTTCAAATGTAGATGACTATTGCTTTTTAGTGCTCTTCTGTGTTCTGTATATCTAGTATTGAAATTTCTGCATGTCTGTCCAACGTAAACTGAGTTACGATCTTGGCATGTCAGTTGGTAGATACCAGAAGTGTTGTGTTTGTCTGTGTTGGTTGTCTTAAGTTTTCTCTGTATTGAGTTATCTTTTCTGTATACTAATTTCAAGCCTTGTTTTTTGAGAATGTTTCCTATTCTGTGGGTTGCTTTGTTGTCATATGTGAGAGTGTGCCATTTATTTGTTGTTTTGTTTGTTTTGTTGTTCCTGTGTGTGGGTGTTTTGTGTATGGAAGTTGAGAGGGCTTATGTTTTGTGTGCTTGTGGTGTGTTTCTGGTCTTGTGTGTTAGGTTTTCCTTTTAACTTGGTTTTAATTTTGTGGTTTAATTTGTCTGTGATGTTTATGTCATACCCATTCTTAGTTGCTATTTGTTTGATTGTTTGTACTTCATTTTTTTATTGCTTATCACTCAATGGGGTTTTGTTCAGTCTGTGCAGCATGTATTGAAATCCGGCTTGTTTCTGTGTAATTGGATTGTTTTAGTGTTTATGTAGGGTTGTGCTTATGGTGTTGGGCTTTCTGTAAATGGAGAATTGGTGTTGATTTTTGTCTTGTATTGTGAGCAAAACTATGACATTCGGTATGTAGTTACAATTTATAATTTCTACACTACCAATTGTACTTGCAGGAAATTATGCAGACAGAATACACACTTCACCCTGAATGTACGTTCGAAATTGTATCACGGTACGACACGTAGTTCATGAGATATGAGGACGTGAAGAGTAACGTTCACGGAAAACCACCCCATCAAGCATCACTTTTTAATCTATTACTTCTTTACTACTAACCGTATTCGCTACAGATTTTACCGACAAACAGCACTTGTACAAATCAATATATTCCTGCAAAATTATACAATTGTACAACACATCTGTACGAATAATAAAACTGTAAATGTAGGCCTGTCGCTGTTCGCTTCAACCACTTCACGAATTTTCATGCAGTTTTCACAGGAAACATATGCGAAGATAGGTTTATGATCTAGACATGATTTCATCAGAATAGAATATCGAAAAAAAGATATCGTAATTTTAAGTGTTTCCAGTGACCGCCGTGTCTGTCTGTTCATCTATTACGAACCACGTATCTCCAAAACCACTTCATGAATTCGCATGAGGATTTCACAGGTAACTTCAGCCTACTAAGTTCATAAAAATCGCATCAATGTAAAAATACCACAATTTAACGATTTTTAATTATAACCGTCATGTCTGTCTTTCTCTTTCATCACGTTAATCCCCAAAACTAATAGTCGAATTTTCAGACGTGAGGGTGTCGAACGCTTCATGTGGTTTGCTGATGACATAGTAATTCTGTCAGAGACAGCAAAGGACCTGGAATAGTCATTAAACAGAATGGATAGTGTCTTGAAAGGAGAGTAAAACAAGGGTAATGAAATGTAGTGTCAGAAAACCAAGCGATGGTGAAGGAATTAAATTAGCACTTTCGCTATCCTACAGTGAGCGCGGACGCTTATAAGCGTCAGCCGCAGCGAAAGTGTTAGGAAATAACGTAATAAAGGTAGTAGGTGAGTTCTGTTATCTGGGTAGCAAGATAAAATGGTATAAAATGCAGAGTGGCTGTGGGAAGAACAGCGTTTCTAAAGAAGCGAAATTTGTCGACATCCAATATTCGTTTTAATGTTAGGAAGTACTTTCTGAAAGCATTTGTCTGGAGTGTAGCATTGTAGCAACTGCAGAAAGATCTGAATAAGATATCAGTATGGTGTAAAAATTGGCAATTGTCTCTAAAAAATTAGAAGTGTGAAGTCGTCCACATGAGTACGAAAAGAAATCCGTTAAACTTTGTTTACAACATAAATCAATCAAATGTGAAGGCCGTAAACTCCACAAAATACCTAGGAATTACTATTACTTCAGACCGAAACTGGAAAGAACACGTAGATAATATCGTGGGAAAGGCGAACAGGAGACTGCGTTTTATTGGCAGAACCCTTAAAAGATGCAACAGAACTACTAAAGAAACTGCATACACTGCGCTTGTCCGTCCATTTTTGGAGTATTACAGCCCAGTGTGGGATCCTTATCAGGTGGGTTTGACGGAGGACATCGAAAGAGTCCAAAGAAGGGCAGCTCGTTTCGTATTGTCGCGATACAGGGGAGACAGCGTTACGGAAATGATACAGAATCTGGGATGGGAATCATTACAACAACGGCGCTTATCGCTGCGGCGTGGGCTACTTGCGAAACTCCAATCGCCAACATTCTCTTCCGAATGCGAAAATATATTGTTGACTCCCACTTACATAAGTAGAAATGATCATCAGAATAAAATAAGAGAAATCAGAGCTCGAACAGAGAGATTCAGGTGTTCTTTCTTCCCGCGCGCTATTCGAGAATGGAATGGGAGATAAATAGTATAATTGTGGTTCGATGAACCCTCTGCCAGGCACTTAAATGTGATTTGCAGAGTATCCCATGTAGATGTAGATGTAGATGCCATATTCTTCCTCTTTTTAATTCCCTTTTTAACTGTATACTTATATCTGTTGTACTGTTTGCGATCCTCTGTATAACCACCAGCCAACCATTTTAGATACAATGTATTTCCTTCCTCAATCAACTATTTTAATTCTTCACTTCACCAGAAAGATTTGAAACGTGTCTCCCTTGATATCAATGACTCCGCTGCTGATTCGTGTATTTTTTTTTTTTCTTTTAGTACGTCATACATCTCTTGCGATGTTCCGATGATGCTTTTTTCTGCCTTATTTTCCAACCGTTGTTCGTTAGGAAATCTGGTGGAATCACCTTTAATCATCCAAAATCTAAATTATATGTGTCTCGTTGTTGGCCACCCTTTTATTGTCATTTTTTTCATTGTTAATTTAACTAACAACTGTTCAGATCCCCATTCTTGCCCCCTCCATACTTTTACATCAAGAGGTCTTATCACTGAATGTTGCTTTATGACAATATAATCCAATATATATTTAATTTTTGGTCTTTTAAATCCAAGTATATTTATGAATATCTTTATGTTGAAAAAATTAGAATTTGTAACAAGTATTTCTCACTAAATTCTATTCATCTTCCACCATCGTTATTTACTAGATCCTCACCGTGACGTCGGACTATTCTAATTTCAAGGGCTTCCCCTATCCTCCCGTTCAAATATCTAGCCAAAATAATTTCCTGTTAGGCTTGGAATGTAGTCTTAGGAAATCAGGCGATGCCGAAGGAATTAGATTAGGTAATGAGACAGTTAAGGTGGTAGATGAGTTTTGTTACTTGGGTAGTAAAATAACATGCGATGGTCGCAGTACAGAGGATATAAAATGCAGAATGGCAATGGGAAGAAATGCATTTTTGAAAAAGAGAAATTTGCTAACATCAAATATTAATTTAAGCGTAAGGAAGTCTTTTCTGAAGGCATTTGTGTGGAGTGTTGCCTTGTACGGGAGTGAAACATGGACGATAAGCAGTGCGGACAGGAAGAGAATAGAGGCTTTTGAAATGTGGTGCTACAGAAGAATGCTGAAGATTAAGTGGGTAGATCACATAACTAATGAAGAGGTACTGAACAAAATTGGCGAGAAAAGGAATTTTTGGCATACCCTGACTAAAAGAAGGGATCGCTTGGTAGGACACATTCTTAGACATCGAGGAATCGTAAATTTAGCATTGGAGGGAAGTGTGTGGGGTAAAAATCGCAGAGGGAGACCAAGAGACGCGTATATTAAGCAGATTCAAGTGGATGTGGGTTGCCGTTCTTATGAGGAGATGAAAAGGCTTGCTCAGGATAGAGTAGGGTGTAGAGCTGCATCAAACCAGTCTCCGGACTGAAGACCATAACAACAACAGGCTTTAATTTTATCCTGTTCTGCATTTTTTTCAAAAATCTACTCTTTTGTTTTTATATCTGAGTCATCTGTGGGTGCATAGTTCCCAAAAATCCTTATTTTTCCATCCTTTTATCTCTAAATCAACCGTCATCATTGTTTCATCTATTGAGCCCTTTTTATGGTTATAAGCAAGCCTGATTTAACTATATATATATATATTACCCTGCACTTCTTTTTTTCGGTAAGTACTGGAATATCTATACTTTATAAGTTCCCAAAATATCTGCTCTTCCTTTGTGCTTATACCTTGAACATTCAAACACCCTATACTCATAGTCCTTTCTCCTTAAAGTTGATCAGGCTCTGAACGTGTATAGAACTGAGATTGGACAGAATAATAAAAGGGGGAGAGTAACGACAAAGAAACTAGTCTGGAAATATGTTCATAAAACAGACGAAGGGTTTATGAAAGAGATTCGTGTAGTAGGTGGATGGAGAAGGATGTTAGTAGGGACTAGACGTCAGATCCCGAATGATGTGATGGATGGCAGTACTTACAACACTTGTATGATAAACCTAGCAGAAAATCTTTAAAAGATTAATATGTTCAATAATTAACCGAATGGAAATCATGGCCAAACACTATGACCATAATTACGATGAAGCGTATGATGACACGCCAAATCCGAAAATAATGGAGGTATTGTTCCAAATATTGCTGACGAAGGAAGATCGCACTGTATTTCCTTCTGTACATCATCGCACGAGCAACAGAAATGTGAATATGGAATTGAATAGCCAAAGGATAGAAAAGCAACACAAATAGCTCAAGAGGAAAAAAGCCACTTGAGCTAACTGGATATCACATCAATTCTAAAAAGAGTATGTGAAGCATCTCCTGCCCCTCCCTGATTGCGATGTGCCTTAGATCTGTGGAGGAAGGAAGTGTTCCTAATTATGGAAATTGCACAGGTCGTTCCCGTATAGGTTCGACGAAAATATGTGCAAGACTACAGGCCTACATATCTGACGTAGGTCTGTTGAAAGACTGTGTAAAAGCATGCTCGCTTTAATTACCCACAGTACCAGGAAGCAGTAGATAATGGCTTGCAGGTAGATAGCGAGTGTTTTCGCTTTGTGAAGGCGTTAGATACGGATGATCGCTGCCGCCTAGTGAACAAAATAGGTGTGTACACTGCGACTTCCTATCGGTACTCACCAATAAGAATTGGGCAATACATAATTCAGGGTAGTAAAAGGTATATGGTTCGGTCTCTCTGTTCATAGGGGTGAGCTATGTATGTCAACTTCAGTACCCTAAACAGCTACCCAAACTGTTTAAACAAGTACAATAATTAATCTGTAGTTTAGCCAGCCTAGCAATCTGCAGATGGTGATGCGAAAAATATATTTAAACAAACATAAATTAAACCTCTGAATAACTAACAACATGGATTCTAAGATAAAAAAAGTGATTCACTCACGTAGTAATTTTTACATAAATGCAGTTTATTACTCTTTTTGGACATTGAAATGCGGAGGTGGTCCTACTTTATACTTCGGTAAATAACTGAATATTTCCCCAACTATTGTTCATGAAAGCCACGATAAGTATCACACGCACTTGAGAGTAAAAGTTCCAAATTATCACTCTTAAATTAATGACGTCCCTCGAACATTGCAGTTCCAAATTAATTCGCGATTGATTACAGTGTTTGTGGTGAAACACAATTTGTCAGAACACATGTACACGATTGCTGAATTATCACAGTTCCACAGCCCTACTTCCGTCTATAGTTTATCACTTTTCAACCAGAGACTAAGTTCTGCAGTACACACGTGCCTATCTCTTCAAATCACAAGTTCGTAACGCCACTTCAGACCGTCCAACGTCACAACCATTCACCACTGCGTCAAAGTTACGAGTCCCCTTCCCAAATGTTCGAAATCGTGCTCTACCCCCCTCCCAAAAATGTATCCTTCCGCGCATCGTAACGCCTCATCTTTAAAATACGGAGAGAAGTTTTCTGACGCGAAATTTTTTCTGGTATGCTCCATGCGACAATTACTTTTTACAACATATATAATTGACCTAGTAGATAACTTTTATAATGCTTTCACTGATCATGGTGTAGCATACAGAAACCTCGCAATGCTGACATGTTGTTGTTGTGGTCTTCATTCCGCAGACTGGTTTGATGCAGCTCTCCACGCTACCCTGTCCTGCGCAAGTCTCTTCATTTGAGAATACGTTCGGCAACCTACATCCTTTTGAATCTGCTTACTATATTCGTCCCTCGGTCTGCCTCTACGATTTTTACCCCACACGCTTCCTTCTAATGTTAAGTTGACAATTCCTTGATGTCTCAGAATGTGTCCAATCAATCTATCCCTTCTCTTAGTCAGTATATGCCAGAAGCTTCTTTTATCCCCGATTCGGTTAAGCACCACCTCATTAGTCACATGATCTACCCATCTAATTTTCATCATTCGTCGGTAGCACCACATTTCAAAAGCTTCTGTCATCTTTTTATCTGAATTCCTAATCATCCACGTTCCACTCCCATACAATCCTACACTCCAGACAAATGCTGTCAGAAAGGACTTCCTTACATTTAAATTAATATTGGATGTAAACAAATTTCGCTTCTTTAGAAACGCTTTTCTTCCCATAGCCATTCTGCATTTTATATCTTCTTTACTTCGGTCATCCGAAGTTATCTTGCTACCCAAATAACAAAATTAATCTACTACTTTTATTGTCTCGTTACCTAATCTAATTCCTTCAGCATCGCCTGATTTTCTGACATTGCATTCCATTACCTTCGTTTTACTCTTGTTAATGTTCATCTTATATCTTCCTTTCAAGATACTGTCCATCCCATTCAATTGCTGTTCCAGATCTTTTGTAGTCTCTGGCAGACTTACTATGTCATCGGCAAACCGCAATGTTCTTATCTCTTCTCCCTGCACTTTAATGCTCTCACCAAATTTCTCCTTTTATTCCTTCACTGCCTGTTCAATGTACAGGTTGAACAACATTGGGGAAAGGCTAAAAACCTGTCTTACTCCCTTCCCATCCTCTGTGTCCCTTTCTTGCCCTTCGACTCTAATAACCGCTGTCTGGTTTTTGTATAGGTTGAATATAACTCTTCGCTCCCTATATTTTACCCCTGCTGATTTCAGAATTTGAAACAGTGTATTCCAGTCGACATTGTCAAAAGCTTTCTCCAAATCTACAAACGCTAAAAACGTAGGTTTCCCTTTCCTTAGCCTATCTTCTAAGATGTCTTAATGTGAGTATTGCCTCTCGTATACTGAAGAGAAATGTAAGAACATACGCAGAACGACAACGCTTGATGCAGCGGGTGGCAATTGACTCTGAACATAAATGTAGCGACTGCAAAGACTTCACTGTATGGCTTCACAATTGCGGAACAACAACAGTTACTTCCATTAAATATCTGTGCGGTTTTTTCCTTTTCTTTATGTTAGTTTCACGCCCACAGGGTCGGCAGGCTGGCAGCACCATCAGGCGCTGTTCTTCAGCCGAGCGTACATGCACATTACAAATTAAGACTTGAAAACCATGTCACGAGGGTAAAAGCAAGAGGAATGAGAAACATGGCACGAAGAGAACATTGGCGAATTAAAAACAGGACACTGGACACAATAGTACAGGCATAAAACACATGAACAAGGCGATGGAGGCAAACAAATAGTTAAAATGTCTGTGCCACGGCGGCGGTAAAATCACAATGAGAACAGTCACTGGACGAACGAAGAAGTAACAGGACGACACTGGTGAAGAAGAGACGTGGTTGTTCGACGCACTGTAAAGGCTCACACGGACATACTGACGCACTGAGGCCCCCACAGGGGGATGGGAGGGGAAGGTTAGCAAGCGTGGGGAAGGTTGGGGAGACAGAGAGGAGAGGAAAGACGGGGGTTGTCGAGACTCCAGGGTGGGGAAGGGGAAAAGCCAAGCGGGGAGGGGGGAAGAGGAGGGGATGGGAAAAGAGGGTGCTGATACTATGGGGATAGGATCAGGGTCGATGGGAGGGTAAATTTCGGGACGAAGGGTGTCATCCAGTAGGGGAAGGGCGTGTAAATTGCCTTGGGAAAGGACATGTAGCGTGTACAGGCGTAGAGAGGGAGGAATGCATTGGTGTAGGCGTGGCAGAGGCCCAGGGTTGGTTAGGATAGGGTAAACAAGGGGATTGCAGGAATGTATTATTTGGGTGACTACAGGATTCGGAGGTGTTAAAGGTGTTGAAGGAGGTGTTAAAGGGGATAAGTTCATATAGGACCGTGTGGGGGATGAGAGTCGGATACGGTAGGTGAGGTAGAGGGCGTGGCGTTTCAGGATATGGAGGGCCTGATAAAAGGTGGGAGGAGCGGATACCCAGGTGGGGTGGAAGGAGCAGAGGATGGGGCATATGATGGATTTATAGGTGTGGAGGATGGTGGAGGGGCTTAATCCCCATGTCCGGCCGGTGATGATTTTGAAGAGATTTAGACGGGATATGGCTTTTTCATGGATGGTTTTGAGGTGGGGGATCCAGGAAAGTTGTCGAAGAAGGGTGAGGCTAAGGTACTTTAGAGTGGCGTTGTGACAGATGGGACGGCCTTGGAGGGTCAGGTAGAAGTCGGGGAGGAGAAAGGAAGGGGTGGTATGATCTATAATGATCGCCTGGGATTTATCGGGGTTGATGGAGAGGAGCCACGGGTTGCACCAGTCGGTGAGGTGCGATTGAAGCAAAAATTGGGATCAGGCAAGGAAGGGGGCGAGAGCTAGGAAGGCGGTGTCATCAGCATATTGGATGAGATGTATGGGAGACTGAGGTTGGGGCATGTCAGCAGAGTATATAATGTACAGGAGAGGAGCGAGGATGGATCCTTGGGGCACCCCGTCAGAGGGGTGAAACAAGTGGGACTTGCAGACAGTGACATAGGATGGGCGGTGGGTGAGGAAGGATGCAATGAGACAGACATAGTTAATAGGAAGGGTATAGAGTTGGAGTTTGAAAAGGAGGCCAGAATGCCAGACATGGTCATATGCTCTTTCAATGTCTAGGGATACAAAAATTGCTGAGCGACGGGAATTTAGCTGGATGGATAGCAGGTGGATCAGGCGAAGGAGTTGGTCGTTGGCAGAGAAGGATGGCGGAAGCCACTTTGGGATAAAGGAAGGAGCTTTTGTTGGCGGAGGTGTTGATGGATCCGGCGGGAGAGGTTGGAAATGAAATGTTTGTATAGCTTATGGGACTTGACTATGGGGTCATCAGTCCCTAAACTTACAAACTTCTTATGAACTAGCTAATTCTAAGTATGGCACAAATATCAATTCCCGAGGGGGGATTCGAACCCCCAACCGTAGTGGCCGTGCAGACTGTGACTGGAGCGCTTCAGTCCCCTCGGCCACCGCGGACGCGAGAAGATGGATTGCAGGACCTTGCTGAACACGGAGTTGACGCTGATGGGACGATAGAACGTATGGGATGGAGGTTTGTTGGGTTTGGGAAACGATAATGCTGGAGATTTTCCACAGGCTAGGATAGAAACCGGTGTATAGGATAGTATTGTAGTGGATGCCAAGGGCTGTGTGGAAGGAGAGGGGACAGGCCCAGAGGTGCATCTGTGCGTACGCATAAGACAAATTGAAAAAGGCCAAACACATCAAATTAATTGTTATAAGGAACCGTATGGCTACGACAATACTTCGAGATCTAACATCGCCCTAGTAACGTCTACACTAGGGATGGGAAAAACCGACCGGTTAAAACCGATACCGGTATTTTGGTTTTGAATAACCGGTTTTTTCGGTATTTATTTAGCGTCGGTTGTAACCAGCTTTTTTAGTTATTGCCAAGAGCCGAGTAAAAAAACCGGTACGACTACTTCCTTTAGTAGTGGGTCAAAATGTGTTTTTTGTAAATAACTGTAAAAAATTAAAAAGTAGACCCTAAAGTTTAGGGCTATTCCTAAAATTTCCACTGCTGTGAAATATTAGGTCATCGTAGTAACAAGAAAAGCGATAAGTGATAATTTAAGAACAATCCCGGCAGTCAGATACGCGCAACAAACGCGTGGCATAAGAACTTAAGAACTGGTGCAGCTATTGAGGCATCGATGCACCCGTTGCCCTGTGGCGTGGCCTATTAGACGACGCGCGTGCACCGGCAGTGTACAAGTCTTGCCCCCGTCTGGTCATACAGAAGTTCCTTGCTTTCGTCGCCAGACATCGGTTGTGTCTTAAATGGCACCATCCCGAGTGTGGAAGTACTTCACGAAGTACGGTAGCAGTGAGGTACAATGCTCCATTTGCTTTAAAAAGCTGAAAACGGGTGAAGGTACTACAAACATGCTGTGTCATTTAAGGAGAAAGCATCCAAAATGTTTCTTGGAAGAGAAGGTAAATTCGATTCATATGTATTATCATATTGTTATGCTAACAAGTTTTATTAATGTGATTCCTGGAAGCGAGGGGCGAGGGCAAACATTGATCATGTGGTGCCTCGCGAGGTAACCGTGCGGTCTGAGGCTCCATGTTACGGACTGCACGGCTACTCCAGACGGAGGTTCGAGTCCTCCCTTCTCCCTCGGTCATGGGTGTGTATGTTGTCCTTAGTGTAAGTTAGTTTACGATTAAGTAGTTTTTAAGTGTAGGGACCGATGACCTAAGCAGTCAGGTCGCATAAGAACTCACACCCCAACTTACGGAGTGGTTGGCTCAATATTCGCAACTGCCGGATGGAAATACTAGGCCAGTAAATCTGTATACTTCGTATATCGTATTCTACGGACTCCTGGCTAGGCTTACACACACTCAAAGCCGGCCGCGGTGGCCGAGGGGACTGAGGCGCTTCAGTCACGGTCTGCACGGCCACTACGGTCGGGGGTTCGAATCCCCCTTCGGGCATGGATATTTGTGCCGTCCTTAGTTGTAGGTAGTTCATAAGTAGTTTGTAAGTTTAGGGACTGATGACCCCGTAGTTAAGTCCCTTAAGCTTAACAAACATTTGAATATTTGAACACACTGAAGAAGGCGTAGTATTCGGAGGGGATCTTGCAAAATATGGAAAGACTAGTGATTTGTCGTATAACGTAAATTTACCTAAATTTTAACTAAATTTCGCAACTTTCGATTTCGGCCGAAACTACAAGAACTGAAAATTCGATTACGGTTTCTGTTTCGGCCGCAAAATGTGTTTCGGTCGAACTCTCGTGGAAATAATAGCAATATAAAACCGAATACCGGATATTTAAAAAAACCGGTTATCTTGAGCAATTTTTACCGCTCTGTTAAACTGGAAATGAAAAGAACCGGTATAACCGAAAACTGGTTGTTTCAGCAAAAACCGCCATCCCTAGAATACACTCGATCGCCTTTGGTCGCCGTTTTAATTAACGGAGCTTTCAGGCGCCTAACGTTGAGGGCAAATAGGATTCGGCAGTGTTGTACGGACAGTACTGCGAGAGAGTACCATTGACTTGTCAGTACGTAGTTCGGGGCATGAAGATAGATGGCAGTGAACTCGGAAATGGAGACGAGGATTCGTGAGTGATGCCGAGCGGACGTTGACGGTGGAGGCGAGCAGCGCTGTTTACGTGCGGCCCAGGGGAGGGGGGGGGGGTTGCGCCGAAGGGAGAAGAGGCTTGAGGCAGCGGCCGGCCGTCGCTGAATGCGAGGACGGAAGTCGCCGCTGTAAAACTTTCAGCTCTCTAGTCGGAGCTGTACCCCTTTTTTAAACTTGGAATTTCATGATACCGTAGAAGTAGCGTTGCTACTATGCAGTTTTCACTTGGTTCTTCGAAATAGCTGGTGCAAAGTTTGTTGTCCAGTTTTGCTGTCTGTTTGCAAATGATGTATGAAACTGCCAAGCATGCTTGCTTCGACGCGGAAGCACACGTTGATTCAACATGCCCATGACAATCATTTTGTTGTTTTAGAGAAAGAGTTCGAATGATGTGGTTCAGTGTATTTTAGTCGTCTTGTGATTACGTTTGAAGTTTTTGGATAGATTTCTATTGTGGCAAACTTCATACATTATGAAGTGAGTCAAGACCAGAATGAACCTTTTGCTAGCTGAAGTTCCATACTGGTTAACCCTTTATGGCCTGAATTTTTATCTTTTCACTTAGATATTTCGAATTTTTTCTGTCATACTTAGGTTCTTGGGAAATATGTTTAGTATAAAGAAAAACAATCAAATGATATTATATGGGCCTAACGAGACTTACAAGTAGCATATTTACAACTTTATTCTGAAGATTTATAATATAATCCGCTCCTAACAAATCATTACCACAAACTGACTTACCGAGCAACGCGTACACTCCATTCCTAAGCTGCATCTTGTTATTCCCTTCTAAGCCATACTGTACCTATCCCCACCACCGTGACGCAACCTTCCTAAACCCTCCACCCTCCCCTCCCTTTACACGGCGCAAAGCGTGATTCGAAGTGCGGCAGCCAGAGGTGATGATTGTATGACTTGTGTGCCTGTGTGATTGCGTGAGTGTTCTATTTTCTGAAGAAGGCCATGGCCGACAGCTGAAAGTGTTATATGTGTGTCTTTTGTATGTGCCTGTCGCAGCTCGTCGCCACGTCTTTGCGGTGAGTTGTAAACTGCCCTTATTACTATATTACTTTTCAATTTTTTATTACTTAAACGGATACCTTTCAGTACGACAACCACAATGACACAATGAATCGAATTTGCTATTCATACAGCACAGAATCCATTTTTTCATCCTAAGATTTGTACTGGATCTTTCCTTTTCCTGACCGTTTAAGTGTTCTCCTTTCGTTAAGTTCAAATGTTTGTTATATAGAGTGGGGTAACGCAGAAAGTATATTAGATAACTAATGCTAGTTTGACATCGGAGAGCGTCGAAAGTTGCGACGACTGAACGGGAAATCAGTCGCTGCGAGGAGCTAAGACTCGCAGATCTTCCCATCGGCGGGTTGAGATCACATCGAGAACACGCTGGCGGACGCGACGTCATGTTCAACTGCCATTTTTCCCGACGAAAAACGACATTGTCTTTATTTTTAGATAGTACGCTGACACAGAGTTACAGACTAGCACAGAGAAGCAAATGAAAGAGAACAGCGCGATTCACATGATGTTAACATCATTTATATAAATTTTGTAATCAAAAGTTTTTCAGATAACTAATATTTAATCACGTGGAGAAATCCAGAGGCCAAACTAATTCAACTACGGTAAGAGCGAGGGCTAATATGAAAGGTCTCATCGAGATAACCATATCATCTGCAACTTTTATGTTGCGCATAATAATACACTTTTAATGAAAAACAATGATTTTTAATAACAATTAATTCAAGACAAGTACACAAACAGGGAGGAAGTGATAAGATGCAGGTGTTTAGAATATATTATTTTTGTTTATTTTAATGTGTTCTTTTTGTATAAACTAAATTATTTTGTTCATCGATCTATAGTCTATGGGACTTAACTACGGGTTCATCAGTCCCTAAACTTACAAACTACTTATGAACTACTTACGAACTAAGACGGCACAAACATCCATGCCCGAGGGGGGGGGGGGGATTCGAACCCCCGACCGTAGTGGACGTGCAGACCGTGACTGGAGCGCCTTAGTCCCCTCGGTCACCGCGGCCGGCCTTTCGTTAAGTAAATAAAGTATCTTCTGTAATATCCAAGAATATCTACCGTGCCTTTTTTAAAACTTATTTGATCTTCTGCCAATTTTACTCACTTACTCACACGACTTGCATGGTTCCCTTATTTCAGTCGATTTTTACCAACAGCATTACAATTTCATGAAGTTCTGGTTCTTTTGCTTTAGTGAGATCCAAAATCCTCAACTTCGTTAGTTCCTGTAATGTCTTAGTTTTTAATCTTTACATCATAAAACTATGTTTTTGTTTTAGTCCTCTTCTGTTCCTGGACATATTTTTCAGTTTAAAATAGATTTTAGAAATATTTTCTTTGCATCTAATCTGAAACCATCCTATACCTGCAAGCCTCTGGCTCGAGTACAAACGTCTTTCATAGTTCTTCAATGATTTATTGCCTTTTAATATATTCCCCCTGCTACTTTCCCCGAGTAATTGTTAACAATATTTCTTCTTCTTCTTCCTACTATCACATTCCATTGCCCAACCACAAATAAGTGTTGAGTTCTCTACATGAAAGAATATTTTCATTTATTTGTATTTTGTGTATGTGCATGTTTTATTTTAATACGATCATCAAGCTCAAGGCTAGTAGGAATGTAAGCTTTTCCTGTTGTCGTTGCTGTTGGCTTCCTGCGTAACATGGCTATAATAATATTATCACTACTATGTTCATAGTAGATTACCGCATTTTATTCCACTTAGTTATTATTAAACGTATTATTGCATTCCAACTATTTGATTTTGTGTTGATAATGAGTTCTGACGTCAGTGGAATTTCTACTTTTCCTACCACTGCGCTATACATATTCGTGCTATATCATCTCTTTCTTTTCTCAACAAAATTCTGACTTATTTCTTAAGTTATGAGAGAAAGCAATGGGTCAGTGGGTCATTTTCACTATCTGAAATCGATACTTCGTTGAAAAGATATATTTCACACATTCCATATACAAAATAATACCAACATGAATGGGCTGAAAACTATATTAGGGTGTACACACACACACACGTGTGTGCGAGAGAGAGAGAGAGAGAGAGAGAGAGAGAGTATTACGTACACGCTACAACGGTAGAGACCCATAATCCAACTAACTTTGTCTTAAGGGATGACTTATTCCTGCTAGTTTGGCTCGTTGCTGTACACGTATACTTTTATTTCTAAAACTAAACTTTCAACTTCAACCCTTTCAGACCCTCTGGCTACAATTGTGTACATAACGTTTACAGTATCTAAGCTTGCTCAGAAACATTTTTACTCAATTGAAACAACATGTCTATGACTGAGTGTTGAACCTTTTCATCGTGTACACTTACTTTCAACTGCGGAAGATCAGTATAAAAATACCAAGTAGTCAGTGTTGCACAGCGCAACTGCCCTGGACAGCAAATACATGTCTCAACCTAACTGAACAGTTAGGGGTAGTTTGACAGCAGAGAACGCGCAGGTTTTGGGTTACTTGTATTCCACTGTACAACTGAAAAGTAGTAGTAATTATTTTGCATGTCAACTACTGAATGATCAGTTTATTTAGTACGAAATTTAGTGCTACAAAATTACTGATTTTAGTTCATAAAAAGGACCCTTGCTTTTCAGCATATGCAATTTTGTAGTATGTAAATGGATCATTAAAAACGTATCTGAAGAGTAATACAGCAAAAAAAAAAAAATAATAATTTCCTTCCTCCATAAAAAAATCACGTCTGAAAGTCTTAAAGTCAGGGAATTTTTAACTACGGTGGCATCTACTAAATAGCAGACTACGGCATGTGAGTTGCGTTTTTACTAAAATTGTTTATTGCTCATTGCATGATTGTGTGTGGTGAGAACCATTAAATTCGTTACACTCCGCCTGATATGATTAGCTCGAGGCTCCCTACAAAAAAGGTCAGAGAGCGATGAATAATTTCTTTGTTCCGACTACTGTTCAAAATCAAAGTCTGCAGCTATGTTGAACACGTATCGTCTCAGTCGATTTCACAGCACTCCCAACACAAGTCTGCTATCAAGTTTCACCTACCGTCGATTGATCCTCGTCCGCCTCTGGTGATGGCATTCTATTAACAGTCACCTAACGAGCTTTAATAGTGATTCTCACAGTAGTGTACAAAACTTTTTAAATAATGATTGAACTGTTGATATAACAGCGACGTTATACGCGCTAAAATTCTAGTGCATATACATACCTAACTTTAATTTCTAACATTGATAATCCCCCCAAAAACGAATGTTTTCAGCATGACGGATAAATCAGTCTTTCGGCTGTCGCACAATGAATATTTAAGCAATCTCTTAGGTAAGGTGTTTTTCAGGTAGATTTTCCAATCCTCTTTCCAATGCACTGTTCAGATTTACTGTGCTCGTAAATTTAAACAAATTACGATCGGTGAACAAAATAATTTAGTTTATACAAAAAGAACACATTAAAACAAACAAAAATAATATATTCTAAACATGTCATAATGTGTGTTTAGGACACCTGCATCTTATCACTGCCTAGCTGTTTGTGTACTTGTCTTGAATTAATTTTTATTAAAAAATCATTGTTTTTCATTAAAAGTGTATTATTATGCGCAACATAAAAGTTGCAGATGATATGGTTATCTCAATGAGACCTTTCACTTGAGCCCTCGCTCTTACCGTAGTAGATTTAGTTTGGCCTCTGGATTTTTCCACGTGATTAAATATTAGTTTTCTGAAAAACTTTTGATTACAAAATTTATATAAATGATGTCAACATCATCTGAATCGCGCTGTTCTCTTTCATTTGCTTCTCTGTGCTAGTCTGTAACTCTAATTGTGTCAGCGTACTGTCTAAAAATAAAGACAATGTCGTTTTTCCGCGGTAAAAATGGCAGTTGAACATGACGTCGCGTCCGCCAGCGAATTCTCGCGAATTCCCGCCGATGGGAAGCTGGGCGAGCCTTACCTCCTCGCAGCGGCTGGTTTCCCGCTCAGTAATCGCAACTTTCGACGCTCTCCGCTGTCAAACTAGCAGTAGTAATCTAACACAGTTTCTGCGTTAGCCCACTCTATATAACAAATAACGGAAACTCATCTGCAGACTAGCCACACATACACCAGTCACCCACAGGTACAATTATCATTTGGCCATATACTGGTATGTTTATACATCACAGACAGTCAGAAATTTTATACGGTAGTCAGAACACTTTACAACCCTAAAATTGTATGAATATCTTGTCGTCACTTCCGACGACGATTGTGGGTGAAGGTAGAAAAACATTCCAATCATACATGCTGCCATGTGTTTCGACAGCGAATTAAGCCACATTGTTGTATCGAGTGCCGACAAAATTAGCCACACTGTAGCAAGCTATGCAGTACATTACTACGTCCTCTGACACTTTAAGGGCAAAACGGTTATTAGATCTTCGAGTTTGGTTTACGATGGCGTACGCTTCAATAAAGAATATATCTGCCATGTGAAAAAGCTATCCAATGCGACCATTAACAGTGGGATATGTCAATGCCCATAACAAAGCACTACGAAAGGACGCACTATGGGATTAGCGGATGAAGTATAGAGGCGTAATGCTGCCTATACAGCACTCGCTTCTGTTAGCAACAAGGGAAATAATGTTTGCAGATTATTACCTACATCAAACTGAAATAACCTAGGCAACATATTAAACAGGCTACGGAGCAGGCACGTCGAGACAGCAAGAAGTCGCAACACACAACTCACTACTGATAAATTATATGACAACATATTTGCAAATTCATTTACAATCAGGCATGAACATACAGCACAGAGAGAAATTTTATACGGTAAAATTTTATAGCCCTAAGAATTTGCCACATTAGAAGGCAATAGCAATAGAAAGTTATTTTTAATGATCACATTACAGTGGAACATCGTTCAGGACATTGAAATCATTATACAGTAACGTTGACGTAAGGTGGAGCAAGAGTACACAAATTGCACACCTCGGACAGCTTGTGACCCGCAACAGGATTTTGTGAGACGGTCCAAGAGAAACGTCTTGCGACAAACGAGGTTTTCTTCCCTCGCGCGACCGAAAATTTCCACTACTCAAGCGCAGTGAGGATGCTATTCGCGCAGAGCAAGTTGTCCGTCGACTCGGTGGATTGTTGGAATACTCCCATCAGCTACCGCAGGCACGTAACATTGCATCTTCGCCGTGCCAAGTATAAATTTAGTTAGCGCGAGTTACACGACGTATAGTGTTTTTTTTTCTGTTGATCAGGTGATTTATTTGTGTTTTGCCTGTTCAGAAATAATTATATACATTTTCGACTTCAGTGTAATCATGAATCTTCTGGAGAAACGCAAAATCATTGATTAGTTTCGTGTAATTAATGAATACTGAACAAATGAATATTTATTTTTTGATATAGGGAATAAATCAGCGTGTTTATTACATTATGAAAGAATAGCCATATTGAAGGAATGCAATCTAAACCGAAATCACGAAGCTAAAGGCTTTTCGATGGGACTTAACTACGGGGTCATAAGTCCCTAAACTTACAAACTACTTATGAACTAACTAAGACTAAGGACGGCACAAATATCCATGCCCGAGGGGGGATTCGAACCCCCGACCGTAGTGGCCGTGCAGACCGTGACTGGAGCGCCTCAGTCCCCTCGGCCACCGCCGCCGGCGAAGAGTTAAAAATAAAAAGGTTGTAGATGCTGCAATATTACGTACTTACAAAATAATTGCTATTCCTCAGATACCCCTACTTCAGGTTCTAAAGTGGTAAACTGTTCAGGATAATGCTTGGGCTTGTGAGCCTTTGTGTTCATGTGAGAAGTATTGCCGTGCAGCAGCTATCGTGTAGTAAACTGACAAAATTTTAAATACCACACATTTCCTGCAGGGCAGCAAAATTGTGCATATTGATTACATTTCCATAGTACATGTGGTATAATTTGATCTTTGTACGGCTTATAAAAGCATATTTCTTTCCTGAGACAATCACGAAATAACATGATTTTTGAGTTAAAAACTGCAACTTGTGGGGTTGGCCATTTCTATACTTCATATTCATTGCAAATCGTCGAATTTTTTTTTTAAATGTAGATAATATTATATTATACTCAACTTCTTTTTCTTTTCTTGCTACCGAAATCCAAGGTTCTGTATTAACGTTCTGAAGCAAATAACTTACAAAAATCTGTTTTAGTCGTTTTTGCACAGTTAAATACAAATATCTAAATAACTAACCATAGAAAATTGATCAAATTCTGACAATATGCACGCTCTGACAAATTCAGGTCAATAGTCTGTTAACAAACGTGCATGGCTACGAACTGCGTTTATCTTAATCCTTCGAAATAGTCGCCTCCCATAACTATGCGCTGCTGAGCTCTTAGATACACCATTGCGCTAAGACTTTCTTGGTGTTCAAAAGCCTCGTCACGTTTCGGTGTATGTGAAGATCTCTTTTCGTAGCGAATTTGACTCGACGGAATAGGAGCAAGTTTGGAGGACCGAGACTTGGCTTGTATAGGGGATATTAAAGTTGCATCACACTCTTTTTTTTTTGACAGGAACAGTTTCACGATATTCGCTGTGTGATGGCGAAAGTTGTCGTGAACAAAAACCCAGAAAACTAGTTGTACGTACTGCGCTCGTACCTTGAGTAGACATTGCATGACATTGATCAAAATTTCAATGTTTCTTGCAGCGTTCATCGTTGTTCCCTCAAGTAGAAATTCCTGGTGTATTACGCTTTGACTATCGAAAAAGTTGATGAACTGATGCGTGATTTTTCGGCTCGGACCTCACTCGGACGAGGTGATGTCGGAGAACGCCATTCCACGATTTGCTGTTTCGTTTCAGTATCGTACAAAAAAACACCAGATTTCATACTCACTGAGAATACGGTTAAGGACATTGGATATCGCATCCGCCGTTTCCACAAAATCCCTGAAGCTTCTAAACGTGCCTGCCTCTGATCAAGTGATGTGGCACAGACGACATATTTTGGCCGCGCTGGAATGGCCGTGCGTTCAAAGGCGCCTTGCTAGATCTTTCCATTTTCCACAAATTTTCCTATTTTCTGGCGAACTATTCCAAACTTTTACTTCAAACCTTCCTCTCGCATTGAACATTAAATGTGAAAAATTTTATCGCAATCAGACGAATGATATTGATATCCCATTGATAGAAAAAGTTCTCAGTTTCTCGAGAATTTTCAAATTTTTAGCATAACTTCGCAAAATTTTTAGTTCAAAAGAATGTACATTTTTCGTTTAACGTCAAATGGTCAAAATTTTATCTTTATCGGATGAATGGTTTTCAACTTTTAGTGTTGATTACAATTAGAAACACACTGAAATATGAGCTCTGTTCGAATGTTGCGACTTTTCTTTTTAACTAACATTTTTCTTACTGAAAACTTTTACAACTAAATTCCTATCACTGTTAGTTTGGGAGCTACAACCCTTTAAAGTTTTGGGGGCGGAGGCTACGACAGCGTAGCCAACTCGCTGGTGGTCATGAGACAGTGTGCTGTGCCCCAGGGGATAGCCACTCGGCCAGTCAGCAACGCTATCGCAGCCTCCGCCCCCGAAACTTTGAAGGGTTGTAGCTCCTAAACTAACAGTGATAGGAATGTAGTTTAAATTGATTTGGACGCAGCTGGTTTAAACGAATCCAATACACGATAGAAAAAGCTATTGTTCCATTTAATATATATATATATTATATCTTTGTGGTGTAACTCTTTGGAAAATGATACAATAAACTATGTTCATAGCTCCGCAGAAAGTGTAACATTTCTTGTGTTGACCTACCGCATTAAAATTTCCCGTCACCTATTATTTTATAAGTTACAGAAGCAAACACACTTAGTGAAACATCCTGTATATTGTGTGTGTGTGTGTGTGTGTGTGTGTGTGTGTGTGTGTGTGTGTACTTAATGTACCTTACTTTAATTAGTTTGTGACTCTAGGGCTCGATGACCACTGCAGATTGATTCCACAACTTTACGAACATTTGAACTTTTTTAACACGTTTTCCTCTTTCCTAAATACTGGGAAATTGATTTGTCGCCCGGATTCACGGTTAATCTGCAGTTCATCCGCCATCATGCGCACAGTTAATCAACGATCGTTCGTGTTTATTGTCCTCACTTCCACAATATTTTCGTCACTGAGAGTAGTCGCGGGTAGTCCGCTACTAAGATTGTGTGAAACACTTTCCCAGTCTCCTCGAAAATGGGCGAACCACTCGTACACACACTTCACGGACAGTGCTTGATCACCATAAAGACGTTCCAGTGTCGCACGCGTTTCTTTAGGTGCCTTAAAACAAAACTTATATTGTGGTGTCGCACAAGTACAAAGTGCGCGCCACTTACTTTCGCCGCGCGCCGCCATGCACGCACGGCGCGGCGTTCTCACGACGACAGCCACGAGCGCCCTCTGCGACAACGCCGCTCGTGGCCACCACTGAAGGACATCAGTCACTTCGGACTGAGATAGCAACGAGTTAGGACCTTCGTAATCAGATAGGCACCAGTGAAGACTTTGCTATTGTACAGGCACTAGGCAGGCCTCTAACAACTATGTATCAACATTCTGCAGTACTATGTAAAAGTTAAGTACTGTTACATTCTGTGCAAAATATATCTCTAATTTACTCTAGTGTTTGTAGTTTCTGGCTGCTCCCTTCCGTACCTGCACCGGCGTGCTGTCTTGTTACTGTGTCGGTCTCGTTCCACTCGGCCACCGACACCTACGACGAGGCTGGGACACAAAAGCGGCGACGAAGTTGGGACACAATAGTGGCGACGAGGAGTGATAGAACCTTGGACCAGCCCGCTTACAGCAGCCAGACAGCAGCAGTCGGAGCACGCAAAAATTGTTCCCGCCCACCCACCCTTATTATAATAATTTTGGGGGAACATTTTCAGTTACGTGTTTGTGGACTTTTTTTGTTGCAGAGCGTCCTCTTTCATCTTGCATTTGTGTTTTGTTATAATTTACTTGTATGCGCGGCGCCTAATCGGTCAGCATGGCCACTACCCCGAACCCAAACTTAATGGAAATTATTCAGTTACAGACGGCGCAAATCACCCAGTTGCTCCAGGCGGTGGCCGAGCTCACAGCGCAAGCAGCTCACCAACAACAACAGCCGCCGCTTCAGCAGCCCACACCTGCCGCCGCAACACTTCCGTCGTTCCGCCAGTACAACGAACGTGAGGAAGAATGGAGCGACTACTTCGCACAGTTTCAAGAACTCGTCGCGGCTCATCAAATTACAGGTCAGAGGGTGAAGAACCTTTTCTTATCGATTGTGGGCCCCCAGACTTTCGTACTATTGCAAAAACTTTTCCCTCTCGCATCTCCTCGTGATGTAGACTTTGAACAAATTGTAGATGCACTGAATGCTCATTATGAGAGAAAAGTTCTTGTAGCCGCTGCACGATACCGATTTTTCAGACTTAAAAAATTACCGCAGCAGTCACACCAAGAATGGATCACGGAATTGAAGGGCTTAACCCGCCAATGTAAATTTACTTGCTCTTGTGGACTTTCGTACAGTGACGTGATGTTGAGGGATGCGATTACGCAGAATATTCAGGACCCCAGAATTAGAGCAGCAATTCTGAAACAGTCTGACCCCTCATTAGACAGTGTACTGCAGCTTATAGAAGCGCATGATACTTTTGACTTAGCGGATGTAGAAATGCAAAGCCACAGTGTAAATTCAGTGCGCCACAATGGACGCTTTCCTAGCCGTAGTTCTCAGTATAGCACTAGTGATTCTTATTTTTCTACCGGCCGTGCTGAACAGACAGTGAACAGTAGCCAGTGTAAAAGTGCGACGCAAAGGTCGCCCCGTCGTGTTAGAAACAGTAATTTGAATAACGGGCGCCAACGCTCATTTCAGAAAAATGTACGTAAATCTTGCCCCCAGTGTGTGTCTCGCCACAAGCGTGCTCATTGCCCTAGTCGCAACGCAACCTGTTATCAATGTGGCAAATTGGGACATGTGCAGTCTGTGTGTATGCAAATTAAAAACTCAAAGAACAGTAACGTTAGAAACAGTGCTTCGCAGAGTGCGAGAACAGTTCATTCTGTAAATGTTATACGGGCTGTGGAATTGAACACTGCTTTCCTTGGATCTCAATTGCAAGAAAGTAGTTCTGCGCCTATGGCAAATCTATATAGTGCACCACGTAGCAAGCGCCGACGAGCGCGTAAAACAGTACAACGGAAAAGGGTTCGGGACAAGCAAAATGACTATGAACAGTGCATTCCTGTAGTGAAAATAGTGCCTTCTGCAACTGCTCCTTGTAATAGTGCCCAGTACTGTGTAGCTAGTGACAGTAGACTTGTTGTAGATACTGAAAGTAATTTTAGTGCAGTAGCCTCGCATGCTTGCGCGGACGCCGATCCGGCGGTAGTTCCATCTAGTGACAGTGTGGTTAATCCGCTGCGTGCCGAGTCTGCGCCGCTTACTTCACTACGCGGCCCGCGCAGACGCAGCAAACAAACCGTAGCAGACGTTGCCCACATTCGCGCACCTGTCGAGCGCCGCAAGCAAAAACTTTTTGTGAATCTTTCCATTGACAATAAGACTGTGCAATTTCAGCTTGATACTGGTTCCGCTGTTACATTAATAAATAAAGATACTTATGAACTTCTGGGTTCGCCAAAATTGTCGCCGTCACAGCAAGTGTTAACAGCTTATACAGGTGAAAATATTCCCGTGCTAGTAACATGTAGTCTGCCCGCCTCTTTTCAAGGTGTAACAAAAACAGTTGCTTTTGTAGTTCTTCGGGCCAAATCGACACAGAACATTTTTGGACTAGATGCTTTTGACTTGTTTGGTTTATCAATTCAAAGAGATGTGCTTCAAATTTCGTCAATAGTGCCTCAGGATAAAATCAATGCATTGTGTGACAAATATAGTGACTTGTTTTCGCCGGAACTAGGTTGTGCAAAAGACTTCGTGGCACATGTAACTTTAAAAGACTCTGCAGTTCCAAAATTTCGTAAAGCTAGACCAGTGCCTATCGCATTGCGTGATACAGTTGCCGAAGAACTTAAACGTTGGCAAGATAGTGGGGTGATTTCTCCTGTTTCTGCGAGTCAGTGGGCCTCGCCTATAGTAATTATACCCAAGCCGTCAGGAAAACTTCGTCTCTGTGCGGACTTCAAATCAACAGTGAACAGTCAAACAATTGTCGACACTTATCCCCTGCCCAGACCTGACGAACTAATGGACAAATTAGGACAGTCTCGTTTCTTTTCTAAGATTGATTTAGCAGAGGCATATTTACAGATTCCACTTGATGACGAGTCAAAAAAGTTTTTCGTCATTAATACTCACATGGGCCTTTTTCAATTTCAACGCCTACCCTTTGGCAGTTCTTCCGCTCCCGCTATTTTTCAGCGCTTTTTGGAACAGCTGACAGTTTCTGTACCGTGTTGTTCGAACTATTTAGATGATATTGTGGTATCCGGACGTACAGTTGAAGAACATTTAGCAAACCTGGAGTGCCTTTTCAAAGTTTTGACTGCAGCAGGTATACGTTGTAATAAAGCAAAGTGTTCGTTTTTTCAAACTGAAATAGAGTACCTGGGCCATGTGATTAATGCCCAAGGAATTCATCCCTTACAGTCACATCTTCGAGCAATCAAAGACTTGCCTCCTCCTAAGAATGTGCATGAATTGCAAGCAGTAATGGGAAAGCTTAACTATTATTTCAGATTTATTCCCAATGCCTCTCAGATTGCAGCTCCACTGCATCACTTACGTAGGAAGAATGTTCCTTTTGTATGGTCTAAAGATGGTCCTGTTGCCTTTGACAAACTAAAGTCGGCACTACTCAGTGATGCATGTTTGATTCCCTTTGACCCACAGAAGCCTGTAGTGTTAGCAGTTGACGCCTCGTCGTACGGTCTGGGCGCGGTAATCTCACATCGTATTGGATGTCACGATCGTCCTATTGCCTTTGCATCCAAGCTACTGACGCCGACGCAGCAGAATTACAGTCAGATAGAAAAGGAGGCCTTAGCAATCATTTACGGCGTCGCAAAGTTTCATCATTATCTCTATGGCAGAAAATTCTATTTGTTGACAGACCACAAGCCTCTCACGTCGTTGTTCTCACCCACAAAGCCAATTCCGCCACGTACGGCACAAAAGCTTCAGAGATGGTCCTTGATATTGTCAAATTATCAGTATGAGATTTTGTACCGACCTACCACTAAACATGCCAACGCGGACACACTTTCCCGGCTTCCGGTTGGCCAGGATGTATCATTTGATTCTTCAGAAATGGCATGTTGTCAGATAGACTCCAGAGATGCTTCCGCTGTCGCAGACTTTCCTTTGAACTCTCGTCGGGTTGCACAGGAAACAGCTGCGGATGCAGACCTAAGTGTGGTAGCACGTTTTGTTCGCTCAGGGTGGCCTGCCAGAGCCAAAGACATTGATCGGCCTCTGGTTCGACGTTATTTTGCACAACGTCATGCATTATCTTTAAGTCAGGGCGTACTGTTGTTGCATACCGACAACGACCAAGCAAGAGTGATTGTTCCTCGTTCCCTGCAACGAGAAGTGTTACGCCTCCTGCATCAAGGACATTGGGGCATTGTTAGGACAAAGCAATTGGCCAGACGTCATTGTACCTGGGTTGGTATGGACGCTCAGATAGAGAGCATGACATCACAGTGTACAGTTTGTGCGGAGCATCAGGCGGCTCCTCCACAGCGTTTCTCAGACTGGCCACGCCCCAAGGGACCATGGCAACGTTTACATATTGACTTTGCCGGACCATTCTGGAATACGCGCTGGTTAATTGTTGTAGACGCTTTCAGCAAGTTTCCTTTTGTGATTGCCATGAACTCTACGACGGCGTCTAGTACAATCAGTGCCTTAACATCAGTGTTTTGCATCGAAGGCTTGCCTGAAACTATCGTCAGTGACAATGGACCTCAGTTTGTTAGTGCGGAATTTCAACAGTTTTGTCGTGTGAATGGCATTCAGCATATCACCACCGCACCTTTTCACCCTCAGTCCAATGGTGAAGCAGAACGTTTCGTTCGAACATTCAAGTCTCACATGGAGAAGATGACAGGCCAGCACTCCAGGCAGCAAGCTCTTCAAATTTTCCTGTCTACTTATCGGTGCATGCCACGTGACGGCCCGTCTCCTGCCGAGCTGCTACACGGCCGCCGTCACCGCACTCTCCTTCACCTGCTGCAGCCTCCCACGCACCGAGTCGGTTCGTATGGCGCTACGCGTTTTCAGGTTTCTACGCCGGTGCTGTACAGGGTGTTTGCTGGAAACAAGAAGACATGGCTGCCGGGCACCATTCAGCGCGTGCTCGGTAGCAATATGTATGTTGTACGTTCTTCCACAGGGTCGGAGCTGCGGCGGCACGCAAACAAATTGCGCCTGCACAGGCCGCGCGATCCTGTCTCCGGTTTCTTGATTCCAGACCCAGTTCACCGCCAGGGAGCACAAACACATCGTTCGTCAACGAGTCCAGCGTCCCCGGACTACGAGATCGTCCCGATGGAGATCGACGCGACGCCGCCGCTGTCGCCGCCGCAGATGACAGCGTCACCGAGAGGGACTCCGGGACCTGGCGTGCCGCCGCCGCCTGGGCCACGCACCTCAGAAGAAGATGACCTGCTCCCTCTGGGCGGGGGGGTGCGCCCTTCCCCAGGTTTCGGTGGGTTCCCTGGAGGATCGCAAGGCGGATGCCGGGGCGCGGACGGCGTCTCCATCCCAGCCTCAACTACGACGCCCGTCCCACCAGTAACGCCCCCGCCCAGGCCCTCCTCCCAGTGCCGTCGCCGTGGCCCTCAGCCCTACGCCACGACGGCGCGGCGGTTTGGGGGGGAGGGGTGTGGTGTCGCACAAGTACAAAGTGCGCGCCACTTACTTTCGCCGCGCGCCGCCATGCACGCACGGCGCGGCGTTCTCACGACGACAGCCACGAGCGCCCTCTGCGACAACGCCGCTCGTGGCCACCACTGAAGGACATCAGTCACTTCGGACTGAGATAGCAACGAGTTAGGACCTTCGTAATCAGATAGGCACCAGTGAAGACTTTGCTATTGTACAGGCACTAGGCAGGCCTCTAACAACTATGTATCAACATTCTGCAGAACTATGTAAAAGTTAAGTACTGTTACATTCTGTGCAAAATATATCTCTAATTTACTCTAGTGTTTGTAGTTTCTGGCTGCTCCCTTCCGTACCTGCACCGGCGTGCTGTCTTGTTACTGTGTCGGTCTCGTTCCACTCGGCCACCGACACCTACGACGAGGCTGGGACACAAAAGCGGCGACGAAGTTGAGACACAAAATATATTATTTGTGCCTTCATTCTGCTGTTCTCAGTTTAGATCCAACGTCCTAAACAAGCACTTCGTCCAACAGGTCTACACAGAACACACACGATTCTCAACTGAACTACGGTGAAAAGCAGGTGTATCGTTGTGATTCGCCTGTGTTGTCCGATCGGCCGTTCTGACTTCGGTGCCGCGTCGAATTAGCCGTGTGCATTGTGCGTCATTTTGCGGTGCGCGCGGCCGTTCGCCGTTGGAGCTTCGAGTCCTCTCTTGGGCTTGGGTGTGTGTGTTGTCCTTAGGTTAGTTTACCTTAGTTTAAGTAGTATGTAAGCTACAGACTAATAACCCAGCAGTTTACAGTTAAGTGCCATAGATTTACAAATATTTGAACATATTTTCTGACTTTGGTCACTGAGCTTTATTGTCAGAGGTTATATGCTAGAGATAATTACCTAAAAACGTTATCGTCCAGTTTTCAAATATCTTTACGACACACCCGAGAAAACATGTTTGGGTACCAAAATCGCCAATTGCACTAATCCGCTATGAAGCTTACCATTCAATTCAAGAAATCTACTTGGTGAAAAAAAAATATTTGTGCATGTCTTAAAGTTTGGTATTTTCATTCGATAAACCGTTGATTTTGTTTTCGTCACTCGTAACAGTTACCGTGTAACATCAAATTACGTAAATTATTGCAACTTATCTTAAAGAGACTGCAGAAAAAAAATAATGCATAGACTTTGCTTTTGGTTGATTTTAGATTATAAAAAGCATAATTTGAAATTCAGGAGAGTTCGCCAAATTTTATTTTAAATTGAGATGACAGCAAAATATCACTACGTTTTCAAGATACTGCTTACATGTACGGTGGGCGAACTCGTAAGGTTTCCTCACATCCTTCCAAACGTTGTTGGCGCTCGTTAGGAAATACTAATCATCCGATTTAAAGAGAACTATTCTGTGAAGAAATTCGATTTTTGGCATCATACAGGGTTATATATTTTCTTGATAACAATGGTTTATTTTGTTATTTGTCATACCCTGCATAAATATATTCAAACATATAAGGAATGAAATCTCTACAGATCTATATTAGTCGTCTTCTGGAGGTTCAAATTCATCTCCAGCCATCCTAATTTAAGCTTTCCCTGAAATCCCTAAATCGTGAGAGCGAAATTCTATAGTGATTCCTTTCAAAGCGCCCTTTGGTTTACTTCACCATACTTTACAAAAATAACAGCTTTTGTTTCACCTCTAGCGATCACCTTGTTAACAGGACGTGCAGCCTAATCACTAATATTCCTTCCTTTGTCCTCTTTACACATCTATATATAGAATTTGTTTTTTATAAGCAGCGTATCTTACTGTAGCAAGGAAAAAAGTAGCGAATCAGTACGGCAGAAAAGAAGAAACTGGCAGTAAAAGAGATCTGCATGAGGGAGAGGGATGATTGAAGACCATATACTAGCTTTCTGGGTTTGGAGTCTCCACATCAGCGAACTCTGACAAAAAAAATGTTTGAACACTTCTGCCCATTTTCTTCATCTGTCTGTTAAAGTTTCTCGGTCTCCTGTTTACAAACCCCACCAATCCATCAGCAAAGCCATGTGCAGAGAGAGGAAAGAGGTGACTGGTTGGACACACAGCAGACTGTGAGCAAGAGAGTGTCAATGTGAGAGAGAAACAACGGGACATAAACATTGACAGAGAGACAAAGCGGCGAAGACAATGGTAAAGCGATCTAGAAGAAGGAGTGAGCCGGCCGCGGTGGCCGAGGAGACTGAGGCGCTCCAGTCACGGTCTGCACGGCCACTACGGTCGGGGGTTCGAATCCCCCCTCGGGCATGGATATTTGTGCCGTCCTTAGTTGTAAATAGTTCATAAGTAGTTTGTAAGTTTAGGGACTGATGACCCCGTAGTTAAGTCCCATAGACTCTACAAACATTTGAACATTTGAAGGAGTGAAGAACGACAGGTCAAATGCCAGTAAGAGAAGTAAGAGAGAGTTTCTGGGAAAGGGCAATATTGTTATGTAAACTACGAGGGCTGTCCAAATGAAACGTTGCGAAATGCTTAAACAACCAAATCGGTTGAAATTTGAATATGCCGCTTTGGTATAACGTAGTGCGACCTCTAGGGACGCGAAATTCGCATAGTCACCTGCCCCTAAAAAATTCAAGGCATTGTCCTCCAAGCCCGAGGTCCGATTCTTATCGAATTCCTTGAACGCGGATAAACCATTAACAGTGACGTGTACTGTGAGACACTCCGTAGCCTACGCAAGCCCATCAGGAGCAAACGGCCAGGGCTGCTCACGGAGGCAGTGATTCTGCTCCATGATAACGCCCGACCACACGTATTCAGGGACACACAAGGTGTATTGGCCAAGTTGAAGTGGAAGCAGCTTGAGCATCCGGTCTACAGCCCGGACATGTCGCCCTGTGATTTCCACCTGTCTGTCCGCTAAAAAACATATCAAAGGGAAGCGATTCATCGCGAACGACGACGGACTGAACACAGTAGAGAATTGCCTTTTGTGACAGCCACAGAAACCCTGGAAACAGGAAATCCTTCGGCTCCTTAAACAGTGGCATAGTTGTCCTTAGCCTCTGGTGATTACTTTTGAATATAGACTTCAATTATAACCACAGCGTCGTTTCGTACCTTTTCAATCAAACACCCCTCGTACATTAAGTGAGGGACCGGATAAAGTCATTTAGCCTGTTTTGCATTAATAGATCGGGAATATGTTCGTGAGAAGGAACATTACCCTTTTTCTTGCTCTCAGAGGAGCATTTTTCAGTTGGATTACTATAACTGTGTGAATTGTTTAAAACTAGACAAAGTGTTAAAAAATCTGGGCATTGCTGGGTGAAATCACAATTTGTTGAAACTAGGGAGGTGTCAGACGATTTTGTTACAAAAATAGCTAATGAGAAGTGCAGATATGAGTTGATGTTTGGACCTTAAATATTTGAGAAATTGAAGAAGCTGAATGCTGCATTGCAAGGTGAGGAGTTGTTTGCACCTGAAATATTGAAACATTAAAAACATTCAAACAAAACCAGGTCTATTTCAAAGGTAATAAATTAAGGCAATTTTTTTTTAATTTCATTTTAGTAGGAAAAGAGAAATAGCCTGAAGATGTTTCAGCCGAGATAAGGTATCTTCTGCAGAGTTTGGAGGCTGATTTTAGAAGAAAATTTCAGAACTTTAAGAATACTGCTTTAGTTCGACCTGATGTTCACACAGCACCTTAGGAGCGGCAACCCGAACTTACTGACATTCAAGTAGATCACAAAGTAAAAAATATTCAATGCTGTGACATTTATTAATTTCTAAAATCTCTTATCAGCTGAAAAATTTACATGTATGAAGAAATTTTCTGGGAAAGTGTTCCCTACATTTGAATCTACATATATTTACGAAAAAACAATTCTTGCTTTAACGTCAAGAAGAACAAATACCGAAGCTCTTAGACAGAATTAACGTGCAGTCTGTGATGAGAATCTCAATTAGCAATCTTACTCCTGATTTCAACAAAAATTTTGCAAAAATGTGATTATGTATATTTCTAAAATTTCTGCTAATATTATAAACTAGGAAGTATTATGAAATTAGCAAGATAAACTGATCAAACCTACGACTATCTTATTTATAATTATTTATTTTTATGGTGCAATTCATCGCTTTTATGAAGTACAATGCTAATTAATGAATGGATTTTAAATATGCATCAACAAAGCGGCCCACGAACCGAAACATTTGCTCACCTCTCGAGTAGAGGACGGCACGGCACTTGGCCAGAATCTTATTAATTAAATAAACACACACACAAGCGTGTTTACACTTAGAGGCTGAGTAAACGCATGTGTAAGAAACTTTAATAGAGAAAATGCGACGTAAGAAAACAGTCGAATACCATTTGTACCCACGCACATTGTACGACTAATAATAGTCTATTTGTTATGTTTAATAATTATTGAATGCTGTTGCATAATAAGTTATATCTACGTGATAATTGAGACTTATTCTTATTCTTCGTGAGGAGAACCTGTATATGATGACACGAATATCGAAACAAGTACCACAAGTTCTACATGTTACGAAACTATCCTGTCGAATGCGAGCGAATGCAGTGCACTTTAATTCTAGTTTTATGAGGATAAGTTCACTGTGTAGTATATTAGCTTCCAAAGTAATCTTAGCATTATATCACTTTAGCTTCCCTGAAGTTTTTTAATCACCGTTCTTAAGAATAAAATCTTCCACAGGCATATAAAATTTACTGTCGTCGTGTACTATGCCAGTGCCCACCACAAGGACAGCGACGCTAGACGTAATTAAGCCCAAGTAGCGAGCTGTTAACAATGAGCGTCCTTCGCTGCCTCTCGCTGGCTATATGGCCGCCTTAATAAAGGTCGCCTTACGTTACATTACGCTACGTTACGTTACCTTACGTCGGCGTATAAGCACAGGGACTGCGAAATAAGGGCACCACTGTGGTATCACTTGCACGTTGGAACCTCTTATCCGCTGGACACTGCCCAACTGTTCGCAGCAAACACTGTCGAAAAGAGAAACACGGATTACAAAGAGATTAAAGGAGGTCACTTTTCTGTGTAGATTTTTCTTCTACTTCTAAATAACATTATTATTACACATTATTATACATTGTATACCCGTTCCACAGCTCGTATGTTATTTCATTAATTACGGCGAGCCCATTTCGGAGTTATAGCCATCATCAGGATTCATCTAATACTGTTGTTCTCACTGAAGTCTTTGATTTATTTTATCTCCTTAATTTTTCCCAATTTGGCAGATAGTATTTGGCTTACATATGTCTTCGTTTTTTGTAATAGCGTATTTGACAGCTTAAGCGTAACGTGCAACGTAATTTTGGGATATCTCGACACCTGGGTGATCTCAACACAACGCTGATTTGTAACGTATTGCACACTAGCGGAGCAGACTAGCTGTACATTTCTGAGCATGGAACCTCTAGATCCAGCATGTGTGTATTGTATTGGTTTTTATCAGGTAGTGGTTGAATGGCCCAGTCCTCTAAGGCGCTTTGCTGCTGAGCGCGGCGAGGCTCGCAGTCGGAGATTCGAGTCCTTCCTCGGGCATGGGTGTGTGAGTTGTCCTTAGATTAGTTTAATTTAGTCTAAGCAGTTTGTAAGCCTAGAGACTGAAAAACGCAGCAGTTAAGTCCCACAGATTAACAGACATTTGAAAATTTTCATCACGAGTTTAAACAACAAAACGAAGCCGCAGAATATAATCCGTTATCTCCATTGGAAGCTATATTACTCCATTTCTAAGATTAGAAATAAAACTTGATGTGTGATAATGAAGATTTCTGATTGTTGTGGTGTCGAGAGCACATTGTTGGCTTTCTTATCTTGGGCGGGAAAAGTTGCGTCACACATTGGATGACTACAGTCATCGATCAGATTTCGACACTCTCACTTGGGTTGATCCCGTCATGTAGAATTCTCCAAAAATTTAGGTTTTCCGAATGGAATAATTTAACTAGTTTGGTATGGTCTCGTTTTCCATTGTAAAGATCACTACATAATGGGTAAAGTGTCACATGATTCAGATGCGTCTTCCTCTTTACAACACACACAAATGTCAGCCTCTGGTCGTAGCCTATCGCGTTTCAAAATCCTGAAACACTTCTACAACGAGGCATGCGAAGCTCCGTGCGCCCTTACTCGGGAAAGCGCTTCACAAAGGTCGATCTCGAGGACATATTCAAATAAGTTTAGGACAAGTCAATAACAACAGGAAATCTAACGAAAGGGCTTACCTACCCATATAATCCGCATGTATTGGCGGACGAGGTCTTTATCAATTGGTCACTACATCACACAACAGTCCTCAAGTTGGATTAGGATAATGACTGTACGTCCATCATCTACTCAGGTCGTTATTATAGGAAATCAGTGGCAGTTGTACAAAGTAACGCATACTGCAATCAAGCGGCGTTTATGAAAGAATGTAGCATGATCATCTGCGAGCCTCAAGGACAAAAATAATACAGCGGTGAAGCAGTTATGATGCTAGGGCCTACAGCTGGAGAAAAAAGGGTAAAGTGTGTTGGCCAGTGCAACAGTTGGTTCCATAAGAGTTGTGTTCATAATGGTGATGAACCCACTTTTACATGGGAAAATTGTTAATAATCACTTTGTATGTTTTATACAGAGTTTATAATTCAACTATGTGACTATGGGCTCTTGTCTTTTTTTGTGAACGTCAATTTTTTTCTATTTCATTTTTTTTTTCACATTTTGTCTATCACTTACAAAAATGTGTGAAAATCTCAATAGTACAAATGTTTGCAAATATATGGGACTTAACATCTTTGGACACCAGTCCCTAGGCTTACAAACTACTTAAACTATCCTACTGACATCACAAACACCCATGATCGAGGGAGGTTTCTAACCTCCGACGGCGAGCAACCACGCGCTCCGCAGCAAGGCGCATTAGATTGCTCGGCCATTCCACCGCGGCTGTGAAGATCTCTCAAAGTGGACATTCTGCTTTATATTCTAATAAAAAAAAATTCCTTCTATAAAAGTTAATCGGTTACTCTAAAAGTACCTGAAAATAAATGTTGTACAATTTTTGCCTACAATTTCAATTATTCTCTTAGAGTTTCGAGTAATCTCTGATCGTCTTACTTCATTGCATCAAGAAGTCATAGTACGACGGTCCATTACTTTCTTCAAGTCTCGATAAGCAAGTAGCAGGTGCAGTTGTAACTAATATATTTCTCTTGTATGTCTTAAGATCTATTTCATAACATAATCGCAGATCTATTTCAAAACAATTCCAGTGATTTCTATATGAGGAGTAATTTTTCAAAACGCGATTAGTCCACATATAAAATTTTTTTGAGAAAAAGCAAAAAAACTAATAATAGGCAAAGTTGTGGAATCAATTAGGATTTGTGTATAGCAATTTATTATGCTTGAAGGAGTTTGAGAGGGTGGTTATGGAAGCGGTGGGTGGTTGGTGGGTGAAGTTAAGCTAGCATAGTTAGCATATATATCAAAGGCTAAAGGCCCAACAAGACAGTTCAGATAAATGATGCAAGGCAAGAGGCCAAGTTGAGAAAACCAATTTCTGATCGGTTAATAAGGCTCAGAATTTAGTAAACCAACTCTTTAAATGCAAACTCACAATGAGCTCAGTAATTGAAACAAGAGTGGAAAATTCTAATTGAAAGGTAAGCTTTGTAAATTCCATATTAATTAAAAATTACCCCTGCCATTTAAAGAAAACAGCTCAGCTTACTCATCAAAATCACATTGAGGTGGGATGCGGCTGGCTACTCGTTAATTTAATACCACACAGGTAAACAGATGAGCTGACTCAAAGCAGGAAAGAGAGGAATAAGGTGCCCAACGAGCAACAAGAACTACAGCTCTGACACTAAGGGCCTTACACAAACGGATAGAACGCCAAATTACAACCGCGTGGTGGCGATGCCTCACGGAGGGAAAAATTTCTACAACTAGAAGATAAAAAAAAAAATAATTAAAAAAAGCTATACAACTACGGCCGTACAGATGCGAGCTCGCAGTGGGGCACAAACCAGATAAATTCCCCAGTTACTTTCAAAAAATGTTCAAATGTTTGTAAATCTTATGGGACTTAACTACGGAGTCATCAGTCCCTAAACTTACAAACTACTTATGAACTACTTACGAACTAGGACGGCACAAATATCCATGCCCGAGGGGGGATTCGAACCCCCGACCGTGGTGCCCGTGCAGACCGTGACTGAAGCGCCTCAGTCCCCTCGGCCACCGCGGCCGGCCCCAGTTACTTTAACCAAGTTAATGTATACAGAGCACTTGCTACTCAGAGCAAAGAGAAAAAAGTGCGGTGTAACACATGAATAGACAACTAACGACGTAGACACAGGCAACGACGGCCCCTGGGGAACGACCACCGATCGTGACAAATTCACACACACACACACAAATTTGCGGAGCAGGTTTTATCAGTCACTTATTTATTCTTTATTCCACGACAAGGGCAGGCATCCTCGCGATGATGTAGGAGGGTGTCAACCAACGCTCAGAAACATTTCATAATACCAGATGAAAAGCGGCTGGAACGACGCGAGGCGCAGCCAGGGCTGAGTGCGGAGTACTCTGCCAGTTGTTGACAGCTCCGACGCTTGGCGAGGGACGGACGCGGTGTCGCACGACCGCTAGGAACGAGACCACATAGCCGGGAGACGATCTAACAGCCGGCGCCGAGGTGCTGTTGTAACTTGGTAGAAAGGCCTCTCCCGACAATCCTCTTCATCTCATGGCATGCATGACTTTCCAGGGAGAGACAGAATCCCACCCAGAACAAGTTCGATGCACACGCCGGGCCCGGCCACAAACGGCGCCTTACTGAAAATAAATCGACCCTGGCGATGCCATGCATCGTATCAAACTCACTGCCTGATACCCTGTCCGCTATCTCCGCAGCGACTGACTGACACCTTTCTCCAACCGCCTGGGCCCGCCACCGTAGCGCCACTCGCGACAAGGAAAACACATGACAGAAGACGACAATCGACGCGCGATAAAACAAACAGCGCCACGAGAGGTGCAAGCACAGAGAGATCGATAGTGATAGCGCCAGTAATTCAAGCAAGGACTGGGTCAATCGAAGAAACAGGAGTTACAAAAATGGAATGAGTTAGACAAATCTATTCTTTGGTGGAGGTGTATTACCGTCTTTAGCAACTAAATGAAAGGCATTTTTTGTGTGCCATACGCGTTTCGCTTCTTTATTTGTGAAGGATCATCAGTGGCCTGTAATACATGTTAATGGCCTACTTTAGGTTACGGTAGTAACACTAAAAGTGGGCCTTTGCGATCGTCTTTTGACAGCTCGAAATTTAAATGAAAATAACTGCTTAACTATTCATCTGACACGAAAATTGAATAACCTAATTTGTAGAGGAGAAAATTCTCTACAACTTTGCTCTTGTATGTTTTTCTCATATTTCGTAGCGTTTCAAAGGTATTTGCAAAATTAACGGCGATTTTGGGATGTCTGTCTGTCCGTCCGTCCGTCCGTCTGTCTGTCTGTCCGTAACGTGTTCCCTGTTTTTAAGGCAAACCGTTCAACCGATCAGCACCAAATTTTACAGACATGATTTTAGGCCGCCAGAGACCAGAACCTCCCTTTTTCAAAATTTCCGGACAAAAAATACGGTAGTAATACCTAAAAACGCCGTTTGTAATGTAATTGTAATTGCAAACGAACCCTTCATCTGATACGAAAATTGAATAACCTAATTGGTAGAGGGGAAAATTCTCTACAACTTATCTCCCTTATGTTTTTTTCATATCTCGTATCGTTTGAGACATACATGCAAAAATAACGCAGATTCGACACCCTCCATTAACGAAAACCAGCCGTTAAGAGATGTCACGTGGCATTCCTCCCGCAGAACTCTGTGTGGCATACGCCATCTTGCGCGTATTTGATGATTTTCTTATTGTAACTTACACGTTGTCATTTCAAAGCAATGGCGCACTGTAGAATTAACAAAAACACATCGTTCTTCGTACGATTAATGATAATCTAGTGTCTACAAATGCCATATTAGCATCGGTTAACAACGGCCATGAATAGTATTAGATTATGGGACTCATATTCTGATTGATAGACGTAGCGTAATGGGCAAGGCGTTAGACTATGATGCCAAAGGGCGGGGGTTCGGAACCCATCACTACCTAAACATTTTTCCTAAAAGAGTTTCAGACACTCTTATTAATTAATTTTTTATTATTTAAATTATTATTTTGGTCCATAATGTTTGCAAAAACTTATAAAACTAGAAATCTAAAGTGGGCCGTAAAACACGTCAGTGCGATTTTTTTGTATAATATTGTAGTACAGTTATAATATTATATGTATTTTTCACAGTATGACAGTTAAAAGTCTTGTTACAATTTCTAAAGTTCGGATCTACTAGGTTAGAAACAACTTCTGTAGCACTAGCTTTTGCAAAGTTACAGTTGTTTCTAACCTAGTAGATCCGAACTTTAGAAATTGTAACAAGACTGTTGACTGTCTTACTTTGAAAAATACATATAATTTTATGACTGTACTACAATATTATACAAAAATAACATGTATTACAGGACACTGATGATGCTTCGCAAATAAAGAAGCGAAACTCGTATGGCACACACAAAAAACGCCTTTCATTTAGTTGCGAAAGACGGTAATACACCTCCACCAATTTCATATGCAACTAAGGACGACGGAAATCGAAAAAATGAAATTTATTCTTTATTTAAACGCAGTGTTGCTAACAGAATCTTTGGAACGTACGAACTTTCCTCGATGTGCAGCAATCGCTCAAAAACTGTCTTTGAAACCGACTTTCCTCTCCATCCGCTCAATCATCCTAGATCCAGAGGAGTGGTCTCCAAAAGGTACTACTCGCACATCAGTCATATTTTCCAAGTTCCCTTATAAACAAAATACTGGACAACCAGTCTGTTTCACGTGACAATACGCAGTAAAAATACATTCTTGTGAACATTTAAAAACATTTTGCCTGGGCGCTACATCTTTTATTTGACTTACTGAAAAAATACCGTTAACAATCGGCAGGAAATGGAGTTATCGTGATTTGAACCAATTACCCTGACGGGCGTATTGCAATTCGTCCCAAAATACAAGTTTCGCACCTGATTTAAATGGTTAAAAATGTCGTCTGGAATTAAAACAACACCATAGCGCAATATAGCAAAAATTCTCTTCAGTCTAATATTATCACGTTCTGAAACGTCACTGAATTTTTATTACCTCTCAATTTTTATTTATTTATTTATTTTTTCATTACGAGTCGTGAGTATATCGCGTATTGTGCGCCTTACAGAATGTGTGCATCTATTTACTTCTCGTTTGCTGACATATTGTAATTCGTGTTTCAACTTGCATCTCACCAGATATCTTATGAAGACAGACTATTTTCTTCGGAGTAAAATGTACATTCGTCAAACATTTTTGTTAATTTATTTTTTACTTGGTGAGCGTACTTCTAAAACAATGCTGTTGTTACTGATGTCTTCAGTCCGAAGAGGGGTTTGATGGAACTCCCCACGCTGCTCCATGCTGTGGAAGCGTTCCCTTCTCTGAATAACAGTATCGACCCATAGCCACTTTAGCCTGCTTATGTGCTCCTCCCTTGTTCTCCTTCTGCGAATTTTAGCCCCTCATTCTTTCCTCCAGTTCCTCTTGCTTCCAACTTTTCCGCAGGCGATTATGCTTGTTTGTGCATCCGCCCACAAATTGTCTATGGCCTTGACGGAGGTCACAAACAAATGACACTTCCTGTGCGGACGCACTTATACTTCCGACCTCTTGCGGGAATACAGTTACAGCTGCGAGCCGGAGGAGTCACTACAGTCGTAGCGTGCGATATGTTGAAATTTTGGCCAGAAAAGGAAGTGTGTCTCTGTAGGCTAATTGCTGCCGACGCGGTAGTTCAGCCCGTTCGGTCAGAGGGCTACACACCCTCTGTAAAACGATAACTGAGCCAATAACTCGCCGATCAACATAGAACAAACATGAACCAACGTTACCACATAACCGATCTACCCAAAAGGTGGAGAAACTGCTTAAGACGACTGCTGTCCTGAAGCGGGAAATCCGGGTTCCAATCTCCGAGCAACACAAATGTTCAATTCCGCCACTGAATTTACTTCATTGTCCTGTAACAATGAGGTAACCAGTTTATTAACCGACTACTTTGAGTTATATAGAGTTTCCTTTTGTTTTTCATTTCGTAGTCATAGATATTAATGTCATTGTCCAAAGCCGACGCGTTGTATCCCACGCTTCAGTTAACACACTGTCGCGCTCGTGGAATATCGGTTGTTGCAACCCTTCGTTGCATGTCTTTGGGCGTTGCCTAGGAACGAGACAACGCCGTGCTGCGTAGCAGTGTACCGTTGCGCGACGGCGCTGTTATTGAGGGCTGTGTGCTGTCTGACTTGAGGAAGGTGGTTTGATTGATTGAGAGGCACTCGCCGCTGTTGGCCATCCACGTCACTGCAGCGCGTTCTGCCCGGTTGAGGACAGCGAAGTGAGGAGGGAGTGGCAGTCTGGCCTCATTGCTGTCAGTCCTCTGCATCCGGGAGGCGTTAACTGCAGCGCGGAATTACCTGATTATCTCAGACTAGTGCAGACACTAACGGTGAGCGGCAGCATGTAACATTTTAATCCAGATGTGTCTAGATAAAAACTTTCTAATGTAAATGCTTGTTTTGTAACTTATATATGTGTTAATAATTATGTATTTGTATATTTCGTAATAATAATGTTTTGTTTATTCGTGAGTAATTCGGTGGCCGAGGGGACTGAGGCGCTTCAGTCACGGTCTGCACGGTCACTACGGTCGGGGGTTCGAATCCCCCCTCGGGCATGGATATTTGTGCCGTCCTAGTTCGTAAGTAGTTCTTAAGTAGTTTGTAAGTTTAGGGACTGATAGCCCAGTAGTTGAGTCCCATAGGCTTTACAAACATTTGAACATTCGTGAGTAATTTTGCGCAAAGAAAATTGTAATTTTACTGGAAATAAGTCATTAGGAAAAGTAGGGATAATATCTTTGTCAGAGATTTTCACTGTGTGAAGTGTTGTCTTTGACGAGCGAGTGAGCGCGGGTGTGCGCTAACAGAGAGGGAGTTGAGTGCTGTCGCTTGAAGTGGGAGGAGAGACGGCCAAGGCGCTGGAACGGGCACTGCCGTGTCCCAGGTTGAGGTTACAAGGCCTATGTGGGAGTACTGAGATGTGGCACATTTATCCAGTGATGAGTGAGGGCAGATCTCACAGGCTTTCATCTCGTCAAGAGCCTACCCTTTAATTGCTCACCTTCAATTTCAGCATTATTGACGACAGCGCGGCCGACTTCTCAACAACGGGGACGTACGGTAATTTCCAAGAATGCTTGCAATCGAAATATCTCGGCCTGAAACGATACATATCGACCGTGCGACTCTAAATCTATTGCGCGGCTATTCATGCGTACTTAATAAGTATGTTTTATTTCTAGTCATGAGAACGCATTTTATTGGTTTCTATAGTCTTGAGTGATGGTGAAGTTTTTTCTTATTTATTATGATTTAAAAAGTCTTCGTTGCCAAAGCTATGCAAAGGAAACGTAAAACTGTCACACTAATTTAATGACTCGTTCTCGAAGTACTTTTCTGAGGATATTCTGCAGCGAATTATTATGAAATGAAAGTGGTATCTATAATTGTCATTTATGTATACAAATAAAATTGTTGATCTTCTGTCCTCGCTCATCTCAGAAATATATACTGCAGGGATACCTAACGCGTATGCCACACTACAGTACTAAATCCAGTATATCAGAAACATTCAACAAATTACTACGAATATTTCTATGAATGTGTCACGATTCTGCTATAAAAAAATTCACGTCAACGCAGCATTACATTACCACTCGTGAAATAATTAGTATTTAAACATTCATATTTTGTCATCTCGCTTATCAATGCGTGCATAATCGATAAATAGTTGCACGTTCGATATAAATCGTTTCAGGCAGAGACATTTCGATTGCAAGCATTCTTGGAAATTATCGGACGTACTGTAAGACAGCTCAAATATTTTCTATTATACAAAACTTTAGGCAGTTTGTGAGGCGTTTACCCAGAACTTTTATGTATAGTGATTGAAATAATAACAATTTTTTGAACTTAATTAGATGTTCATTATCCCAAATCATTATTACCTGTATACGGTCCTATCCTGTCCAGTGAAGTGAAATCGAGTGTCGTTGATAAACAAAATAACTATTTCAAGTGCCAAGCCAGTAAAACTTAATTTTTCAAAGTTCGTTTTCTTTGTGTGATCTTATTAATTTGGTGATGCAATAATAGACTAAAATTTAATGAAAGATTAGCAATATAGCTTACTTGTTACTGGAGACTGGCACTAATGAAAACTTAAAAATAAAACTTAAAATTATTAGTATTAATTTTGTAATGTTTTTTACTGCTTTTTGCTTGTGTGTTCTCCTGATGGTTGGTTCGTATTTCAGCGTTGTTCATGTGCAGAGACTCAATTGCACTGGCTTTGACGCATTGTTTGGGAATTCAATCAGTGTTATTTCAAATATTTTCCCGCTAACGAAGTATAATGATGCAGGTGAGTAAGTATTAATCTGAGATGACGTCAATTGTTGGGTTCATTGCTTACCTCCAATCAATTAGTCAAAAAGATTTATCACTGATTAGGTCTATTATCAAAATTTATTGTACCTTAATTTTATTTAAAGTCATCAAACCGCATATCATTTTCGTAGGAAGAGTACTGTGGAACTTGTATGTCACAACCTTCTCTTGTGTCACAACTAACAATGGGATTAATGGGATTAGTAGTTCGTTAATTTCATGTTCCACGGATAGTGCCCTACTGGGCTGGCGACCGTATTTAACCGTTTCTAAATTAATTGTATTATCAATCCTTGCATAGTTACTGTGTGTCCACTGTCCTGCGTACTAAAGTACATACGTGTTTGCCGCTAATTGTTCCAAACTTCAACTGGTTCATTTCAATAAAGAGCAGAGTAAGAGAAACGAATTATTTGTTACGATAATTCGTTGTTGCAACTCTCCCTTACTATCGGTCTTTTTTTTTTTTTTTTTTTTTTTTTTTTTTTTTTTTTTTTTTTTTTTTTTTTTCAGCACAATAATTCGGGAAAGATAGCCTCATGCAAATTCTTTGTAGGCAACACTAATCACAGTTATTTAAAAAAATGATGAACCGGCAGGAAAATGGGTATGTTACAAGCATCGCTATTATGTGAAAGTTTGCGACTGTTTATTGAAAGTCTTGTTTCCAGTTTCATGGTTGCGTGAGTCTTGTGCTGTGTGGTCATTTAAGTGGTTAAATGTTTTTATGCAGTAGTGGCTGTAAGCATACATTGAGTCGTCGTGTGGCTGTCCATAAATTTCTCAGTTAAAGCACTCTATGATGAGGTACTATGATTTATGTAACACCTAACGTTTTAATATTAAGCTGTGTTATGTGTACATCCGGTATTTTATTTATGTGTTCAAATCTCCTGTAAAGTGCATAAGCACACGCTATATGTCATTGTTTCCATGTCTATGGTTTTATCCGTACTACTAGTCTTTCTTCTCTAAGTTGGGAGTTAGGTTGTATTATATCCGCATATACTAACAGGAACGGGGGCACAGTGAGAACAGCACCACTTTATACTCCTTACAGCTAAAGTAACTGCAATAGAAGCTTCAAACAATGTCCATTAGATAGGAAAGGGATTAGTTCTGCCAAATTTTCTTCTTTCTTTTTCCCATATGTTAACCATTTTGAGACAAACACTGGATAGGTAACGCTCGGTCTCTCGTTCTCGCTGCGCCCATATAGCAGCTGAGTGTGCATTTTCTGGGTGCACACTGAGGACATACATGAGGAGTTAAATTATCATTATGAAAGCCTATTGAACATAATCAACATATTTATTTCATAATTAGACTCACATTTTTCACATTTTTATTCGAAACTGTTGTGACACGTGGGCGAGAACGTTATTACAACACTAAGCAGTTCCCATAGGCAGTGGTTCCAATAGTTCATACATTTTGTCATTGACGTTGATTCCACCTTTCACTTGACAGATAAAACTGTTTTTCAGTTTACCGTTATTTCTTCATGTAAGACACAACTGCCATTTTTCTTATTGTTGAGAGAATTGACTATAGAAAAAAATGTCGAAATGGAATTTGTTTTTGGAATGTCTTCACTTTTACCACTACAAAGCTGCGAGGGACTGGACGAGCGCTGAAGGGCGCCTTGCTTCGGAGCGCGCGGCTTTTCTTCGTCGGAGGTTCGAGTCCTACAGCGGGCATGGATGTGTGTTGTGCGCAGCATAAGTTAATGTCAGTAGTTTGTAAGTCTAGGAACTAGTAACCACTGCAGTTCGTTACCATATCTTTACAAACATTTTAACAATTAAGCCACCACATAAATATCTTCGCTTAGTTCTTTGCTGAACACTGCGAATGTATTGTGTTCTTTGTTAACTATAAAACAAGCAATATCATCGTCAGAATCGTCCAACTCAATTTTCATTTCTTCATCTGAGTCATCACTTCCGAAAACAGTCGCCGTTTGCCTGTGGCCATTTTCTTGGTAGGAGTGTGGTTTTTCGCAGTTCCCTTTGCTTTCTTCTTCTTTCTTTCAGGAAACTCATGTTCTTCTGGAGTGTCTATGAAGTTACGTGTTTCACGCTTTTTTCCTTCCAGCAGTTAAACATTTGTCTTTGGTTATGCTTTTGCCAATGGACTAATTTCTTGAAATGTTTAGATAGGCAAGATGTTCTCTTGAATCTCCTGGTGTAGTATTTTGTAGCAATTTTTCTGACTTGTCCACAGTTGATAAAGCATTTCATTCATGCTCTTTTCGTTAGTCATTCCAATATTATTTTTCCGTTTGCTCCTTTGAACCATATTTGTTGAAATTTGAGAGAGACAAACGGACAAGAATACATTGCAGTAATATGAATAATAATGGAGCACAATGAGCAGTATGTGGTCACTATGCCCGAAGCAGTAATTGCTAACTGTCCCATATGTATTATATGGAAAAGTACTACACAGTATACTCACAGGTACAAATATGACGAATTATATATAATTTCTAAACTTATTAGACTCATACTTAATGCTTTTAACTTTCCTGAACAATAATTTATATTGTATTTTTTTTTATTTCATGGAAAATATGCAAAAATAGAGATTTTCGGTTCCACAGAAAGTGTGGCGAATTAATGTCTTGAAAGCAGACCACACTCTTTCCCTTGGGAAATTTATATTATCCTAATCTCAAAACAGATTTCTATAAGGAAATGCTCCCTGTGCCCATGTGCTCACTATGTCCCAGTATCCATTTCTCAAGAGGACGGGCGTTGATTGCTCTGATACTCGCAGGAAGGACGTGTCTGTGCTGCAAAATGCCCGTTCGTTGGTAGTTCTGATTGCGCGGTTGCCCTTTCGTAGACTAACAAGAGAAACTTCCCAACGCATAACCCCCCTCTCAGATTTAGTCTCATTTAGATGTGAGATGGTCCAGTGGATAGCTCCTCAACAACAGTAACAGATCAAGCATTAAAAACAACGACGATGTGTACAGTTGTGGAAATAATGAACGGTGCAAGCAGAAGATGAGAAACATCCAGCGAAGTCGAAAAGTGCTGGACTATAGACCTGTGTTCTTATCACCCTCGTGTTGTATATTTATAAGATATCTTCACAAAATTTGAATTCTCCGTTCGGTGTGTGGCGTGTTTGTTCGCTACATTCAGTTGTATGTCTGTCTCTAGGGACAACGTCTGTTTGCATCAGCGAGGCGTAAACAAGCGATGTTCGACAGTAGTACCACATATTATGACCTATTATGACCATTGCTTTCTGTTTTGCAGGATTAGAATCTTGAATTCCTTTTTGTGGCATAGTTAATAAATATTTTATTTGCTTTTTTTCTATTTTTGTAAGATGTCTATGAGGCGTTTTCCCTGCTCTGAGTAGTCATCGCATTCAATTGAGACGGCAATACATTCCCACCACATGACTCATTCTTTGACCTGGTATAGTAAGACAAATTCCAAAACTACAGAAAGAAAACATACATGTCAGAACCGGACATTTCTTAAAACTGTAAAAAATAGAGGGAAAGCGAAGGAGATTCGAACGCGGACCTTCCCCTTAGCAGTCGAACTTCGTGGACACATACCTACGATGCCATGACTCTGCGAAATCGCTTGATGATGCAGATCTTCAGTTTGGACCATCCGTTTTCCTTGTTTTTTCCCTCAGTTCTGTACGCCTCCTTCTAGTTTTCCTGCTTTATCTGCGTTTAGTTTTTTATAGTTTAGTCCTTCTCAGCACTAAATCTGAGGGGAGATGCGATCGTGAGTTTCCCGTGGTCCCATCGTTCTGGTACTTTCGCTATTTGCGTGGCGGGAAAGTTTAGGATGTACCGTTCGTTACAAGTGCTTAGTGTGGGTGTTACTTGCTAATAAGTGCATCGGCAAATAGACACTTGGTCATTTTGCGCGTCAGACAAACATTTCCCCTTGCCATTTACAATTCATATTTTTCTTAACTAGCTTTGATTCTATAATAAGCCTTAATGCACAATCAAACGGACCTGTTAGTTGGGCAGTAACGTCTTTGGCTCAGAAAATAAATCGAATTCTCTTATCTGTAAGTAGGATGGCACTACGTGCCAAAGACATACGTCATCTCATTAATATCGTTGTGTCTTTGAGGTCGTTGTTCGACCGAAGAGTGGCCATGCTATGTTTGGGTGTTGTCTTGGAATGGTTGTTAAGTCTGCACGAATATTCGTCAAGTGTATCGTGTGTGTGTGTGTGTGTGTGTGTGTGTGTGTGTGTGTGTGTGTGTGTGCGCGTATATCACACAAGACTGCCGAAAAGACTAGGCTAAAAGTATGAAAAAACATGGTACATACCACACAAACATGCTGGAGGAAAAATTGTGAAAACGAAGTATGGAAAACTTAAAAGAGTTGGAAAAATTTAAATACCTTGGGGACTGGATCCAAGCCAACGAACTAGACAACACAACCAATAATATTTTTTTAAAAAAAGTTAGATTTTGGATACAAATGAACACAAAACTACTACAATAAGATATCAGTATCCATCCAAGCGAAGCATAGACGTTCTAATTCAGTGATTATGACACAAGCAACATAGAGATCAGAGTGCTTAACAATGAATACGATAGGCGAACTTAGAGAAATACAAATGACAGAGAGGAAAATAGTGAGAAAAATCAGTCCCGAAAATATGTGGATGAAAAGGAGAAATGAAAATTTATATAAAAATACAGAACTATTAACAGATACAATGAGGAAATGATGGCTAAAATCTTTTGGACATTTAAACGAATGTAAGGAATACTAATTACAAAGAATTCTTTTAGTTACATTTAATAAACTAAAGAAAACTGCTGGATGGATAGAAGCAGTGAAAAAAGATGTTTACAAATAGGTGTTGGGGAAAAATATAAAACATGAAAGGAATCGCTTCAGGCTACTGATAGAAAATGCAACCAACGAAGAAGATATACTAAAACCTCGACGAAAGTGGAGAGATGAGCAGAGGCGAACAGTTGAAGAGAAAAACTACGAGGAATAAAGTAAAAGAAAGAAATACCATTAGCCTTAAGATGTACACAGTCCATAGTACATATACAGGGTGTCCCAGCTATCTCGTCCACCCAAAATATCTCTGGATCAATAACAGCTATTGGAAAACGATTTTCACCGGTATCAATGTATGGCTGGGGCCCATGAATGTACATATTTGGAAGCATTCTAAAACGAAATCAAATGTGTTTTTAACACAGACTTATGTTTTTTTAAATGGACACCCTATATTTTTTTCTTCGGCAATCCATAGCATGACAAATCACATAAACAATGGCGTTGATTGCGTCGCAAAATTCCAATTACATCCCGAGATATTGCGACGCGAAGTTGATGCTTGAAAAACTCGAAATGCGCTGCTAGCGCACGTCCTGAGGCTCAGGCGTGAACCCCATGCTGCCCGTAATCGCGATGTGATTGACATACGTAATCGCACTTCCATACTTACCAAGAGGTCCGAAATGAATAATACGGTCTGCTGCCATGCTAAAGTCGTACATTCCAGCAGGTATTTATCCCATAGGCTAGGGGTGATGCGGTTCTGTAACATATCTGTGTACCGCAACGTTAGACACTAACGTTAACTTCGCTTATCGTTAATCCGTTACTAAAAAGGTAACACCGTTCAACGTTAAAACTTTACTTTACTGTAGATCTAGCGCAAGTTATAGTAAAATTCATGTTGATGGATTTAGTGAAACGAGCATATGGACTAAAGGTTTTACCGTTGTTAAGGTAAAAATGTTTTGATTTGGGAAGTTCACGTAAGACATAGAAGATGAATGTAAACCTGTTTAACCAATTACTTTTATTATCACATAATTATCAATGTTATGTTTATTTAATGTGTTACATGACAAATTGTTTCAAACAAATGTTTCTGAACATCGCTTGGTAAAATGGCCCTTTGTAGAAACTTGCACTGTGATACCAGCACTACATACTAAAGACAGCATTCAAATATTACGCTCAAAGTGATAACCATTGGCTTGCATACATAGGGTCACTCTGCGGATGAAGGATGCCCTACTTTGTGCTACTGTTTCCTCTTTGATGGCTGTACAAGCATCAATAATGCGTTGCTTCATGTCCTCTGGTGTTGCTGGTTCATGTTGGTAAACAGCATCCTTCACTGCTCCCCAAACAAACCAATCCAGCGGTGTAAGGTCCGGAGATCGGGCAGGCCACCTAACTGGGCCACCACGTCCAATCCACCTACCAGGGAATTACGGTTCAGAAGTCGTCGTGCTCTCAAGTCGTTATGTGCAGGGCATCCGTCATGCTGATACCAGATGACCATTCTCCTGTTCAGAGGTACGGTGTCCAAGAGAACAGGAAGATTGTGTCGTATAAATCTGGACTAATGTCTGCCATTTTGGACGCCATTTACAAAGAAAGGTCCGATAATGGTATCTCCAATAATCCCACAACAAACATTCAGTTTGCACGGACATTAATCCTCTACCTCACGGAGCCATTTTGGATTGTCTGCGGACCAATAATGCATATTCCTCAATTTGACAATTCCTTTGTTGGAGAATGATGCCTCATAGGTAAAGAGAACATCTGCGAAAAAATTTGGATTAGTCAGAAGTTTTTGCTGAGCCCACCGAAAAAATGTTACCCTGTTGCTGAAGTCATTTCCATTAAGATCCTGGTGTAAATGAACTTGGTAAGGATGAAATTTATGACGTTGAATACGCTGTGCATTTGATTTCGACACACCAACTTCACGTTCAGTTTCAAGTGTTCTGATGTGAGGATTCACATCTACGGCAGCGAGCGCAGCCACTTCAGCACGTTCATCTGTGCGTGTTCTAGGACGATGTCTAGGTCTTGGATTTACGCTTCCCGTTTCACGTAGACGAGATCTTTTTCTGTACATTCGTTCTGCCTGAACAGAATTTCGCCCGCCTACAACAGGATACAGTACAGGTATGTAGAGTAGGGTAGAAAACAGACATATTAACGTAATAATCATAATGTTCTTTAACAGTACTATAAACAAACAAGCTTTTGTGTCTCGTTTCCGCCGGTTGTAGGTTTCGGTGGCCGAGTAGAAAGAGACCGACACAGGAATAAAGGATGCACGCGTGTGCAGGTACGGAGGTGACCAGCCAGTGGGACAGCAGAAACTAGAAACTCTAGACTAAATTAGAACAATATATATATATATATATATATATATATATATATATATATCATAGAAACGTTCTAATACTTAACTTTTATAAAGTTCATTACTGCAGAATGCTGATACATAGTTTATATAGAGGCCTGCCTACTGATGAGTCGTAGTGCCTATCCGATAGTCACGTCTTAACTGATGTCTATCTGATTCCCAAGTGTTAACTGGTTCCTATCTCAGTCCCAAGTGAACGATGTCGTGTAGTGGTGGCCAGGTGGGGGGGATAGCAGCAGAGGGCGCTCCTGGCTGACGTCGTAAGAACGCCGCGTCGTGCGTGCATGGCGGCGCGCGGCGAAAGTAAGTGGCGCGCACTTCATGCTTGTGCGACACCCCCCCCCCCCCCAACCACCGCCCCGTCGTGGCGTAGGGCTGAGGGCCACGGCGACGGCACTGGGAGAGGGCCTGGGCGGGGGCGTTACTGGTGGGACGGGCGTCGTAGCAGAGGCTGGGATCGAGACGCCGTCCGCGCCCCGGTATACACCTTGCGATCCCCGGGGAAACCCACTAAAACCAGGGGAAGGGCGCACGCCTCCCCCCAGAGGAAGCAGATCATCTTCTTCTGAGGTGCGTGGCCCAGGCAGCGAGGGCACACACGGTCCCGGAGTCACTCTCGTTGACGCTGTCATCTGCGGCGGCGACAGCGGCGGCGACGACTGCGTCGGAGGCGCGTCGTCATCCATGGGGATCTCTTAGTCCAGGGACGCTGTGCCCGGCGGCGAACGATGTGGCTGTGCTCCCTGGCGGTGAACTGGGTCTGGAATCAAGAAACCCGAGACAGGATCGCGCGGCCTGTGAAGGCGCAATTAGTTTGCGTGGCGCCGCAGCTCCGACCCTGTGGAAGAACGTACAACATACATATTGCGACCGAGCATAGGATGAATGGTGCCTGGCAACCATCTTTTCTCGTTTCCAGCAAACACCCTGTACAGCACCGGCGAAGCGCCATACGAACCGACTCGGTGCGTGGGTGGCTGCAGCAGGTGAAGGAGAGGGCGGTGACGGCGGCTGTGTAGCAGCTCGGCAGCAGACAGGCGTCACGTGACATGCATCGATACGTAGACAGGAAAATTTGAAGAGCTTGCTGCCTGGAGTGCTGACCTTTCATCTTATCCATGTGAGACTTGAATGTTCGAACGAAACGTTCTGCTCCACCATTGGACTGAGGGTGAAAAGGTGCGGCGGTGATATGCTGGATGCCATTCACACGACAAAACTATTGAAATTCCGCACTAACAAACTCAGGTCCATTGTCACTGACGATAGTTTCAGGCAAACCTTCGATGCAAAACACTGATGTTACGGTACTTATTGTACTAGACGCTGTCGTTGAGTTCATGGCAATCACGAAAGGAAACTTGCTGAAAGCGTCTACCACGATTAACCAGCGCGTATTACAGAAAGGTCCGGCAAAATCAATGTGTAAACATTGCCATGGTCCCTTCGGGCATAGCCAGTCTGAGAAACGTTGCGGAGGAGCCACCTGATGCTCCGATCAAACTGTACACTGTGACGTCATGCTCTCTATCTGGGCGTCCATACCAACCCAGGTACAATGACGTCTGGCCAGTTGCTTTGTCCTAACAATACCCCAATGTCCTTGATGCAGGAGACGTAAGACTTCACGTTGCAGGAAACTAGGAACAATCACTCTTGTTTGGTCGTTGTCCGTATGTAACAACAGAACACCCTGACTTAAAGACAGTGCATGACGTTGTGCAAAATAACGTCGAACCAGAGGCCGTTCAATGTCTTTGGCTCTGGCAGGCCACCTTGAGCGAACAAAACGTGCTACCACACTTAGGTCTGCAACCGCAGCTGTTTCCTGTACAACCCGACGAGAGTTCAAAGGGAAGTCTGCGACAGCAGAAGCGTCTCTGCAGTCTATCTGGCAACATGCCATTTCTGAAGAAACAAAGGACACATCCTGGCCAACTGGAAGTCGGGAAAGTGTGTCTGCTTGGCATGTTTAGTGGTAGGCCGGTACAAAATCTCATACTGATAATTTCACAGTATCAAGGACCATCTCTGAAGCTTTTGTGCCGTCGTGGCGGAATTGGCTTTGTGGGTGAGAACAATAACGTGAGAGGCTTGTGGTCTGTCAACAAATACAATTTTCTGCCATAGAGATAATGATGAAACTTTGCTAACGCCTCCTTTCTCTATTCTGTTGCGCTGGCGTCAGTAGCTTGGATGCAAAGGCAATAGGACGATCGTGAGAACCAATACGATGTGACAATATTGCACCCAGACCGTATGGCGAGGCATCCACTGCTAGCACTACAGGTTTCTGAGGGTCAAAGAGAGTAAAACATGCATCACTACGTAGTGCAGACTTTAATTTGTCAAAGGCAACCTGACAATCTTTAGACCATACAAAAGGAACATTCTTCCTACGTAAGCGATGCAGTGGAGCTGCAATCTGAGAGGCATTCGGAATAAATCTGAAATAATAGTTCAGCTTTCCCATTACTGCTTGCAATTCCTGCACATTCTTAGGAGGCGGCAAGTCTTTGATCGCTTGAAGATGTGACTGTAAGGGATGGATTTCTTGGGCATTAATCACATGGCCTAGGTACTCTATTTCAGTTTGAAAAAACGAACACTTTGCTTTATTGCAACGTAGACCTGCTGCAGTCAACACTTTGAAAAGGCACTCCACGTTTGCTAAATGTTCTTCAACTGTACGTCCGGATACCACAATATCATCTAAGTAGTTCGAGCAACGGTACAGAAACTGTCAGCTGTTCCAAGAAACGCTGAAAAATAGCGGGTGCGGAAGAACTGCCGAAGGGTAGGCGTTGAAATTGAAAAAGGCCCATGTGAGTATTAATGACGAACACTCCAGGTTTGATAAATTTAAGCTCGTTGGCCTGTATAGTACCTGAACTCGCCACGTACGAGACTAACACAGACTATCGGCAAATTACAGAACTTCGCTGTGGCGGTATTGATGAAAAAAGAAACAATTTTCAGGGTTTCTGTTCAAAGTGACATATGTATGATATCTGTACAATGTTTGGTTCTTATGCAATAAATAATTGAATGTGTTCTCGGACTTTATATACACCCTTTACATTCAATCGACTGACACAAATGGGGCCAAATATTACTTCTTGTCAAGAGTTCGGTGTTGTGCACTTGAGGGGGAGGGCGAGGGGACGCTTAAATTTTACTGAAATTGCGATAATGAAATATCACGAACCTGTCGCAATTACTATTCCAGTTCGAAGTATAACAGTCAACTGAGGTTTGCAATAACAACGAAAGTGCCGCTGGGAAAATATCTGTGTTGATTTTAATGCAAGTACACGGTCTAAACGAGCTGCGAAACAATCAACGAACAGTAATTGTTATGAAGAACAATCATGACCATGGATTTCATCTGCTGTTAATGTGTTGTAATAACTGCTTTCATCAAGTGAGGTATACATTTATCTTGTGTTTACTAAACCTATTAAGTCTAAAAACTTGTAAAATTGGCTGTTAAATGGTTTGGTTGTGTATTTTGATGGTCGAAATTTGAGTGCAAAGACGAAAATGACAATAAAATACTGCAGTTAAAAATGCGGATAGGCCATCTGCCACAAAAGCATTTTACGCCGAAATAAGGTGTCGTTAATAACTTTGCTTGTTGCCATTATGAAACAAGTAACGTTTGGTACATGAAAGTTGAGTACAAAGACTAAAGACACAAGAGAATATTGTAATAAAAATACTCCTGGGTCAGCTGCCACAAAAGCATTTCACACCTAAATAACGTGTCATTAATAACTTTCGTTGCTGTTACGATTAAATGAGTTCGTATTTGTTGCAAAGAACGCTGACATATACAAGTGAAAAAATTGTGGCTGTCACTACTGCTTGCACTCTTTGTACTGGTTGCATGTCACTCGTACTCGATCAGGTATTGTCAACAACAAATGAAAATAATTTTAAAGAAGGTGTAGATACTCAAATTGAGTTTCATCAACCACAGGAGTGACAGAAAAATCTCGAAATACACTAACACTAGGTAGAAAACTGAGCCTTTTTTATGGAGTGTATTTCAAGGGAATTGCAGGATAGGTCATCTGAAGCTTCAATCTGGGGGCAGCTAAGCACCATTAGTCAGGAATTTTATTTGAGTATATATAGCCTGAGCTCAAACAAGGTCAAACATTTGGTGTTCTTGCACGAAGTACTTGTCGTTTTATCACTTCGATTTGTGTATTTAAATGCTGAACATACTTCTACAAGCAATACTCACTACATACAATGTATAGTAAATTCAACAGTTCAAGCTCAACAACAACATACGATAAGCAGACTACTTTCAAGTGTACTGACCACCAAAAATATGGCGGCCGAGTTTATATATATATTTGGGAAATCACTCTCGAAGTCAGTGCATTCCTGTGGATTCTTTGTACTTCAGATTCGACAATTATACCTGTTCACTTTCCCATTAGTGTGAAAAGCTGCTTCGTCGCTAAAAATTAAGCGATCAACAGTGTCATCCTCACCCTCATTAAATTATTGAAACTGCGAATAATACTCAACATGTTTGTCTTTGTCGTCGTCATTGAGATTCTACACTACCTCCAATTTCAGTGGTTTCGTAGACAGCTTCTATCACAGGACGTTCGACAGTCATTGGAACCATTTCGAGTTCACGGGATGCAGGACGCAGCGATTTCTTTGGACTCTTTATGAATGGCTCTCCTACACGCTACACATTCACTTCACACACACACTGGGATGTCCGCTTCTGCTTGCGGGGCTCAAGTAACCCGTCGTTACGAATTCTTTGTGTCAGTGGTATTGGCGTCCCTTGTTATTTGGTGTTAAATTTCCGTTGAACAGCTACAGCACACTTGTTTTTGTTGAACTCCAACACACAAAAGCTCGCTTCGCACATGAACTCGCCATGTTTGCGACTAGCGATGACTATCGGCAAGTTACCAAACTGCACTGTGGCGGTATAGATGAAATAATAACAATAATAATAATAATAATGGGAGGTAAAGGAGAACATCTGGCACTGGAGAGAGGGAAGATACGAAATGTGAGTGAAAATGAATAGGTAAGAGTTATATTTAGTGAAGAAGTAATGGATGTAAACGACATAAGGAATAAGATAGGGAAGTGAAATATCATGATTAAGCTATCTGTGTCTAATCACACAAAGAATAAAACATTTAAGACAATAACAGAACCAGTCAGGACTTAAGGGTCACAAGTGTAGGTCAGAGATAAAAACAGAGAACGGACGGTTCAAATGTTTGTAAATCTATCGGACCAAACTGGGTGGTCCTGTGTTCGTAGTTTACAAACTAATTAAACTAAAGTAAACTAACCTAAGGACAACACACACCCATGCCCCAGGGAGGACTCGAACCTCCGGCGGCGAGCAAACGCGCGCTCCGCAGCGAGGCGCCTTGGCTATTCCACCGCGGTTTTTGTTTCATCAGAAGCCTTTGAGTACGAGTTCGATGAAATACTGAAGTAATTTTCCTTCGCTATGTCACTCTTTAAAATATTATTTCACGAATATTGTTATTCATGGGCGTTTCTTTTTCTTTAAATTCATTTGCCTTTAAAAATTTACATTCAGATTGAGTTCTTTTCATTTAAGCATTATGCATTTTGATGCGTCATGAATAATTGAGGAAACTTTAATGGCGACTAAATTGAAAATCATGCAGATGTGCATCTGAACCAGCGTTGCCAACTATTACATCCAAGTAATTTATGAAGAAGTTTCTTAATTTCGTCTTTCACATTACTTCTGGTACTCTGTACCTTCATTCATATCAAAACTGAAGCGTAAATATACTTAATGAACTGTAGTGCCTTTTCTTTTGAAGACTTGACAGTATGCTTCATAAATTTATCCTTGTTATGTGGATTGTTTGGAGGTCTGAGACTGTATTATAAACTACTGCAGCAGTCATTTTTTACTAATATTTTTATTAGCATGACGCGTTTCGGCAGCAAGCTGCCATCATCGGGTGCATTTTTACAGTTACATGTTAATACCTGTTTTGTGTTGTGGGTGCCAGTGAGGCTATGGTTGGATATTTTAACAGTTTGGTTGATACTCTTTGTTATCTGGCACCAAACATCTAATACAAAATGTCTACATGTGGTCCGTACATAACTGTGTTCTTGTTTTGTGTGTACCAGATAACAAGATTATCAACAAAACTGTTAAAACATCCAACCATAGCCTAACTGGCACGCACAACACAAAACATAACAAAACAGTAATTAAAATGTAACTGTAACAATGCACCCGATGATGGCAGCTTGCTGCCGAAACGCGTCGTGCTAATAAAAATATTAGTAAAAAGTGACTGCTGCAGTATAAATTATTAAAAAAAGGATGCTTCATGTTATCCTTCTGTACTTGACTTTAAGTAATGATGTGATTAAACAACGATTTGTATTGAAATATTTGCTATCTGTCTGCCTTGTGTTTTGATTTCTTACAGTTACTGGCTCGTGTTGCATGAAATTTTCCTTACCACTCCGCAGGCAGTTACAATGGTAGCAGAATGATGCTGAATTAACTACCTGGATTCTGATTTGGTACGGTGGTAGGGAATGTTAAGTTTAGTTGTGTGAAACTGTATTTTTGTTTATGTTCCAGGTTATTGTAAAGGATGCGCAACCAAGATACTGAGGAACCTTCTTTAACTTTGTCCCTGAACCACCTACTGGTTCTAGCTTAAGACAGGAGTTGGATTACGTAAAACTAAAATCTTTTAAGGTAACAAATCTCCTTTATTCCATATCCTCTTATAAATTTTAACATCTGGAAGTCTCGTACTTGACATGTAGATGGTTGTGGATGTGCTTCTTGTCAGGTTCAACAATCAATTTTTTTATCTATTACATTGATGGTTACTACCGTTTTTATGCTTTTGATCTGTTAAATTATAATTTTTATTTCCATTCACTTGACCTGTCATTTTACTTGTGGTATAGAATAAAACAATTACTCTTTTTTTTTTCGTTCCTGTGACTGTCTTTGTCGGCTAAAACCTGTGACAAAAGCATTAGCGCCTATAGCGAGTGGGATGATAGTTTCAGGTAATGAAATGAGAGATATTAAGCTCCGGTTGTAGAGCTGCAGCTGAAATTCCTGTCTTAAGTTTGCTTACGAGATTAACTGTCACCGCTTTGAATAAAATAAGTGCAATAGTTTTGTCATGGATTCTTGCCTATCATTTGTCACTAACATGCATATCGTGAGGTTACACCTAGATCAGGAGTTGAGTTTCAATACCCATTGTCACTCGGTATACAGCGAAAATTAAAAATCGAAAATAAAAATAAAAACTGCTCTCTGTCGTGGAAACGTTATCTGCTGAAGTTGCAAAATCCAGAGTTGGACAAGGGAGACCGATAGAAATAAAAAGAAAAAAAAATATATGCGTCACAAAGGTAATGTTGGCAGCGGTTATAATTTTTCATTCATTTCATGTATAACTTGACCCGGCTAATCTCAGTAGCTACGTTACTTATCTAAGAGTAAAATTCAGTTTAGCTGCTCCTCGAAACAAGGCCATCAGTATACTGAAATTATTCAGAAGGGAACTTGTAAACAAAGTACAGAAAAATTTCCTTAGAATGTAGCTAACCTGTAAAATTGTCTTTACATGAGAAACAAAAGACGGACAATCGCAAATTAGAGGGCCTAAACACGGAGATGGTGTAGCAAGAGTTTTGCACGTGACTGGTTTACTGATATTTTATGTGCTCTACATGTGTATGAACTGCAGTTGAACTGCTTTTGAATAGAATTTAAACCCACGAGATTACATTGTTACTTTGTGATAAATGAATCAGTAAAGTTTTGAAAAAAGAGCCTTATCAGTTGTACCGTGTGTATTTGCGCATCTGTAATTTACTCTGCACATGGTTCTGCTCCCTGTAATGTCCAGTTAAAAGGAGCTGTGTGACATGTCATTTCGTAATAATTATTGTATAAGAAGTACACTTGTCTCAGAAATTGTCGTGTCAAACTGTTTCATTCTACATCATACTAAGTCTAGAGATTTCTATCTTGGAAAGAAAATTTTTGAGCATGATGATGGATAAAAATAATTCTGTTTAATTATAATGTCGCATGTAGCCCAGTTACTATTTTCTGGTATGCAGATCGTGCTGTCGGTACCGGCAGTTCGAATTTGTCTGTCAATGGATTTTTTCCTTTGACCGTTACATGGATTGTAATTCTCAAATTGGAAGGTGTGTTAAGAAATCCCGAATAATATTTTTAAGTTAAATTAGTAAACTGAAGTATATTTAGCTGCTATAAGAAACTGTGTAACGGCATTAGACGCTAAAGACTTCAAGAATGAATATCTAAGCAGTATACAATGAACTACCTTCAAAATGTCTGAAATAATACAAATGAAACTCAGTTTTTCGTGATCGATTCCCATTTTACTGAAACGTTTTCGTCACGCCAGATTTTAATTTTCTACAAATTAAATTTTTAGTAGACTGAATAGCGAAGTCGAATTTAAGCTCTTTTGCGAGTGTAAGATTTTATGGCTGTGGTATTCAAAATGTGATACTATTGACCGCGCGAATGTTGGCAAAAATCGACATCTACATATTGTCTACATCTACAAACGTACTCCGAAATCCACACCAAGATGTGTGGTGGATGGTACTCAGTACAACTACTAATTACTTGCTTTTCTGTACCAAAACCACATAAAATGAAGGAAATAGAATACCTGTATGCATCTCTACGAGCCCTAATCTCACCTCATCTTTGTGGACTTTATGCAAAATGTAGGTTGGGGTCAATAGAATCGTTCAGCGGTCCGCCTGAGATTCCGAACCTCTTAATTACTTCAACAATATTTCTCCTAAAGAACGTCGCTTTCACGACCATTTGAGTTCGTAAAGCATTTCAGTAACACTCGTGCATTGATCAAATCTACCAGTAACAAACATAGACGGTCGCCTCTGAATTGCTTCTATGTCTTCCTTTAAACCGATCTGGTGGGGATCCCGAACACTTGAGCAATACTCTAGATGGGGCCTACAAGCGTCTTATATTCGGTTTCCTTCACAGAAGAATCACATCTTCCCAAAATTTTCCCAATAAACCGAAGTCGACCATCCTCACCCCACAACTTCTCCTATATGCGTATTCCATTTCTAAGGCTGTGCAGCGTTATGCCTAGATATTTCACTGAGGCGACTCTCTCAAGCAGCAAACTACATCAGCTTACATTTTTGTACATTTCGAGATAGCCGCCAATCCTGATACCACCTCAAAATTTGGTCCAAGTCATCCTGCATCTTATTACAGTTATTCAACAACGACACCTTCGTGTACCCCACAACATCATCAGCAAACAGCCGCACATTGTAACTCCCTCTGTCCGTCGGAGTATTTATACAGATAGAAAATAATAGCGGTCCTATCACACTTCCCAGCGGTACTCGTGACGATACCTTCGTCTCTGACAAACACTATCCATCGAGGACGTCGTACTGGGTTCAGTTACTTAAGTAATCTTAGAGTCACTCGCAAATTTGGGTACCTATTCCATATGCTCGTATCTTCGTTAGCAGTCTGCACTGCGGTACCGTGTCGAACACCTTTCGAAAATTGAAAAATATGTCTGTTGGCCTGTATCCATAGCTCACAAGGTGTTATGAGAGAAAATGTCAGTTTGAGTTTCGCACAATCGATGCTCCCTAAAGCGGTGCTGACGCATGGACAGAAACTTTCCCGTCTAAAAGAAATGTATTATCTTAGAAATGAGAATATGTTCTATGATTCTACAGCAAACTGATGTTAATGTTGTAGGTCTGTAATTACTTACGTCCATTATTTTGCCTTCCTTGTACACGAGACTTATCAGCGCCTTTTTCCAGTCACTTGGAACTTTGCTCTGGACCAAAGATTCGCGAGATAAGTAAGGAGCCAATGCCACAGAGTACTCTTCGTAAAACAGAATTGGTACCTCATCTATGGTATAAGGAACAGTGGCTTCTCATTGTCTGCATGTAGGTTTTATGTCGCAAATGGAAGCAGCTCCTTGGTCTGAATCAGCTAACACTACTGAGTGTGCGATGAACTTTGGTTTATAGAATTTACCAGCTTGTCACCGCTGCTTCGCATACGTAGGCTGGTTGCTCTGCACCAATTGTTTCTACCACTTAATATAAATTTTCATAGATGTAAATACCGAAACACGTGTCTTTTTAATTCTGACCAAGAAAACATATACCAATTTATATGGTTGTAGCTTCAAAATTGCCTTAATAGCAAAATTTACGAAAAACATACCCTTTCAAATTTAACCCTCTTGATGGTTTAATTTCCAAAAATACCGAAACACGCATTTTTTAAATTCTAACCAACAATAGAAGTACCGATTTTTGCAGCTCTAGCTTCAAAATTGTCTAGACAACAATGTGTTTTCGAAAAGCATTTTTGATCCCCTATTTTACCCCATTAATTGTTAAATTTGCAAAAATACCGAAACTCGTGTCTTTTTTAATTCTGACGAAGAGTCCGTATCCAATGTTTCATAGTTATAGCTTGAAATTTGAGTACACAACAACATATTTTTGAAAATCAATTTTTTGCGTCCTCTATTTTACCCATTATTGGTTCAATTTCAAAAAATGCCGACACACGTGTCTTTTAAATACTACCCCGAATCCAAATCCGAAAATTTGTAGTCCTAATTTCAAAATTGCCTAAATAGCAACATATTTTCGAAAAACAATCTCTCTCCAATTTAACCCCGTTGATGGTTGAATTTCCAAAAATACCGAAACTCGTATTTTTTAACGTCTAACCAACTATACAAATATCAATTTTTGCATCTCTAGCTTCAAAATTGTGTCAATAGCAACGTGTTATCAAAAAAATTTTTGATCCTCTATTTATCCCTCATACTTGTTGAATTTCTAAAAATACTAAAAATCATGGATTTTTAATCCTGACCAAGATTCCTTATCCGAAGTTTCGTAGTTGTAGCTTAAAATTTGAGTTAACAGCAACATATTTTTGAAAATCAAGTTTTTGCGTCATCTATTTTACCCCCTTATTTGTCGAATTACAAAAAACGCCGAAACACGTGTCTTTTAAATTCGAACCCTCAATTAAAATCCGAAATTTTGTAGTTCTATCCTCATAATTGCCTAAATAGCTACGAATTTTCAAAAAACGTTTCATCCTCTATTTCACCCCCTTACGGTCGGAACATCGAAAAATCGCTTCTTAAATGACGCCTACAGAGTAAGATCAACACCTTCCACAAATTTCAAGGTTCTATCTTCAGTGGTTTGGGCTGCGTGATGAGTCAGTCAGTCTGTCAATCAGTCAGTCAGTCAATCGGAACACTTCCTTTTATATAGAGAGATAATCATGATTTTCACTCTTCCAGGATAGTCTATGATTCCTTTCATGGTCATGCAATTGCATGTATGAAAACAAATACTGCATCAGTAAATCATTCTTAAAAGTAAGGGAAAGAACTCTGTATAATTATGCAATCAGTATCACGCAGCGTTAGTACAAAGTAGGTCTTTGAAACGTACTATACTTTGGTACAGAACGTAATAAATCGCGAAGAGCTTTTTATGCAGTTTAATAGGTCAGCCCTATCACGTGACTTCCCCCGTTCCCCTCCCCTTGCTCCTACCCCGTTAAAGACGCGGTGCGTTGGCGCACATCGTGAAAAGGGGATGATTTATTCATAAGGAGGTACCGGCACAAAGGCGATCTTCTAAGGCGATGGCGCTTTGTGTTAGACAGATCAGAATTTTAGATTGGCCAGATTGAGAAACTTTTCATCACTCCCCGCTTTCTCTACGGTGCTTCAAGATATTTCGTGATGATCGCAATCTCTGAAATTATCAGTTTAACAGTAGGAACAGATATAAGAATTCTTTTTTTCTGCTGTGCGAAGGTTTGTAGCTGAAAGAGACGGCAAGCATGGGCTCCGAAAGTATCGTGGATGCAAGCTAACAGCATTAATCAGCGACGAAATCCTCCTGCGTTTCCCCAGGTTATCGGCTAGTTAGGAGAGCTCTTCAGAGTGGGGAGTCCAGTTTTCTTTATGACATGCCAGGAACTACGTTCCACACAAACTTTCTAGGTGCCTTTACACTCCTTTCTCAGAGAACATGTACGCTGTATCCTATGTAAACCACAATGATGCTTATTTCAGATATACGACTGCAGTCGGTAGTAGCATTTCTTCTATAACATAGCGTCGTCACGTCTTACTGTCTCATTAAGTTCATTAGTATCGTATGAAATTTGACAGATTTAAAGCCGCCGGGAAGTGGCCGCATGGTCTAAGGCGTCAAGCCACGGATTGGGCGGCCACTCCCGGCTGAGGTTCGAGACCTCCGTCTGGCATGGATGTATGTGTTGTCCTTAGTCTAAGTTACTTTAAGTAGTTTGTAAGACTAGGGACTTACGAACATTTTTGAGAGTCTGAAATTCCGTATATTCGCTGGTATTCCGCTAAGAACTGGCGTTTTACTGTCAGTTGTTTAAGTGCATTATAGTGATCGAAATTAATGTCAACATTATGTTTCGCATCATAATGAAGAAGTTAAAATGCAAACAGGTTCCTCACAAATCACTGTTTCACGTCGAAACAAAAGTATCGATTTTCTCAGTGGTAGGCATATTTCAGAAAATTCGTGTTACAATTGTTTTTGTCATTTGTAGAGATTACAATTCATCATGAGAAAGCTACACAATTACATACAACATATATAATGAGCAACGACAGTAATATCTAACTACCTGAAAACCCGGCGTTGCCCGGGTATTTATTTATTTACGCCTGTCTGAAATACTTCTCCTATCCCTTCTATCTCTGTCCATCTCCCTTTTACTAAACACATGCTATATTGTGATTCTTGAATTTTTCCCGGCGGACATAATATTCCATCATCTTTCGGGAGTGCACCCGGGACAGCGACAATTCTTCTTCCGATATTTCGGCTGCAAACCTTACAGCCATCTTCAAGGCGAGTCCAAGACTGAGTTCTCAGCGTCTGTGCGTGCCTATTTATACGGTAAATCACGTGATCCAAGCTACTGAGGATTAGACTGCGCATGCTCGAAGATATCACATTCGCAACTGCTGCGCTAGTCATAGATAAATATATACTTCAAAGATAATCTGTGAGCAGTGAGTGCAAACATAAACAGAGCTGTTACGTATCCACAGTGCTTACAAATGAATAATTAATCATTAAAAGTGGTAACATCAATCGGAATAGAAGACGCAGACATTCTTTCAGAACGAAGGCGTGATATAAGTGGCTTCCATGCATTGTCAAGATTAAATCCGTCGTCACGATTTAGCAGGTGGTCCGCCAGTTGTATATGTACAGCTTCCTTTACAACAGAAAGTGGAAGCTGTGGTTAAAATCTTTACTCCTTTGTAATTCATGGAATGGCCAGTAGAAATACAATGTTCGGCTACTGCAGACTTGTTGGACTGAAGAAGACGTGTATACCGTTGGTGCTGAACGCATCGTTCCTGCACAGTGCGCGTGGTTTGACCTATATAACGTTTTCCACACTCACAAGGGATTTCATAAACTCCCGCTTTTCGCAATAACAAATCATCTTTGACAGATCCCAGAAGAGCTGAGGTCGTAGGTGGTGGGCGAAAGATCACATCCACTTTATGTTTCTTCATGATTCTGGCTATTTTTGAAGACACATTACCCACGTATGGGAGAAAGGCTGTAGATTTCACATCCCGTTCCTCTTCACCTTTCTCCTGTGATTTATCTGGTGTTTTTATTGGTAAGGCTTTTTTAATCTGATGATGCGAATAGCCATTTTTCTTGAAAACCGCCTCCAGGTGCAGGAGTTCATCCTTTAGGCTGTCAGCATCAGACACTACCTGAGCCCTGTGAACTAAGGTTTTCAGTACACTCATAGTTTGCGAAGGATGGTGGCAGCTGGACGCCTGCAAATAAAGATCCGTATGGGTGGGCTTGCGATATACGCAATGACCTAGGAATCCATCCTCTTTGCGTCGAACCAGAACATCCTGGAACAGTAAACAGCCATTCTTCTCCCGCTCCATAGTGAACTTGATGTTTTCATGAATGGAGTTAAGATGGTCTAAAAATTCTGTCAGTTTATCCTCTCCGTGGGGCCACACTATGAATGTGTCGTCCACATATCTCCAGAAGACCGTCGGTCTTAATGTTGCTGAATTGAGGGCTTTTTCTTCAAAATCCTCCATAAACAAATTAGCCACTAGGGGAGAAAGAGGACTCCCCATAGCGACATCGTCAATCTGTTCAAAGTATTGTTCATGAAATAAAAAGTAAGTGGAGGTTAGTGCATGCTTAAATAAAGCTGTTATATCATCCTCAAACATGTTGCTAAGGAGAGACAAAGAGTCAGCCAAGGGTACTTTGGTGAACAACGAGACAACGTCAAAACTAACTAATAAATCAGTGCTGTTAAATTTCAGTTTTTTTTTTTTTTTTTTAAACCTACTGATGAAATCCGACGAGTTACAGATATGATGTTCACATTTCCCCACATGTGGTCTCAACAATGAGGCTAGATATTTTGCCAGTGAATACGTTGGTGCACCTATGTTACTAACGATTGGTCGAAAAGTCAACACTTTCAATATATGCTCCAAGTTTGGTTTGAGATTTTCAATTTCTTCTGAAATGGACGTTTGCAAAACTTTGTGTTCCTTTGGAAGGCCATATAATCTGGGGGGCACCGAACTGCGGCCCTTCAATTTGTTTGCAACATCTTTAGGTTTGCAGCCGAAATATCGGAAGAAGAATTGTCGCTGTCCCGGGTGCACTCCCGAAAGATGATGGAATAAAATACATCCTATATTTATTGGAGAATATATAGGAAATAAGGTTGTCTTGCATAATGTAAATAGTTGTAAGTACACTATCCAAACAAAGAAAGACAGTAATTAAAATACATGTGACATTCGCACTATCCAATTATTTATTGAGTTATATGCTGTGCAATTGTATAATTTTTCATTATATATTCATTTGTATAAGTGCTGTATGTGTGTAAAATCGTTTCGAATACAATTAGTAATAAAGAAAAAATAGATGAAAACTTGGTGCATGGTGGGGCGGTTACCTATGACAGTTACTGTTTATGTGCTCATATGACATGAACACTTGTGGTACTGTGATACAATTTCGAAGGTATATTCAGCTGTATGTGTGTACACTGTCTGTAAAATTTCCTGCGACTATAATTTGTAGTGTATAAATTATAAATTGTTACTTCATACCGAATGCCGTAGTTTTAGTCTATGAATAGCCGAAAAGTAGTAAGAGAGGTACTTTTTCCTTTCATCATTTTACTGTGGGTCTCAGCGAGAAGAAATATAATGAAAGTTTGAAATTATCTTTAAATTTGTTGCAAGTCGCTAAGTACTCTCATGCTCATACAGTGTATGAATAATTTTTCGTCGCATTATATGGCAGTTTTTTGCGATTCCTATCGTTTATGACGTCATATCTCATAAATTATGGGTCTTAAGTGATTCTTAACCATGCAGCAAGTGTTACCTTACGATAAACAATTTATGCCTCAAAGTGGGTTGCAATCAGTCCAGTGGTTTAAAAGGAAATGTACAAAACTGCCGCGTGATGTTGCAATTTCTCTCGCATCTCATTGTTTATGACGTCATATCTCATGAACTATGTGTTGCTCGTGATTCTTACACTTACGGCGACCGTCTTCATGAATTGAAGCTTACATGTGCAAAATTTTATAAAGATAGGAACAAAACTGTAGATTTCTGTGCAATACGCACACACAAACAAACACACGGACACTCTAATTTATATACGAGTATAAAGATAATGAAATGACACGAGCGTAGAAATACGACTCACTCAATACCTTATGACATTCTTTTATTCTGTTGATCCTCTATCAGAGTTGCAAAATAAAATAGTTTTGTTACTGGTTAACTTGTTTTGGATTACATCCATCACTCCAATGCCTCAAAGTACAGCCGTAAGAGACTTACAAGTAGAGAAAAATTATACTTAATATGTCCAGGTGTTCCGTGTGGTCTCTCCTTTTGATGTATGTAATGACGGAGCAGAAGGTTGTTGGTTCGCGATTAATTGTATGCTTGTAATTTTCACTCATATTAACGACGGATATACCCGAGATGGGTCGGCTTGTGTATCTTTTGAAAAAAAGAAAAAGATACCCGGAAAGTAAGGCAACCACTGAGAAAGGATATCTGTGGAGAGGCCAGACCATCGTGTGGTCACTGAAGCGGTATTGTAGCGGCAACACTATAGATATTTAACTGATCTGAGATTGTAACATCAGTGAACGATTGAAAGCAAGGGGAAACTACATTCGTTACTTTTCCCGAGGACATGCAGCTTTACTACATTAATGTATGACGGCCTACATTGGGAAAAATATTCAGGAGGTAAAATAATCTCCCGTTAGGATCTCCACACAGGGACCAATCAGGAAGAAGTCATCAACAATAAAGAAAAAAACTGAAATTATACGGATCGTAGCGTGGAATGTGAGTCCTTAGTCGTATAAGTATTTCACAAAATTTAAAAAAGGAAATGGACAGGTTGACAATAGATATATCAAAGATTAGAAAAGTTCAGATCGAAGATGAACAGGATTGTAGGTCAGGTGACTGCGATGGGGGTAATGCAGGAGTAGGAATAACAAATAAGAAATAGAAATGTCCGTAACCTACTATGAACAACACAGTGTTCGCACTATCGTGAGCAAGAGAGGCACGAGGACAAACGCACCACACTCGTACACCTTTATATGCCAACCAGATTTACAGATGATAAGGAGAAAAAGTTAATGAGGGAATAAAAGAAATTATTCATACAGTGAACGGAGAGGATACGTTCTCATGGCGGATGGGGAGTGAAATTGGGTAGTTTTGAAATACAGAGGAAGAAAAAGAGACAGCGAAATGTTTGGTAGCTACGATTTAAATAATATATCAAGGGGCAAGTATAGACTCTTCCCACATCTTTTTTTGGTTATTAACTGTAGATTAAAACAAGAAACTAAAAAAAGGTGCGAAAACAAGGAGACGGAACCTGGATAGCCGGCCGTGGTGGCCGAGGGGACTGAGGCACTCCAGTCACGGTCTGCACGGCCACTACGGTCGGGGGTTCGAATCCCCCTCGGACATGGATATTTGTGCCGTCCTTAGGATAAGCTAGTTGATAACTAGTTTGTTATTCCCTCATAAGACCGACGGTCTTCTGTTTAGGGACTGATGATCCCGTAGTTAAATCCCATAAGCTACAAAAACATTTGAACATTTTGGAACCTGGATAACTTGAAGAAAACTGAGGTTCTTGAGAGTTTCAGAGGGAGCTTTAGGCAATTATTGACAGAAACAAGGAACAGTAACTTCGTACGAAACGAACGAGTAGGTCTGAGGTATGAAACAGTGAACGACATAAATGTTCAAATATCTAGAAATACAATCAGTGTTAGGATTGCATAGGATATCATGGAGCACTTTATAAGGTATACTTTGCTCAATACTCAATGCTGAAAGGCATAATCAGCCTTAAATAATGATTACGATAATGACAAGATTTAGAGAACAATCCTTAGATTTCACAAGAAATACTGAAGCTAATTGATGAGAGGAAAAAATACAAATATTTGTCAAAGAAGCAGGTAAAATTGAGTATAGAAGACTACAAAACGGGATTGACAGGAAGAGCAATTGCCTAAGAAAGACTAAATAGACGACAAATGCAACTTTGTAGAAGAGTGTATAACTAGAAAAAAAGATGCATACAGCCTACAGACAAATAACAGAAAACTCTGGGAGATAAGAAAAGCAACTGTATGAATATCATGACTTCAGATGGAAAATCAATACTGAGTAAAGAAGGCAAATCTGAAATTTGGAATCAGTATATACAGAGACTCTACAAGGCAGAATTGTAGACAAGAATAGGAAGTAGATAAACAAGCGATACTATACTAGAAGAAGAATTTAAGAGTACAGAAAGAACCAAGTTAAACAAAGCCCCTAGGGGCAAGATGCATGCGACAGGTGAAATATCGTCGGACTTCAAGAAGAATGTAATACCGCAGTTCTCAAGTAATCTGGAAGAGACAGATTTGAAAATTACAGCACCATTAGTTTTATAAGTCACTGGAACGAAATTCTTAAACGAATCGTTTACAAGAGCATAGAAAAACTGATAGGACCCGACTTCTAGAGAGAGATCAGTTTAGAAATGTTCAAATGTTTGTTATGCTTAAGGGGCTTAACTTCGGGGTCAGCAGTCCCTAAACTTACAAACTACTTATGAACTACCTACAACTAAGGACGGCACAAATATCCATGCCCGAGGGGGGATTCGAACCCCCGACCGTGGTGGCCGTGCAGACCGTGACTGAAGCGCCGCAGTCCCCTCGGCCACCGCGGCCGGCAGATCAGTTTAGATTCAGGTGCAATGAAAGAAGGAATAGGTGCAGCTATACTTCGTTTACTACTTAAGTTAGAACATAGGTTAAGGAAAGGCAAACAAATATTTATAGCTTTTGTAAATTTGGAGAAAGATTTTGGCAATGCTCATTGGAATACAATGTTATGTACATTAAAGGATAAGCCGGTGATAATAAAATGTTTCACAAGTTTAAATATAATTTATTTTTGAATAAATAAGATTACTAAAAATATAAAACCTTTCCGTTGTAGTCAGGACTCCAATAGCCCCCAGGCAATGTACATTGATAACTGTTCCTTGAAGTGAGATGCCTTCAGTAAATGAACATTATATGTTACACTGAAATGGCAAAGAAACTGGCACACCTGACTAAATCGAGAAGGACGCCCCTGGCACGCCACACGTCACGTGGACTCGACTAGTGTCTGAAGTAGTGCTGGAGGGAAATGACGCCGTGCATCCTGCAGGACCATAAATCCGAAAAAGTATGACAGGGTTGTGATCTCTTCTGAGCAGCACTTTGCAAGGTATCCCAGATATGCTCCATAATGTTCATTTCTGGGTACTTTCGTGGCCATCGGAGGCGTTTAAACTCCAAAGAGTGTTCCTAGATCCACTCTGTAGCAGTTCTGGACGTGTGGAGTGTCGCGTTGTCCTACTAGAATTGCGCGAGTCCATCAGAAGGCATAATGGACATAACTGGATGCAGGTGATAAAGTAGGATTCCTACATATGTGACACTTTTCACAGTCGTATCCAGACGTATCAGGGGTCCCATATCAATCGAAATTCACGCATCCCACACTGTTACTGAGCCACCACCAGCTTCCACACCTGACATGCAGGCTCCATGAATTTATGAGGATTTCTTGAAACCCATACATGACCATCCGCACAATACAATTGGAAACGAGACTCGTCAGACCAGACAACATGTTTCCAGTCACAAACAGTCCAAAAGTCGGCGTTGAAGGGCACAGGCGAGTTGTAACGCTTTGGCTTAGTCTTGTGTAGTTTGCAAACGAACTAGTTCGGAAGAGCGCTCCCACAGGCGAACTACGCGAACTAGTTCGCAGATCCCTCGCCTCTTAGTTCGTCCGCTCCTTTTCCGAAGACTGACGGGGAACAGCGAGAGGACGCGAGAGCACGCAGAATCGCCTGATTCCCCTCTGCCAGTTTCCATCATTTCGAGCTGAGATGCAGCTCAGCTGTAGTTTCATAGTTCACTGCCACAAATTTTCTTTTCTAAGGCATTCAGAACTGTCTAAATGTAACCGTCTTTCCATAGTGTACAGAAGTAAAGAGAACCCAAAACTTAACATTTCTTGCATTTATATGCGAGAAATTATGCATCAATCATTTTCTCTCGCCTGCATGATACTTTTGACGGTTCGCAGGGTAGAATGTGGAGGATAACGTCGTATAAGACACACTAACACTGTAAAGTAACGAACCCGTATAGAATTAATTAGCTACAAGACTGCAGTTTACTGCCTGTCGTCAGAATGTAAAGGTCGAAACCCATTGTCATCAAAGTCGCCCGCGTGAAGATCAAAAATTTCTTCTATTTCATTTGTTAATAGAAAATCAATATGATGTTATAAAAAAGGAAACATAGTTCCATTTGGACACATTTCACTGAAAGTGAAAACACAGAAAAGAAGAAAGAGCTCTTTTAGTAGTGGTAGCAAAAGCCGAAAAGAGCGGCCGAGCTGCGAACTAACAGGAGAGCTACCGGTCGCGAACTAAAATATGCGATATCGGTCGCGAACAAAAATATGCGCGATCGGTCGCGAACTAAAATATGTGCGACCGATCGCGAACTAAAACATGCGTTACTGGTCCTGAACTATTATAGCAAACTAATCTCGCTTCTTAGTTCGTTGACCCAGCGAGGTGGCGCAGTGGTAACACAGTGGACTCGCATTCGGAAGGATGGTGGTTCAAATACACCTCCAGCCATCCAGATTTAGGTTTCCCGTGATTTCCCTAAGACACTATGAATACACTATAAGAGAATGAGAGTACTTAGCGACTTACAACAAACTTTAAAGTTAATTTCAAACCTTTATTAAACTTTTTCTCGCTGACAACCGTAGCAAAATGATAAAAGGAAAAAAGTTTCTCGCTTAGTACTTTCCCACTGTTTATGGGGTAAAACTACGGCATTCGGTATGACGTTACAATTTATAATTTGTACACTACAAATTGTAGCCGCAGTAAATTTTACAGACAGTATACACATATACAGATGAATGTACCTTCGAAATCGTATCACATTACGACGCGTATATCATGAGATATGAGGACGTAAAGAGTAACGTTCAAGGAAAACCAGCCCACCAAGCATCACCATTTTAATCTATTACTTCTTTACTACCAAACGCAACAACTAAAGATACATCGCAAGCTTAAGTGTTTTCAGTAACTGTCTGTTCATCTATTAGAAATACTACTAAACTACTTCACGGATTTGATTGGAGCAACTTCGTTTCATAAAAGTGGAATCAGGGAAATTGTTTTACATGTAGGTTATGCTTGAAGTATGGATTGCGTAGTACAGAAAACATGCGATAGAGGCGCTGTAGTGTACCAAAGAAGTAATAAACGCCGCTGCTGCATAACGAATATGGGGTAGTACAACAAGGAAGCGAACGTCTGTGACAGAATTAAGCAATCTTATGTCTACGAATGCCAACAAACATTGAACATAGTGTTACTGATTTCGCTTTGTGTATTAAATACTTAACGACATTTGTTTGCTTATTTTGGCACGTTTCACCTTTTATATCAAAAACTTTATGAAGATACATCGTGTCGGACAACGGCTTTTATTTACATTTGACATCTTGGCTAGGACAACTGAGTTTATTGACAGAGCTATCCAACAAGGATTCTATTTTTACTGACTGAGGTCCGGAACCCTAAAAAGCCATGATACACACAGGCCCTCCTTCAACAACCGTTGTGAAGCACGGGATATAAGCTAGCAGCTATATAAAAGCTAAAGGACACTCATTCACTCACTGATTAAACACGAAATCTCGAAATCTACTTCACCTATGAAACTGAAATTTCTCAGTAATGTAGTTCATGTCTCGAAGACGTCAGCTAAGAAAGAATTTTGCCATAGGGCCGATAGGTCTGGAGATATGACGTCATAAACAATGAAATCTTTCCCCGTCTTGCGATACGTGATATTGTGACTTTATCAGTCCACTATTTGAGAAGGAGAGCACTTAGCGACTTGCAACAAACTTTAAAGATAATTTCAAACCTTTAGAAAACTTTTTCTTGCTGACAACCCCAGCAAAATAATGAAAGGTAAAAAGTTTGTCGCTTACTACTTTTTCGGCGTTCATGCAGTAAAATTACGGCATTTGGCATGACGTTACATCTTGTTACTCATATGTTATGTTTCAGACAGTATATACACATACCACTGAACGTACGTTCGAATTTTTATCATAGTTCTTCACGCAGTTCTTGAGATATGGAGTCGTAAACAATTAGGCTCATGAAAAACCTCCTTGACATGCATGACGTTTTGATTTATTACGTTTTCCCTACTAACTCTATTCGCGACGTATTTTGCAGATATTTTACATGTAGACCACTGGATGTGCATTCGAAATAATGTCGTATTACGGCCTATAGTTCAGCTTCTATGACGTCAAAATAATGAAATACATGAAAATTCGCCGTAATAAACACAAGTTGGTAATTTACTTCGTCTTTACTAGCAACTCCATTTTACAACAAACTTCGCAGGCAGTTTCCTAATATTTCACGCTACGAACCTTTATATATATATATATATATATATATATAAACGAAAGGTCACTTAGGCACTCACTGCCGCGATGGAATATCCGAGCGGTCAAAGGCGCCTCGCTGCAGAGGTTCGAGTCCTCCCTGGGTCATGAATGTGTGTGTTGTCCTTAGGGTAGTTTAAGTAGTTTGTAAGCTACGAACTGATGACCACGCAGTTTTGTCCGATAGACTTTTTATATTATTATTTATTTATTTATTTATTTTACGCACTCATTCACATATTGACTGAACACGAAATCTCTAAAACTACTGCACCTACGAAGCTGAAATTTATTCGATTGGACAGAATTAAGATTCATGGCGGAGGATACCCTACCTACAGACTAACAAAATGTACAGTTTCATTCCGATTTTCCCAAAATTTCGTACGCTTGACCTTCAAAACGAGAGAGAGGTCAGCGTCTATCTAAAGTTTCATATGGTGCGTGGGGAGGGTACCTTGCAACATAAAAATTAATCCATAATAAATACGTTGGTCACGCCATAAATTGAGAAGGCTCGACTGTTTTGACAGATTACTTTTTTTATTATTATTTTTTTTTTTTTTCTTTTTTCGTTATTACCAGAACAAGGATTGTATGAGATAAAACTGGAATATTAGATAACAACAATATGCGTTTTTCAATGTGATCCTGTGTTTCTATTGCACACAAATCTGTGGTTTTGTACCGATATTGATGAAAAATTGCACTCTCTACCGTAAAAACTACAGGAATGTCACTCTCTGTGTAAAATTTCGATAGGTGCATGATGGAGGATACTTCACTTACGGACTTTGACAAAATGCATAGTTTTGCTCCGATCTTGATGAAGTTTCGCACACATGACCATTAAACCAAGAGGAAGGTCGCTGGGTACATAAATGTTTGTATGTTCCGTGACAGAGGGTACATTGCAAAAAACGTCGGCGAGAGAGGGAAAGGTGCAAATAAACAGAGAAATGGGAGAGAAAGAGATTGGATGCAGAGAGCGGAGGGAAGGGGAGGTGAACTGCGAGAGTGTAGAATAAATAAATACATGGGAAACGCCGGTTTTGCAACTAGTCAGTTATACCAGCATGACTAAAACCAACCTAAAATACGGTATTCTGCACTGCACATCCTCACAGCTCTATAACTGTGATTCATATGTGACGAGCATGGACTGGTCAACAGAACATTCCCCTAAAGCAGGAATCTAAACGTGGAAGACAGTGACAGAGTTAAACACAATGTAAGAAAGTAAATGGACGTTTTGGTGGGCAGATTGCTTCACATCCCGCTCCTCGCAGGAAGAGCCAGAAACCCACCCTCCCTGTCAGAGATAAAATCTGATGACTGAGAATAAAAACCGCTTTCTCGGAGATAACCGAGGACCCGCCGAGGCAACGGGTGCGAAAGTGCATATTTGGCACGGAGGGCGAAGAGGAGGGGACATGTCATTTACATATGAGCCACCAATTGTAGGACTCCATAACTGCAACGTGGGGAGCCTCATAGCACAGCGTGGAATGTCCGAAATGGACACCGAGCAGTTGATTTGTTCAAAAATGTTCAAATGTTTGTAAATCTTATGGGACTTAACTACGGGGTCATCAGTCCCTAAACTTACAAACTACTTATGAATTACTTACGAACTAGGACGGCACAAATATCCATGCACGAGGGGGGATTCGAACCCCCGACCGTAGTGGCCGTGCTGACCGTGACTGGAGCGCCTCAGTCACCTCGGCCACCGCGGCCGGCGCAGTTGATTTCCTCTGTGAAGAGTATAAGGAAGAATTCAAAGTTTCAGGTGGTCACCTCGATTGTACTGAGTTTATTCTGTCAGTTCCTGTTCCATTTTTGTACAAGCATAGATCTTATCTTCAGCCGCAAATCCGCTTCCGGAATTGTCAAGGGAAATGGGTTCCGAGTAATTGTTGCTCTGGCCAAATGGTCAGCCTGTTCATTCCCTAGGATATCCACGTGATTGGTGACCCATAGAAAAGCAGCGCATCAGGAGGCATGACTAGAGTCTGCGAGAATATTATGGATATAAGCGACCAAAGAACGGGAAGAGTAACATCGGTCAATGGCCTTCCAGGCTGCTCATTGAGTTGGTACAGAATAAAACACGATCCAGGGCAAGCTGGAAGGCCTCTGCTAATGGCCCTTAGTTCGGCCGTCAAAACATTACATGATTCTGGTGGAGAAATTCCGTACCGACAGGAGATGTAACAGCATATCCCATATGACCAGTAGTTACAGAACCATTACAGAAGAAGATGACGGCAACCTGAAACTCATCGAGTGATAGATGCAACAAATGTTAAAAGATTTTGGGAATGACTAATGGTTTTGATTCTTGGAAGATGTTAAAATATTCAAATGTTTGTAAACATATTGGACAAAATTGCTATAGTCACATTGTCTAGATTTGTTGTTGTTGTGGTCTTCAGTCCTCAGACTTATTTGATGCAGCACTCCAAGCTAACTTGTCCTGTGCAAGTCTCGTCATCTGAGAATACGTTCGGCAACCTACATCCTTGAATTTGCTTACAGTATTCGTCCCTCGCTCTCCCTCTACGATTTTGACTCCACACACTTCCTTTCAATGCTAAGTTGACAGTTCCTTGATGTCTCAGAATGTGTCCCACCAATATATCCCTTCTCCTAGTCAGGATATGCCAAAACTCCTTTTCGGTTAGGCACATCCTCATTATTTACGCGATCTACCCACCTAATTTTCATCATTCGTCTGTTGCACCACATTTCGAAAGCTTCTATCATCTTTTAGTCTGAATTCCTTATCGTCCACGCTTCACTCCCATACAGTGCTACACTGCAGACAAATGCTTTCAGAAACGACTTCCTAACATTTAAATTTATATTAGATGTTAACAGGTTTCGCCTCTTTAGAAACGCTTTTCTTCCCATAGCCATTCTCCATTTTATATATTCTTTACTTCGGCCATCAGAAGTTATCTTGCTACCCAAATAATAAAACTCATCTGCTACTTTTATTGTCTCAGTACCTAATCTAATTCCTTCAGCATCATTCGAGTTTCCGACATTACATTACATTACCCTCGTTTTATTCTTGTTGATGTCCATCTAGACTTACAAACTACTTAAACTAACGTAACTTAAGGCCAACTCACACACCCATGCCGCAGGGAGGATTCGAACCTCCGAAGATGAACAACTACGCGCTCCACAACAATGTGCCTTAGAGCGCTCGGACACTCCAACGCGGCATTTTAGTTATACGAATTCGTGACCAGGTCATCATCCAAGGGGGTGTGCTTGGTATAAGATGGGGAATTTAGTCCAAGACATGGAGTTGGAAGCCCCTGTAAAGGGAGGCGAGCCGCAAACCGACGGATAATCGCACTGTAGGGCGGATATCAGGAGGTAGAGAATCATCGCATGTATGTGGGGTGAGCAAGAAACAGTCGAATGGCAATACCATAAGATGCCAAGAGCTGATGCCACCTAATCTGAAGAGGGAAGATACTTGCCAGGCAAGGAGACTGGGCTGGTCGGGAAAGCACCCACAGCCAAGCGTACACCACAATGATGAATCTGTTCAGGGCAGAAGCAGCTGCCGATCCATAACCTGCCACCGTAATCCAATTGGGACAATAGATACGAAGGAGAATTGTACCATCTGCAATCCAAGATGAATGGCCAAGGAAAAGGAGAACATTAAGCTTCCTCATGCACCTAGTCTTCAGGTGACGAATATGAGGCCACCAAGTCAGGTTTCTCTGTCTCTGTCTCTCTCTCTCTCTCTCTCTCTCTCTCTCTGTTTGGGAAAGGAGGCCCAAGGTACGTTGCTGTGCCACAACTTCCAAGCGATGAGTAACATAGAAGCGTTATGGATTAGGGTGAACCGTGGTACGACTACAAAAATGCATAACTCTCTTTTTGGAAGGCGAGAACTTAAAACGATGGGAGAGGGCCCGTGTGGAACCCCTCCGAATGGCACCTTGGAGCTGGCGTTCAGCAGAGACTACTGATTAAGAGCTGTACCATATGCAAAAAGCACTGGGGTAACCAGCGATCCAACCAGCCCATTGATGGCAATTAGCAAGAGTTTTAACACTGAACCCTATGGAACTCAGTTCTCCTGGTTTCGTGGGGAACTGAAGGAAGAGCAGACCCTAAGACGGAACAGGCGGTGGGATAAAAACTGATTAATAAAAATCGGTAGGCCCAGTCATGGAGAAAACGTAATATATATAGCCAAGCGGTGTCATATGCTCTACGTAAATCGAAGAAGACTGCAACAAGATATTGACGTATAGAGAAAGCCTGTCTGATTTCCGTTTCCAGTCTAAGTAAACGGTCTATTGTAGCAAAGATAAGTAAAACAGTCAATAATCCAAAGATTAGTTTGAACACTACACTACATTACACTAGTCATGGCCTTTTTTGGGGGCGGTATGCCCTTTCCTTCCTCTGACCTTCGAAGTGACTTACTCAGCCAGCTATAGGCGGACCTACAGTTTAATGTGGCTTCCGAACAACGGTATACTCGACATTTGTTACATCAGCAACAGTGACAGATGTGAAAGAAGAGGAAAGTGACAAACATTATAGGACGTGGCAGGAATCGAACCCGCAACTTTAGGATTCATAGTCTGGCAATATACCACTGTGAAATATTTTTTTTAATTTTTTCTTTGTTACGAACCACAGCGGATCAATGAGATGCTAGTATTCCCTTAACTAGGATTTTACCAAAACGATGTTGTGGAAGGCACACAAATAAGAACCAGTAGCACAAAGACACATGTATACAACAGAAATCAACATTCTGTTGAATTACTACAACAAAAATCCATTCATTATTATTTGGAAAGTTAGACATTGTAAAAATATTGTGATACATTAACAGGAAATTAAAATAATTAAATCATCAGGAATCACTCTTACTACGATTTACAGGGAAAGGTTTCCGAGCTGACAGTCCATGCTGCTGCAAACGTCGTCGAACTGTTCGTGCAGATGGTTGTTGTCTTGCAAACGTTCCCACCCGTTGACTAAGGGATCGAGACGTGGCTGAACGATCCGTTACAGCCATGCGGATAAGATGCCTGTTATATCGACTGCTAGCGATACGAAGCCGTTGGGATCCATCACGGCATCCCGTATTGCCCTCCTCAACCGGTCGATTCCATATTCAGCTAACAGTCATTGGCTCGCGACCAACGCGAACAGCAATGTCGCGATACGATAAACCGAAATCGCGGTAGGCTAGAATCCGACCTTTATCAAAGTCAGAAAAGTTATGGTACGAATTTCTTCTCCTTACACGAGGCATCACAACAACGTTTCACCAGGCAACGCCGATCAACTGCTGTTTGTGTATGAGAAATCAGTTGGAAACTTTCCTCATGTCAGCATGTTGTAGGCGCCAACCTTCTGTGAATGCCCTGAAAAGCTAATGATTTGCATATCACAGCATCTTCTTCCTATCGGTTAAATTTCGCGTCCATAGCACGTCATCTTCGTGGTGTAGCAACATTAATGGCTAGGAGTGTATTTTGGGAGAATACTATGAATTGTCAATGAAATTTTTAATTTGCGAAACCATTGTTCCTCATAGAATCGTATAGTTTAATGATACAGTACATTTGAGAGGGTTACTCTTGACGCTTCATCACAGACAGGAGCGCCTGCGATTTCGTGCGCAATGACGAACCTGGTTGCACGAATGACAAAACGTCATTTTTTCGTATGAATCTAGATTGTGTTTACAGCGTCATGATGGTCACATCCGTGTGTGGCGACCTCGCGGTGAACGCACATTAGAAGCGTGTATTCGTCATCGCCATAAAGCCGTATCACCCGGCGTGATGGTATTATTAAATTAAATGTTTGTAGAACTTATGGGACTTAACTACGGGTTCATCAGTCCCTAAGCTTACAAACTACTTATTAACTACCTAAGACTAAGGACGGCACAAATATCCATGCCCGAGGGGGGATTCGAACCCCCGACTGTAGCGGCCGTGCAGACAGTGACTGGAGCGCCTCAGTCCCCTCGGCCACCGCGGCCGGCGTGATGGTATGGAGTGCCATTGGTTACGCGTCTCCGTCACTTCTTGTTCGCATCGACGGCACTTTGAACAGTGGCCTTTATATTTTAGATGTGTTACGACCCTTGGCTCTACCCTTCTTTCGATCCCTGCGAAACCCTATATTTCAGCAGGATAATGCACGACCGCATGTTGCAGGTCCCGTAAGGACCTTTCTGGGTACGGAAAATGTTCGACTGCTGCCCTGACCAACACATTCTCCAGATCTCTCACCAATTGAAAACGTCTGGTCAATGGTGGCCGAGCAACTGGTTCGTCACTATACTCCAATCACTACTCCTGATGAACTGTGATGTCATGTTGAAGCTGCATGGACATCTGTACATGTAAACTCCATCCAAGCTCTGTTTGACTCAATGCCCAGGCGTATCAAGGCCGTCATACGGCCAGATGTGGTTGTTTTGGGTACTGATTTATCTGGATCTATGCACCCAAATTGCGTGAAAGTGTAATCACATGTCAGTTCTAGTATAATATATTTGTCCAATGAATATCCGTTTATCATCTGCATTTCTTCTTGGTGTAGCAATTTTAATGGCCAGTAGTGTAAAAAATTATCATTACGTTAATGATAACATGAAGTACTTACTTCAGGAATCTCTGGTAAGAGACAAATGATGAAAACTATAGTATAACAAATCAGTGGCACTGCAGCGGCAATATGTACGCACCAATCAACAAAAGAAATTACAACCTTCTCTGTCGCCTTTGCAGTGCAGTCCCGATTTTTCTTCAGATTCAGTACAGTCGTCCCTTAATGGCAGCACTATGAACAGCTGGCCCACACATGTGCAAACACTCGAATTGATGCTCGAAGTTAGTGGGACATATATGTCCCATCAACTGTTGTTGTTATTATTGTGGTCTTCAGTCTTCAGACTGATTTGATGCAGGTCTCCACGCTACCATGTCCTGTGCAAGTATATTCATCTCAGAATACGTTCGGCAACCTACATCTTTTTGAATCTGCTTACTATATTCGTCCCTCGGTCTCCCTCTACGATTTTTACCCCACACGCTTCCTTCTAATGCCATGTTGACAATTCCTTGATGTCTCAGAATGTGTCCAACCAATCTATCCCTTCTCTTAGTCAGGATATGCCAGAAACTCCTTTTCACTCCAATTCGGTTAATCACCTCCTCATTAGTTACGTGATCTACCCATCTAATTTTCATCATTGGTCTGTAGCACATTAAAAAGCTTCTATCATCTTTTTATCTGAATTCCTTATCGTCCACGTTGCACTCCCATATAATGCTACACTCCAGACAAATGCTTTCCTAACATTTAAATTAATATTGGATGTCAGCAAATTTCGCTTCTTCAGAAACGCTTTTATTCCCACAGCCATTCTGCATTTTATATCTTCTTTAATTCGACCACCAGAAGTTGTCTTGCTACCCAAATAACAACTACGTTTATTGTCTCAATACCTAATCTAATTCCTTCAGTATCGCCAGAATTTCTGACATTGCATTCCATTACCTTCGTTTTACTGTTGTTAATTTTAATCTTATATCTTCCTATCAAGACACTGTCCATTCCATTCAATTGCTCTTCCAGATCTTTTGCAGTCTCTAACAGTATTACTATGTCATCGGCAAACCGCAATGTTTTTATTTCTTATCCCTGCACTTTAATGTCCTCTCCTAATTTCTCCTTCCATTCCTTTACTGCCCGTTCAGTGTACAGATTGAACAACATTGGGGAAAGGCTACAACCCTGTCTTACTCTCTTCCCAACCTCTGCGTCCCTTTCTTGCCCTTCGACTCTAATAACCGCTGTCTGGTTTTTGTATAGGTTTGTATAGGATATGGTGGAGACATGGCTTAGCCACAGCCTAAGGGATGTTTCCAGAATGAAACTTTCACTCTGCAGCGGAGTGTGCGCTGAACTGAAACTTCCTGGCATATTAAAATTGTGCGCCGGAACCTGGACTCAAAAGGCAAAGGTCCTGGTTCCGGCACACAATTTTAATCTGCCAGGAAGTTTCATATCAGCGCACACTCCGCTGCAGAGTGAAAGTTTCATTCTGATAAAAAAAATGTTTTCCCTTTCATTAGCCTATCTTCTAAGGTAAGTCGTAATGTATTTCCTCCCGTATTCCTACAATGCTCCTAAATCCAAACTGATCTTCCCCGGGGTCGGATTTACACAACTTTTTCCGTTCACTACGAAAGGGTTATAGAGTATCTTCAAATAGGAACGTGCAGGATGACCAGCCAGTCTAAAATAGGTTAGGGAAATAATTCAAAATTTTATTTCAGAACTTCGCCTAAGTTTTACAAGTGTTCTTCCACCGCGACATACGCCTTGTCAACGTGACCAAGCCTGTCCACCTTGCAGGACAGAGCCGGCCAGAACCAGTATTGAATGCTGATTCTAAAATCACGCCACCCTTCTGGCGTCTGTGCTGTAACTATTGACGTTTCTATGCCACCGTGGAGCCAATAGCAGACACCCATGTTTGATCACGTGTGCTACTGCTGGAGGACTCTGAAGTGCGAGAATCACTTCCTTCGCTCTTTTCAGTTTGAGTTCTCGTGCAATGCAGACGCACTCGAGAGTCTTAGCGTCTGTGCGGAGCGATCGGCCGCTTGCCGTCCGCTCCCGCCTAGCGGCTGTTCGGTATCAGCCACCAACTATGTGAAGCATAACCATTACCGTAACCTTTTCCATTTCCTAGTCCGTTTAGATTGGCACTCATTCATTGCTTCCTACCTCAGGGCGAGCCTCGATATGTATCCCGTATTTCAGAATATACCAAATATTTAATATTCATAGAATATATGACATCAACTGCGATTGGGCAAGGTTGAAAATGTATACCCAGCCGGGATTCGAACCCGGGTCTCCTGCTTTCTAGGCAGTTGCGCTGACCCCTGCACCACTGGGGACACAGTGATCACCGCACCTGCAAGGACTACCCATGCACACCTCCCCTCAGATACAAATTCCCAGCTTCGCCCTGCCCATAGTACTCAAACTCGTAGTTATAACTAATTCCCGTAAGAGTAAGGGCTTCAAACGTGCCCACCCTTCCCCACTAACGATAGTATCATTGCCCGTCACCGGCATATTATATACACACATGTGGCGTCTGTTCCGAAAGAACAGACGACACTTCTGATCCTGCAGCTGTTATTATTTAATATTCATAGAATATATGACATCAACTGCGATTGGGCAAAGCTGAAAATGTGTGCCCAGTCGGGACACGAACCCGGGTCTCCTGCTTTATAGGCAGTTGCGCTGACCCCTACACCACTGGGGACACAGTGATCACCGCACCTGCCAAATATTAACTTGAATTCCATCTTTTACTTGCCGTTCAGCCACACTTTCCTAGAGCGCCCACAAGCCGTCACCGTTCCGCCTTCCATCCTGACAACTCTTCCAACCCATTTTATTTATGCAGCACTGGGATGGGTTGTATAATTTTCCTATCATCCGTAGGATAAAGATCAAGTGCAGCACAGGAATCGGTAGACATACGATGGAGTCGGTCAGACTAATTTCGTGTCTGGGGCAGAAGTTGTGACCAGTGCGCGATATCAGCGCATGGAATGTGAGAGGCAGAGCGCGGGCGGAAGCAGCGCACGTGTCCGTGGGCGTGGCCACGTGGCCGGCCGGGCCGCGCTCCATTCCCGGCACGTGCTGCTGAAACGCAACTCCTGCCGCAAACTAAGCCACGGCGCGGCGCGGCCACTGGGGTCCCGTATTACCCAGGGGGCGGCCGGCTTCCCCTCGTGCTGGTCTGCCCGTGTCACTGGATCCCCACGTCGGGGAAAAAAATGGAGTCTCGCTCTGCACCGCCGCTGCCGCCGCGTCGCGTCGTGATGGACGATTCGCTCGCTGGCGCGGCTTCTATTCGGGCACCGCGACACACCAGCCGGAAAGCCGCCTTCGCTCGCAAGACGTTTTTAACAGGACACGCCTTTATTTTTGTGTTACGCGACAGCTTTCATTCATTACTGACAATATCCGAAAAAATCCGTGGGGATTTAGTTTAAGTAATGATTTTAATAAACCATTTTTCCAATAAGTTCTGAAGTTCTTAAAATACAAAGACGTAATTCGGCAGATCGCCTTCCATAAATATGGTTTATTGCGCCGACGATTGTACAAATGTTCAAATGTTTGTTAAGCTTATGTGACTTAACTACGGGGTCATCAGTCCCTAAACTTACAAACTACTTATTTACTACCGTATACTAATGACGGCACAAATATCCATGCCCGAGGGGGGATTCGAACCCCCGACCGTAGTGGCCGTGCAGACTGTGACTGGAGCGCCTCAGTCCCCTCGGTCACCGCGGCCGGCGACGATTGTACATATGATTTCCATAGACGTGATTAGCAGCAATTAGTCCTTCGTTTTGTAAAAAAAAACAAAAAAAAAAAACACGGCAGTTAATACTTTTTGACCCACTTTAGGTTACGGTAGTAATACTAAAAGTAGGCCTTTCCGATCGCATTTTGACAGATCGAAATTTAATTGAAAATAACGGCTTAACCGTTCATGTGACACGAAAATTGAATACGCGAATTTATAGAGGAGAAAATTCTTTACAACTTTGGCCTATTACGTTTTTTTTTTCATAACTCGCACCGTTTCAGAGACATTTGCAAAAATAACGGCGATTTGATCCGGCCTCTTGACTTTACGTAAACCAGGCGTTAGGAAACGTCCGTGACATTCCCCGCCCAGAACTCTCTCTCGCGTACGCTATCTTCCATCCTGTATTTTATGATGTTCATTCTATAACTTACGCGTTGTCATTTCACAGCAATGGCATACTAAAGAATTAACAAAAACAGGTCGTTCTTCGTATGATATATGATAATCTAGTATGTAAAAATGTTGTATTAACATCAGTTAACCACTGCCTTCAATAGTAAGAAAATTAGGGAAAGGTTTCGTAGCTGTTCGTCGTAGTGTAGTGGGTAGCACGTTTGACCGTAATTGTAAGGTACTTGGTCGGTGGTTCGAAACCCGCTACTACCAAAACTTCCTTCTTCGCCTTATTCCGCATGGGGTTTCGAGCACTCTTATTAATAAAATAGAGCTATGTAATGCAATATTTGGAGTTGTGCATATGTAAGAATGCTCACTCTCAAATGAGCGTTTTTTTCTATTTCGTGAACATGCCTTAAAATACATAACAACGAACTGAAAAATGATCTTCTGAAGCATATGCACGTAATTTGGGAGGATCATGTTTGTCAAAGCTAAACTCAGATTTGAAATAAATTTGTTAAAATACGGTCAGATATTACGTGTTGCGTGCATAGATATTATCGCAGTAGTAGAGTTCTAATCGTACCGCCCATAATTTATTGTTATTTAAATTTTTATTATTTTTTTCAGAAAAGTTTGCAAGAAATCATAAATTTACAAGCAAATCTGAAGTGAGCTGCAAAACACGTCAGTGCGATTTTTTACACAAATAATGATTGATTGCTGTAAATCAATCATCCGGAAGGAAGTAATTGTACCCGTACAAGCCAAATTGATAGAAAGGGATGAAGGTCGTGGCAGTGGGAGAGACCGACAGAAAAATGTGATAATGGGAGGAAAATGAGATGGTGACGGAGATATATATCCAGACAGTGGCGGCGTAAGGTGTATGAAACCTTTAAGATGAGAAATGCGTAAAAGAGCGCGAATTTGTTCCCATGCCAATATATTTCATCATGGAGGCGGAATTAGGACTGAGCAGCTGGTTTCCCACTTTTTTGCCAGTATTTATTAAACAGAAACTTATTTGATTTTTATCCTCTGATAAGAATATTTTTCAGCTTTAACCTTATTACTCAATTTCTACACAATAATCCCACCCTCCTTATTTCCAATGCAGTACTCGGACTTTCGGTAGCTTTATCAACCATAGTCATTAGTAAAGAAAAACTACTATGTGTTACATGCCTAACTCTTCAGCCAAGCCGGCCGCGGTGGCCGAGGGGACTGAGGCGCTCCAGTCACGGTCTGCACGGCCACTACGGTCGGGGGTTCGAATCCTCCCTCGGGCATGGATATTTGTGCCGTCCTTAGGATTAGCTAGTTCATAAGTAGTTTGTAAGTTTAGTGACTGATAACCTCTATAAGCTATACAAATATTTTGAACATTCTTCGGCCAAAGGTGTAAATATTTCACGAATATTGGATATAAATACCGTTTTCATAAATATCCAGTGTCGACCCCATCAACCACAGACATTATCGAGGTGAGGTGGCTTGCGTGCCTCAACGATATAGATAGGTGAACCTTAAGTGCAACCACTGCGGAGGGGTATCTGTGGAGAGGCCAGACAAACGTGTGGTTCCTGAAGAGGGGCATCAACTTTTTCAGTAGTTACAACGGCAACAGTTTGGATGGCTGACGGAGCTGGCCTTGTAGCATCATCTAATGTGGCTTTTCCACACAGTTACTGCAAACGGCTGAAAGCAATGGGAAACTACAGCCGTTACGTTTCCTGCGGACATGCAGTTCTACAGTATGAATATATGATGATGGCATCCTCTCGGATCTCCTGGTGGGAACTACTCAGGGGTATGTGATCATCAGGAAAGACGAAACTGACATTCCACGGATCGGAGCGCAGAATGTTAGATCCCTTAATTGGGTAGGGAAGTTGGAAAAATTAATAAGGGGAAATGGATAGGCTGAAGTTACATGTAGTGGGGATTAGTAAAGTTCGGTGGATATAAGAACAAGCTTTCAGTTGAGGTGAGTACAGGTTTATAAATAAAAAATCAGTTGGTGTTATTATAGGAGTAGGTCTGATAATGAATAAGAAAATAGGAATTCGGGTAAACTACTATGAACAGTGCAGCGATCACACTGCCATAGTAAAAATAGATACAAAGCTAACACCGACCACAGTAGTACAAGTTTATATGCCCACTAGTTTGCCGATGGTGATGAGGTCGAAGAAATGAATGAGGTAAAGGAAATTATTCAGACAATTAACTTGCAAGGTCATCTTGCCAGCATAACAGGTGAAGACAGTCACCAATCTACCGCCACAAAGTGAAACCACGGCGACCCAGGAGAAGTCAACACTAGCCACATGGGTTGTATATATGTCACTGAAGATGACCTAAGAGCCGGCCGCGGTGGCCCAGGGGACTGAGGCGCTCCAGTCACGGTCCGCACGACCACTGCGGTCGGGGGTTCGAATCCCCCCTCGGGCATGGATATCTGTGCCGTCCTTAAGATTAGCTAGTTCATAAGTAGTTTGTAAGTTTAGGAACTGATGACCCCGTAGTTAAGTCCCATAAGCTATACAAACATTTGAACATTTGAAACATTTGATGACCTGAGATAAGGTAGAAACCGGTTAAATAAAAAACCTGTGATCTACACCGTCTTTCGACATAAATACAAAAAGCAAAACAAAAATTAAAATTTTATTATTAAAGAGGACACTTGAGAAACAATTTGGAAAATATATTGATAATTAAACAACTCAGGAAGTTGTTTCATAGTCCACGGGTATTAAATTTCTGACTGAAAACTAAAGTTACGAAAATGTACTTTAGATTTATTGTGCGTAGTTAAGCACGAAAGGGCAACTATTGTACCGTTTCAAAATTTAGGAATCTTTTCTGCTAGGAGATGTAAATTAGAGACGAAGTTTTCTTTTTGAGAAACACGTGGTTGCCAGTCATATTGATTGCCAGACACTTTGTTCCTCCTGACACTACTTCATAGAAGGGCTCTAATCATGGGGGTGAATAAAATATGAATACCCTTGGCTTCGCCTACGTTTCAATTTCGTGAATTGCTTTTCAACGATCCCTAGTGCTTACAATCCGTACAGAAAGGGAAAAAATTACAGTGGCAGCACGATCCAAAGGAGTCAGATCACTTTCAATAGTATCGCGCCGCGCGATATTCTCAGGAAAGAGTTGCAATTCCCAGGATGTTCCATCAGCGTCGGACATTGCCAAGTACGACATTCTGCATTGCTGGCTGTAGTTTTCGGTTGTCGAATGTATGGGAATCCACATCCGTGTTAACGTCTGATTTCAATGACGTTTTATATCTCAACTCCTGAGACCTTACTGCGTATTTTAATGCAGCGGTATCTTAAAAATTTTCCTCGGTCACCGAAACAAAAATGGTTTGATTTCAAAGCTGCGTGTCGCGGTTCAGGCGTCAAACGATGGGGTGAAATGTGAGAAAAATGCGATGTTACGACCTTTCCATCATGTAACACGTCCCCAGATGTAGTGACGAGAATTGTGGTGAAATTTGGTGCCAGTGTTACATCGGTAATTCATCATAAGCCTGAAACTAAATTGTCAGTTTTGGCCTTTGTTTCCCAAGTGTCGTCACATACCTGTTTAATGTCTGAGAGCCGAAGCCATATATCGCAAGACGACACGATTTCTTACCGTTATTGAGGAAGGTTGCAACACTTACGAATCAAATTTCAAATTTATGCGTCGTAATGAGCGGCGATTATTGGCGTTTGGATTTAATTTTGTGCGCAGTACACACACACACACACACACACACACACACACACACAAACAAAACAAAACAAAACAAAAAATAAAATAAAACACGGGAACTCTTTTGAAGCGATTTTATTCAAATACGCCTACGTTTACTTGAAAATAGTAAAAAGTCTTCGAGAAGTTTTGGTGGCTACTGTAAACGTAGTTGTATCCTAGATGACGTTAAGATTTTGTAGTTGACGTTTATTTCTACCATTAACATTTATTCTTGAAACTAAGTTTTTAAATCGGTCTGCCCTGTTTGATCAAAAGTCTTGCAATTCTTGAGGGCCGAATATAGACTAATTTGATCGAAATCGATCGTCAGCAATAAAATTATGGCTACAGGTGTGTGATCTCAATATGCAATTTTTAATGTCTTGTAAATTCTTTCGATACTGTAACTCTAATCTGGGCAATTAGGAGTAACTCCTAAGAAAAAGCAAGTACGTCAACATCTTCGAAATATTTTTTTGAAGCCACCAGATAATAGAAGCCAGTGTTTCCTTTCAGATTTATGATTTTTTGAATCACACCTCCGTGATTTCCCTAAATCGCTCCATGCGAATACGTCGATGGTTTCTTTCAATAGGTACGGCCGACTTCCTACCCTATTCTTAACCTAAAATAATCGGAGCGTGTGCTTTGTATCTAACGATCACATTGTCGACGGTATGTTAAAACCTGATCTAACTTGCTTAAAAGCTTACTGGAACCAATCTGTAAACAAAGAAACCATAATAACCTGACGATTCCGTTAGGTTATACATTTAGCTCTTCTTAAAACTATCATATCTCGACAACGGATAATAATTATTCGATAACGATATCTCACTGATTTTATATATTTATGTACCTTTGTCTGACGATTGAACCTATTTGTTGAAGTGTATAGGGCAGAAGTGATTAGAAACCCATTTCGAAAACAGTTTTTTATGTAAAATTCGAATATTTATAAGGCACATAAAATGCTATTATCGGAACATTAATTTTAGCCAAATTAACATGATTTGCAAAGGTAATGAATTGATTCTCATATCGAATATCAGCACTGCCTCCGTTTTCTTTGGCCGGCCGCGGTGGCCGAGGGGACTGAGGCGCTCCACTCAAGGTCTGCACGGGCACTACGGTCGGGGGTTCGAATCCCCCCTTGGGCATGGATATTTGTGCCGTCCTTAGGGTTAGCTAGTTCATATGCAGTTTGTAAGTTTAGGGACTGATGACCCCGTAGTTGAGTCCCAACAAATTGTCATGGTTACATACATGTTTCAGAGAGAGTTGTGGATTGGGAGGGGTTGCTAACTGCAAAGAGGTTTTTTGTTACACACAATTTACGGTAGTAAGTTGTGGGCATATCCATCATCGGCTTTGTAATGTTTTTATACAGTCTCAATGAATGTCAATATGCATCGGGTTTACCGTCTTAACTGCCCAATTTTTCGTCATCTATAAAAGTATTTTTTTTTTTCTTTGAAAGTTTTATCTCCATCATTAAGATAAAACCGAAAAACTATGTTTCCCTAACTAAAGTGCGTATTGTGCTTACGGGCTACTCTGGGACTTACTATCTTATTAGAATAAAAACCGACTCCACGAAAATACTTAATTTTTGTTTAACTTACAGACTGACATCTTCGCTCAATGAAGGGGTGATTTTATTTTCGTTTTTTATCACGGTGTATTTCCAGCACCCAATTCAGTGTAGTATTTAGAGAGTTTTCAGAGGTAGAAGCACATTGCGTAGTATTTTAGAATGTCTTATTTTCGACTCTCCACAATACCACTATCTACATAGTTTATCTGTGCAGTCAAGATTTTTTTCCCTAAGGGCCGCTCTCATTTCATTCGGCTTTTTCTCTCGTTCTTCAGCGGTGAAGTGCCTCATATTTGTGGATGGTATTTTAATGACAGAGTACCATAAGCTCTACAAACGTTTGAACATTTTTTTGAATCGTTAGCTACTCCTCAAGATACTCTTTAAAATCGAATTTTCGAACAAATTGCTATTTGTGGTATCTTCACAGACAGATATCTCCTGAACCAAATAACATATCATTGTACTCTCAACTTTAAATAAGATGTCGATATCTTATGATCGATAATGTAAATATTGATTTTCATTGAGAAAATGTAGACGCAAGGAGAATTATTCATCGTATTAGACTCGAGATTCAAATTTCCCTTGCATGGATGCATGCAATTACAAACGTCACTACTGTATACGCTTTCATAGTCTACGAGAACTGCGGTCAGTGTTAACGTGGGAGAAATTCGTACAGTCTACAAGCCATCTGAGATTCACAGGGTACAGTTCCCTCTTATAATTGATTGAGTTTATCGCCCGGTAGTCGTCACTGCATCAACTGTTATCCTCCACAAGAGGTATCTGACGGCCTCGGTTATAACCAAGTTACAGGTAGCTTCTCACCTTGACTTAATAGCTCACAAGCGTACCGTTCTTGGATGGCCAACAGTGTACAACTCAAGCGCAAGAGCAGTTAGGGGGAGTCGTACCGCCCCAAAAAAAAAAAAAAAAAAAAAAAAAAAAAAAAAAAAAAAAAAAAATTCACATTTTTACTTTCATTCAAGTTATGAAAATATGGATGTTTATGCTTAATTCGGTGTTGGTTTTATTGAAATATTCGATTATATACCATGTTAAATAAATATTTGAAAACAATCATGCAGTCACATTTTTGAGAATTTTTTTAGCCATCATTTCGCCTATTGACATTTTTCTATGGAACTATATAATCTAGAAGGCTGTGGTTTCTTCTTAGAGAACTGTCCGTTTCGTAAGTTGCCTGCACTAGTGGTACTTCTTAGGAAACTCTTCGAACCGTAAATCTGTTTCTGTTTCATAACCGTCTCTAATGACCACGCTGTCGACGGGACGTTAAACTCCAAGCTTCCTTCCTTCTGTTTCATAACAAAAGTTATCCACTAGCCGTGTTTTAGATTCTGTGTGTGTAGGAAGTTGAGTCCTTGAACTTGTGATGCTGTTCTGACTTTTAATGATGGCTGTTCTGAAAAACTCCAGATTCTTTAGCATCTTGAAATTCATATAGGTTACTGCACCACTAAAAGTGTGATGGACTTGGGCCAACTGCGAATCATGAAGGCAGAGACTGCAACAAACAGTGTTTCAAGAGAAGCCGGATCCAAGAGAAGGAGGGGAGTACTGGGTGAGGAAGATGGAGGAGGAGATGAGGACCACCATCCAGGAGGATTCTAACATGTTTTTTATGTATCAGTTGGCTGTAAATTAAAAATTTTCTCTACACGCAATTTTCTCAAAATGACATTTTTCAGAATAAATGCCCCAATTTTCTCAGACTCCTGAAGCTACATCATAGATAGTAGAACGTTGTAGCTCTACTTTAATAGTATTTACTGTAATAGTTAAAATTCAACAAATTAAAATTGTGAAAATTTACACCAAAAAATTATATGTTTAGAGGAAAAATCATAACGTTTTTGTTGCATTTATTTTTTAATTGACTGTAGAGAAATTCAGTCACAAAACATGCGAGAACATGTGATAAAAACACCACATTTATATATTCAACAGTTCCTCAGAAAAAGGGGCATTTAGATCGTTAGTTTCACATCGTCGAGGCAGGGCGGTAAGACCCACCTTAAATGAAATGGATATTGTATAAGATTAATAACAACATAAGTAAAACATTGGTATGCAGATAGAATTTAATGAGAAATTGAGACAGGCATACAGATAAAATTGAATGAGAAATTGAGACATTAAAATAAGTAGGTGACTTGCGCTATTTCGATAGTGAATTAAGTAATGATGGATGAAATACAGAGGATATACCATGTATATTCCAAATGATAAGAAAGGCATTTCCGAAGATGAGTATATTTGTTAAGATCGAATATAAATTGAAATGTTGGATTCATTTTAGGAAGGTGTTTTCTGAGTTGTAGCATTGTTATGAAGAGAAACATAGGCGAGGTGCAGTCCGGGCAAAAACAGATCAGAAGCGTTCTAAATCTACGTGTACACACCTACTACGTAAGGCACAATTACGGGCCGTTGCGGAGGGCACCTCTTACCACTACTAGCCATTTCCTCACAATTCAAAAATAGAACGAGGCGAACCATCGTCTATATGCCTTCCATTTTAAAGTCACTCTGCGAAGTTAGACCAAGATAATTATTCAACGCGACTGAGACAAGCAGCACACTTATAATAGTGTATTCTAACATTAGGGGATGGTTTTTCCTACTCATTTGCATCCGCTTAGATGTGAATGTGACTAAGAGGTCTACTTTCAGACATCTTGTACCGCAGTATATTGTGTAGCATATTTTCTAGAGCGTCGTATCCTTTTAAAGAGTCTCGATTTGTAGTAAATTTTGCTTCTGTTTTCAAGTATGTCAAAACTGCTGACTCGAGTATCCTGTTTTATAAACCTAAAACTGATCATTAGTTAATAGAATCTGAATTTTGTCTTACAGTCTTTTATTTATTATTTTATTCAGTATTTCGGATGAAGATATCAAGTTGATTGTACCACATCTCTCAAATTTATTTACTCTTTTAATCTTGGCTTAGGGGGGATCATATTTCTCCGAAAGTCCGGAAGTATGGCTCCATTCTCACAGTTTTGTGTGTCCGACTAGCCTTTCCATTTTTGTTGCGGGTAACGGCTCACCAATTTTGCTTACGTGTAATTGTTTGCCGTAGGAAACGATGACGCTGTTCGATATCTGCGTCATAATGAACAAACAGAGATGTGCTGATTTCTGTGGGGTTCTTTTTTTTAACCGCGTGCTTCCCACTCTTCACTCCTCATGCAGAATAATTGACTGCACACCACATTTGCTAACTCACGCATTAATTCATTCAGACTCTCATCACAGTCTTGAAGTAGTGGAAGCGATCACCCCATTTTTGAAAGAACTGAATCGATTTTCTGGGTGCCAAATTTTCTCTTTAGTGAAAAGCTTCTTATCTTCAAATACTTGTTTTTCCACTTAGGAGAAGAAAAACACTGTACAACTTCTGTAGTTGACACTATTTACGTTGCGCATGGAAACATTTTCAAAAACATAGAATTAAAGACGAGCATACAGTCTTAAAAAGCAGCGTCACGTAAATGACACATTATTTTGCACCAACGTGTTACAATCGTGGCAAGCAATAAAATTCAAGAGAAGAACCTATTATTTATTCACTGATGGTTCCTGAAAATTTCTCGATGATTATAATGTCAGTGTATTGATTACGAATTAGCTAGATGTTCAAGTGGACAGTGATGATGCAGCCCAAGCAAACGAATCATTGTCAACAGTCCCATTACAGGATTACTTCAACCACTCGCCTAGATTAAATGCAGATATTGTGTCAATAATTAGGTCTCCTTGTTGACCAAGTAATTCAGATAATAGTCCACCGACTGTGGACGATTTTGTAATGAGATTCGTCTATAACAGATGGACTGTTGGACACGTAATCTGTTTTCAGATGTACCCTCTAAAGCCAGCCTCTGAATCCATTTAGCCTCGCCGTTCCATAACTGACAACCACTCCGCAGCAGATGCAGCAGGACAGATCGTTAATTAAAACGAGACAGCCTGCGGAATGAGCTGTTGCTTAAACTCCGCCGTGTTAACGAGTCAACCGCTCTTCGGAGGCATTTCAGCAACCACCTGTAGACATACTGCAACGCAGGAAAAAAGTATCCATTTCTCATGCGTAGTTTTTCTACTGGATAACGCACGACCTGTTTAAGGCAGTTTCAAACCCATGTATAGCCATACCCGCAATAGTAAAACTAAATCTGTTGAAGGTATGCGCAGACGATGGTATATATTTATACGTAAAATTGAAAAATAATTTAGAGGCATCAAGAGACGTATAAGGAGAGGGTATCACATGTGGGTCACAGATTTCGATCAAATTTTGCATGGACGTTCTATATCTATAAATGTGAATGTCTCTTCGGTGTACGTTTATCACGTCTGAACCACAAGACATAAAGAGCTAAAAATTCGCCCAGTTACTAATGTCTACCCGGGGAAGGCTTTAGGCACGATTATATGACGATCGGATACCTATTTATCTCTATATAGTAATGTGAATGTCTGTTGTGTGTACGCTCATCACGTCCGAACGACAAGACGCAGATACTTACATATTTGTACAGTTACTAATTTATACCTCTCGGGTAAAATATTCCGGAGGTAAAATAGTCCCCCATTCGGATCCCCGGGCGGGGACTACTCAGGAGGATGTGATCATCAGGAAAGACAACACTGGCATTCTACAGATCGGAGCGTGGAATGTTAGATCCCTTAATCGGATAGGGAAGCTAGAAAATTTAAAAAAGGAGATGGATAGGTTGAAGTTAGATATAGTGGGGATTAGTGAAGTTCGGTGGAAAGAGGAACAGGATTTCTGGTCAGGCGACTACAGGATTATAAATACAAAATCAGTTGGGGGTACTACAGGTGTAGGTCTGATAATTAATAAGAAAATAGGAATGCGGGTAAACTACTATGAGCAACACAGTGCTGGCAGATAGATTTTATAATGGTAAGACATAGATTTCGGAACCAGGTATTAAACTGTAAGACATACCCAGGGGCAGATATAGACTCTGACCATACCTTGTTGGTTATCAACTGTTGGCTGAAACTGAAGAAGCTACAAAAAGGTAGAAAAAAGGAGATGGGACCTGGATAAATTGAAGGAACCTGAAGTTCTTAAGAATTTCAGAGGGAGCTTTAGGCAACAATTGACAGAAACGGGGGGAAATAAAACAGTAGAGGAGGAATGGGTAGCATTGAGAGATGAAGCAGTGAAGGCAGCAGAGGACAAAATAGGTAGGAAGGCAAGACCTACAAAAAATCCTTGGATATCACAGGAAATACTAAATTTAATTGATGAAAGGAGGAAATATAAAAATTCAGTAAATGAAACAGGCAAAATGGAGTACAGACGACTAAAAAATTAGATTGACAGGAAGTACAAAATGGCTAAGCAGGAGTGGCTAGAAGGCAAATGCAAGGATGTAGAAGAATGTATAAATAGGGGAAAAATAGATACAGCTTACAGGAAAATAAGAAACATTTGGAGATAAGAAAAACAGCTCTATGAATATCAAGGACATTGATGGAAAACCAGTTCTCAGCAAAGAAGGGAAAGCTGAAAGGTGAAATGAGTACATAGAGAGGCTCTATGAAGGAAATGAACTTAGCGGCAATATTGTAGAAAGGGGAGAAGTAGATGAGAATGAAATAGGAAAGGAAATACTATACTGAGACATGAATTTGACAGAGGACTGAAAGACCTAAGTCGAAACAAGGCCCCTGGAGTAGATGATATTCCCTCAGAGCTACTGAAGTCTCTGGGAGAACCAGTCATGGCAAAATTGTTTCACCTACTGTGTAAGATATATGAGACAGGTAAAGTACCCTCAGACTTAAAGAAAAATGTTATAATCCCATTCCAAAGAAAGCAGGTGCAGACAGGTGTGAAAACTACAGAACCATCAGTTTAATAGGTCATGGTTGCAAAATATTAACACGAATTATTTGCAGAAGGATGGAGAAGCTGATAGAAGCCGACCTCGGGGAAGATCAGTTTGGGTTCAGGAGAAATGTAGGAACTCGGGAGGCAATACTCACTTTACGGCTTATCCTAGAAGATACATTAAGAAAAGGCAGACCTACATTTTTAGCTTTTGTAGATTTGGAGAAGGCTTTTGACAATGTTGATTGGAATAAACTCTTTACAGTTCTGAATCAAGCAGGAATAAAATATAGGGAGCGTAAGGTTATTTACAACTTGTACAAAAACCAGACAGCGGTTGTCAGAGTTGAAGGGCATGAAAGGGATGCAGTGGTTGTAAAGGGAGTAAGACAGGGTTGTAGTCTTTCTCCATTGTTATTCAATTTGTACATTGAGCAAGCCATGAAGGAAAGCACGGAGAAATTTAGTGGAGGAATTAAAGTTCAGGGGGAAGAATTAAAAACATTGCGTTTTGCCGTCGTCATAGTAATTCTGTCAGATTCAGCAAAGGACCTGGAAGAGCAATGGAACGGAATGGACAGTGTGCTGAAAGGTGCATATAAGATGAACATTAACAAGAGCAAAACTAGGGTAATGGAGTGCAGTCTAAGAAAATCAGGTGATGCTGAAGGAATTAGATTAGGTAACGAAGCAATAAAGGAGGTAGATGAGTTTTGTTGCTTGGGCAGTAAAATAACAAATGATGGTCGCAGTACAGAGGATATAAAATGTAGAATGGCAATGGGTAGGAAAGCGTTCTTGAAAAAGAGAAATCTGTTAACGTCGAATATTTATTTAAGTCTAAGGAAGTCCTTTCTGAAATTTCTGGCATACCTTGACTAAAAGAAGTGATAGATTGGTAGGACACATTCTTAGACATCAAGTAATTGTGAATTTAGTGTTGGAGTGAAGTGTGTGGGGTAAAAACCGCAGAGGAAGACCAAGAGATGGATACAGTAAACAGATTCAGACAGTTGTAGATTGCCGTTCTTATGTGAAGATGAATAGACTTGCTCAGGATAGGGTATTGTGGAGAGCTGCATCAAACCAGTCTACGGACTGAACACCACAACAACAACAACAACAACCTGAGGAAGGTTTTAGGCACGGTTTTATAGCGATGTGATAGATACTTAGTAATTTGAAGAATATAGCGCGAAATGCGGAATAATAATTACTCTTTGAAAATTGTATTTACTCTTAGAAAATGGTTTTATTGGTTGCATTGTTGCTTGAGGGTTGATAATGATGAAAGGGTGGAGTATATTGGGATGGAAAGTTATCGGTGTATATAAAATTTTACGTGTGGGTGTTAATATTTCGCTCTGCAGCGAAAACTACAGAACGCAAACGAATGGTCTGTGTGTAATTGTTGTCCGAAGTCTCCCGTTGTACACCATAGCAGTTCCATGCCGATATCTATAAGGGTGTTGAAGATATGGTTGTTGAAAGTCGTAAAATTATAAAAAAAATTCGGACTGAAGGCCAGCGATGACGTTTGCGACTCTATAGCAAGGAGGTTACATACAGCGAAACGCGATGCCACAGACCATATCTTTGGTCTATGCGTGCTACAATGTTTTCAGCTCTTTCTCCGTAAGGAAAAGCATACGAATAAGGAAATGTAAGAATAAATACATAAAGCAGTAAAAAAGAAATTTCTTTTAATACATCTCCTTAAAAAATCGATTGGACGTTCTCGCATTATCTATCATAACCAACACGCGACCGGAGCCGCGGGTTTAAGCTAGTTGAATATAAAGAGACACGTGTTTCGGCTTTTTGAGACACACTCAGTAGTTTATGAAAAAAAATCAGGTCAGAGTTGATGATGGAAAAACGCGTTTTCAATGCAATACATCGAAATATCGTATGAAGATAAGCATATATTACTAAAATATATGCCGTCGAAAGTTAATGACGTTTGAGCAATTAATGTTTCTGTTTTCTGCAGCTTGGGTGCGCGTAAACGTCATGAACGACTTTCTAGGCCCCGTCACCGGTCGTATAGTCCAGGCTTTGGACTGTCAAACCGTGGATTCAGGTTCTAAGGTCTATCATCACAACTTTTGTTGTTGTTGTTGTTTTTTTTTCTTTTTAATTCAATGTATTTGATAATATTATCATTTATATAATATCTTTTGATGCCTTATTTTGAAGTAAAGCATCAGGAAGTGTGATTGATGTTTAATTAGGTAATTTACCTGTTTAAAGTTGTTTTATTCATGAAGGACAGTGCAAAATAATAAGAAATAAATAAAAAAAACTTACAAAGTATATTATGACATCTGTTTGTCAGCGTCCTTACAGCCGGTAGGGCGGAACGTATCATAAAAATAACCAGAACAGAAATGTTTCTCGCACCATACACAACACACGAAAGACATATTTCCACATTCTCGTGTTGTCTGAGATATATTGTTCGTGGAAAAAATAAGATTTAAATTGTTGAAGACAGGCCTATCACATATCAGTTTCGATACGTACCAAATATATAATATGTAGTTATGTGGAGAGTATAAAAACATATTTCGAAACACAGGCTCGGACAACAGATTAAGGACGAATGCATGAATTTCAATAGCACCAGCTCTATGATAATTTTTTATTGTTTTTGCACTGTGTATCACAAACAAAACGGGTGTAAACAGGTGAAACACTTAATGTCAATCACACTTCATCTTCGACGGCGCAGCGTTATGCCGCTAACTACATGGCTATTCTTGCTATGTGGGTCGAATCTTTTGAAGGCTTTCACAGTTGATGCGTCTTCAATTTATAGTTACAAGATATTTTACCTAATTTGCGTGTTTTTAATGAATCTTCAATGCTCCAAAAACAAATATGAACGGCGGGTGTTGCCTTCATGGAGGATTTACGCATGCGCAAGGCGAGGTGCGCAGTAGCTTCATTGTCTTGCTTCGGGAGCATTCGTGCGTAACCGCCAGAGCTCGAGTAGCCAGGTGCTGGTGACTGTTTTCCCTCCCCATCCCTGCTGCGGGAGCGCCCATATGCTGTCTACAGGGGGTTCAGAAGAGAATTTGAAGCTCAGCCGGGCATGCGGATTGCAACGCTGCAGCCACTGCCGCCTACATTAAGCGGCCGCGCTACGAATCGTATACGTGCTGTCTCCGCGACGTAAAACATACAAATACTTTGAATGTGCATAGAAAATGATCTGATAGCAGAACGAAACGAAGAATGGTAATTTAAAAACACTTTATTTCATTTATTTATTTACTTATTTTCATGACGAGCTTTTTGCTGGGGGTTCACTGAACCAGTGAACACATATGCCACTGGCGTAGATGAAAATAAAGCTTTGAAAAATGCAACACAATTACTGGAACTTCCCTTAGTTCAGTGGGATTTGGCTTACGTTAGAGGCAATTGCATATTTATACGAATTAGAAGGCTCGGGTAGACCAACCTACGACAATATTGCTCGTTCTGGAGGAAGTGAAAAGGATAATTAATGAAGCTCAGGTGATGTTGCAGGAAAAGTATGGAAAAAATTCAGTAGGTTTCCAGAAAAATACGGGCGTGAAGGGCCATTACGGAAAATCCAGTTCCACTGAATGCAGCATGTCTGTTTAATATGAACCGAAAGTGAAGTACGGCTCATCCGTTGATGTACAAAGTTCATTCTTGGCATATGGTGGCTTTTCTCTATAAAACCTACAAACGGTTTCAGTCATATATTGTGAAGCCAGTTATGGTCTGAATATAGGCATATTTACTTGTATTTCAACATGTGGCTGCTGATCTGTATTGTATTTTTATCTTGGAAATTACAAAGATTTGCTGTCAGTGTGATCATTAATGTTGTGTGATGTTCAACTTACTCTAAGACAATAAAATTTTACTCGTAAGCCAACTCTTCGTACTTTACAAAATGTTCAAATGTTTGTAAATCTATCGAACCAAACTGCGTGGTCATCAGTCCGT